>JAYKKI010000014.1:4792500-5392500 GCA_039881145.1 Druceiella hillmani
CCCATTAACTCCGAATTTAATAGAGGTTTAAAACCGAAATGGAAATATTAGCCTGATATTCCCTCCATATTAACTTGGCACCTATTTCAAAAACATTCAATCCAATACAGCATTCAAAAACAATACTATCACGAACGTCAAACTATTCCAGATAGCCGGCATGCGAGACAATCGGCCCGCATTGGATGGCACTCGGAGTGCCCGCGGCCGCGCAAGCCTTCCAACCTATGCACGCAATCTCTCCTCCTATTCAATTAGATTTTCATAAGGAACGGGCTGACAATGGATCCCCTGCCCTTTGTTCCAGCATAAAGAGGCCGTCCCGTACTATCATTCTTCTGGAATGTCGGGCACTAATCATTATTCCTATTGTCTTTGGGTATGTGAATGAGTGGGTGGGGGTGAGAGACTGCCGGGGGTGCATAGTCAAGTGCGACGTCGAACGGTGGTTTCGTTGGAGTGGCGTTTGTTGTATGGTTTATTTAACGACACAGATATCTCTTCATCGGTAAAATAATAATGTAAATGAGTGTAAAATCGTTTAATACATGGTTTCATAAGTTTCTAAAACTATCTCTTTATCAATTTGTCTACAAGCATATAAATCACAGTTACAGCAACGAGTAAATGTAGTCCACTCGAGCGAATTTGCAGACAGTAAGCTAGTGTAGCATTTAATTATTCTAAAGCCATATATGTGTTAAAAACATAATAAGGAATTGGTCAAACTGAAACGAATCTCGCGCGGCATGCGGAATTGAATCGATACGATTCGCTTGCTCGCTTAACCTATCAAACTGACCTCACAATCCTTGGTTTCTCGATAAGGAAACATATCTTTCGATCGCAAGGTAAAAACGTTGTTATTGTGAGCAGTTGTTAAGAAGAATCTCAAAATGCAAGATAAGTACTTGCCGGTTCGTTAACATACATTTTAATAAGACAAAATTATAATAAAAAATAATATTACTGATGGCTTGTGTTAAAATCGATTCCCATTGTATCCCATATCTTTCTCCTATTATTTTTGCAATCTTATTGATTTAAGGCGTAAACATTCTATTTTCTTATACTCTTTTCAGAAATAATTCAGCATTGAACGGCATTCCGAGGATATATCAGTTACAACTAATCGATGTAAAAAATTACAGCATCCAACGCAAATTTTGCTGCAACACACGCGATTAATCGTACACGCATGTGAGTTGGCAGAATCTATGCAAGAGAATAGCGTTCCATTTTATGCGCGAATTTGCCTCAGATTGACTAGTCCTTAACGATATATTCAGTTATTGTTACGATTATTCGGCGATTTTATGTAATATTTGCCCATTGAAGAGTTCAATACTGTTTATTATCTACTAGAGTTGCTCAGTGGACCGTAACTCATTAAATTTTTAAGTTTAAACGTTGTTGAGGTTCTTAAGTCTAAGATTACATCTCTATAATCCTTGCATATAATTTTTTTAATTTCAGTCTATTACGGCCCATGAGAACGTGTACAAATACGTCATTAGCGTGTGTTGTTTGCCTTAATTTCTTGCAATACCTATGAAATTTAAAATTTAATGTCAGTGACAGTTGAAAAAATCATATAAACTTTAACTATACCAAATTTTACACTCCTGCGCAATATGCTTAAAACTGGGTTCAAAATTTTCTCATCACGTAATACTATAAAGATACTAATATATAAAGCCGAAAAATGTGTTGGGTTATTCAATTGTTCACACTAATCTCTGAGACCACATGTCCGATATCAAAAATTATTTTTGTGTTAGAAATTGCGTACTTAACGTGTTTTTGTGTTAGAAATTGCGTAGTCGAGGAAGATTATAAATTAAGAATATATAGTCACGTAATTGTGATAGAGTGGTGACAAAAACTTATAGAAAAAGGGGAAAACTGCTTAAATGGTGGACGGTCGAGTTAGATCAGTTTATTTATTGACTGTTCATATCGAGTATTCTCGTCGACATACCCCTGACAACCGATGTCGTTTAACGAAAGGAGCGGAGGCGTTTAGTGACCGCGGCGGGTGAATAGCACAATTAAGATTATTCTAGGTGAATTTCATTCAATGTAATTATTTTTCAAACCTGCAATAACAATTTTTATATTAACCAATAATTAGTTGAGATTATTGAAACTTGAATTAAATTTTTTCTTCTTAAAATTAATAGATAAAAACGCATTTTTGTTTGAAAATTTGAGAATGGCACGTAATATATAAAATAACAGTTAGTTTTTAAATCTATATAAAATAATAATTAGTTTTTAAATCTACAATTCATATTTTTCTATTAACAAATAATTAATTGAGATAATTGAAACTTAAATAATTTTTTTCTTCTTAAACTAGATAAATGAAAACACATTTTTGTTTTAAAATTTGAGAATGGCGCGTAATATATGAAATAGCAATTAGATTTGAAATCCGTCAAAAATATATATAATATAATTAATTGAGATTATTGAAACTGATATTGAAACTTATAATTTTTTCTTAAAATTGGTAAAAAAAACGAATTTTTCTTTCAAAATTTGTATAATAATTTTCGTAACTATTTTAAATGAGAAAAATGAAATGAGAAAAATGAAAACGTCATGCTCATACAATTGTAAAAGTGTAAGCTTTCCAAATTTAACCCCGAAATTTCTCGTCGCTCCATTTTTCACAGAGTTATATAATTAAAAATATATATTAAATTTTGCATAATTTTGTTGCGTCGAAAGTATTGACACGGCTACATTTACAGACGTTTTCACTTCAAAAAGTCGTTTTACTTAAAATGATAATTCTTGTGTACGAAAAACATGTTAAAAACAACAGTGGACTTTGTTTAGTTGATGTCTATGCTATTGAGATAGAAAATAGATTACTGGAAAACGTTTAAGGTTTAGGCGGTGTTTAAACCAATTAGTAAGCTATTAATTGCCTCAATATTTATCTCAATAAAATATCAGCTAACCGTAATTTTGCTATAATTTAATTGATCTTTGGAATAAATAATCTTATTTCATATAATGCCACGGGGCTATTTATGAAATTAACTTTCTCTGTGTGGCAGACATTTGAGAATGTTCACTGTGTCTTTTACAATAATTTCTCGCAAGCTTAGAAACTTTGATTATTAGCGTTTTTTTTATGAAAGAGGCCAATAAAATTGGCTCTCTTGGCTACTTCAAGTTATTTCACTCACAAAGAGCCAACGTTCTTTTTCCATATGGTTACTCTATCAATTAATGGCTGTAATAGAATAACGCTGCGGAAGGTTCTTCACTCTTCATTCCATTAATCTCCATGCATCGTTTATACTTAAAGAAGTTGTATTGTAGAAGATAAAGAAACAATTCTCGATTTATTCAGTTGTAAAGGGATGGATAGAAACTTTAAATCAATCGTATGTGAAATGGTATCTACATTTCTTTTTGAATGCTAAATATATTAAAACGTTTGATTGAAACTTACGTATTTATCTATTAATTTTTGATTACGTTTGTTAGTTTGACTAGTTGATTTTAAAATCGTATTTTAAATTCATGACTAGACTTAACAACTTTAGCACTCTTTTAAAAGACTTTAGAAGCGAATATCTTACCAACTATTGACTTAAATAAAAAAGTTATTATTGAACCTCTATATTATTTTTTAAGATATATTTAACGATACCGTGAGCTTAAGTGCACTGAATTTTTCTCACATGTATGGTGTGCCAACTTTAATATTATTTTTTTCATAATTCATAAAAGACATCTACCGTCTAAATTTTCTTCTACTATATTCTTTCAAGTACCTTAATTTTGTTCCTTAATCTTGAATTACCATTATATTAATTACAGTATAAAATATAAATAAAACTGCCGTATTAAAAAAAATCTTTTTTGCCCAATCATGCACTCAAAATTTCCATCACCTAAATTTGACTGCTCCTACTGAAAAAAGAAACGTACTACGCTATTTTGGTAAGTTACCAAACCCTGTATATTGACTTGATTGCGACATAACTTACTAGAATTTGGCTGTGTGTATTGCTTTGTAACTTAAAATTATTCAGATTAAGGAACAAAAATGCATAGTCACAGTAGTATATATATATGTGTGTGTGCGTGTGTGCGTGAGTGCGCGTGTGCGCCTGTGCGCGTGTGCGCGTCTGCGTGTGCGTGTGTGTGCGCGTGCGTGTTTTTCGGCGTTTTTCTTGAAAATTTTGCCATTATTTCTATCATATTACGGCAGATTACTTCACCTTGGGACACCTCTATACCATCAGCGCTTTTATTCGTTTCTTTGATGTGTTTTTAAAACTAGATTTTGTTGAAAAAAGATTTAAAAAAATAGATTAAAAGATAAATTTCCAGCGTATTTTTTGCCAAGGATACCACCGATACGTTTAAACAATGTACATTAAACTCACATGAGTTATACTGACGTTATAGTACAGTGTTCTTGGAAGAGTCAGGAAAAATCCCGGTTTTCTAAGCGTTTTGTTATGGATAAAATGAACTTGAACGATTAAGTTAACGACGATAATTTAGGCATGACTAAGTATTTACGAGGACAAAAACTTTTCAGCATAGATTTTTCTTTGCACGACAATATCGGAAAAGTCTCATAATTGTATAAGATTGTAGAACCAATCTACACGTACGCTTCAAAGAAATTAATTATAAAATGTCCTTATTTTTATTAGTAGCCTAATTTTTCATCAGAGGGCGGATAAAATATATTGAAAAATCCTAAATCAAATTAATTCCGGATCCCTCAATATATCCGATCAGCCTCCCCGCTACAAGTAATGAAATTATTAATGACTTTCGGCGTAATTATTACGTTCAATTACAGAGCGCCGCCCAAATGAGATTTTCTACCTGTCAATAAGGAAATAAGAAACATTAATCGCTGCTAATTTTCCTTACTTAGCACTCAAGTGGCTCAGCTTCCGTCCGGTCTCGCTGGAGCTTACGTTAAATATTCTATAAACTTATTTATTAAAAGGTTACGTTGTAATTACGTTAAAATTATTTTGAAAGCTTTTCCTATTGTGTTTTATTCTAGTATAAACAGTGTATAGATAGTTATATGGTTTAATTATGTTTCTTGAGCATCGTAGTCAAAAAAGGAATTCTTGTTATTTCTTCATGTCCATCTGTCCGTCCTGTCTATCACAGTTTCCGTTTTAGACGTACATATGTATTGGAATGTAATTTTTCCGTAGATTCAGATGAAGAACTTAACAAATATGTAGCAAAATATTGAGTATATTATTTAGATTAATTATAATGTGCCTTGCTGACATAAAACGCAAGTGAATTTTCCTTTGTGCACTCCATTAAAAAGGTTTTTCCAAATGAAAATAAGGTTGCCTTTTACGGGGTACTTGTTATGTTTCAAAATTGTTAGTACAATTAAAAATGCAGACTTTACGTTTTTTTTTGCTTATTAATAATATTTTAACGTTTAATTAATTTTTTTCTCATAATTTTATATCTATGTAGTGCGATAGCTTTACATTATTTAACAATTACTATTAGTTAGGTAAAAATCAATGATAAATAGTCATCAACCGCACCTTTGGTCATATATTTAATAAAAAAATATAAAAACGAAATGGGCTCGGTAATATCTGAGCTGTAAAATAACTACCTGTAAAAAAATAAAGTCATATTGTCGTTATAGTATTTTGAACCATTTTTTTTTCAAATTCAAAGTATTTCAAAAATACGTATATATTTGTCAAATCCAAACAAGAAAAATACTTTTTACATAAAAATTCTATCATTTTATTTTTGTAAAAACCTTATTTAAAAACAAAACCAGAAATGACTACGAGTTCTAAAAAGATATATTTTTGGAATAGTGTAAAAACGTGCTCACCAATGGTATTTTGATTTATTGTCAGTTTAAAAATAATTTAATTTCGGAAAAATCACAGGTTTAAAGTACACATATATTTCGTGCCATTAGTTTTACCAGGCTGATTGTTCATGCGCTTATATTGTTCATGAAATCTTACTCATTTTTCAGAGTATTTTTATAATTTTTTTCAAAATAATCTTCAAATTAAAAAAAGAGTGGTAAATAATAAGAAAAATAATTATAACTTCCTTAATTTTCACAAATATTTATAAAAGTTGTTTGATGTTTGTGTAAGCTTTCGTATAAGCGATATTGTTGGTCAAACATCCTGAAGTAAAATTAATATGTTTACATATACGCACACACACACACACACACACACACACACACAAACACACACACACACACACACATATATATATATATATATATACATGTATGTATATAAGTTTTATCTAAATCATCAATCAGATGAATGAGAAATCTTGTATCTTTTATGAAAAGTGTTTTTCATAATAGTTTGTAAATGTTATTTCTACGGCACTCCTTGAAGAAAGTGATGATGAGATGAAACAAAGTACAAATTGTATCTCGTTTTACCCTCCATCTACAGATGCACCACATTAATCCATGAAACTCATAGACACGACACGGTTGTCAAAAAAGTCACATAAAACTCGAAAAGAGTGAAAAAAAGTTCTTTTTATTCTATGGAAAAAAACATTCATTTTGGTAACAATAAAACCATTGTCAATGTCAGTCAACATATTATTTTTGAATATATTTGTCGTTAATTTTGTAGAAATTCATTATTCACAATTAAATGAAACCACGTGATGTAGTATTATTTCTACTATCTTTAATTTCTTTACCACGACTTAGTTTTCTAATATCCCACCTAAAGATGTTGTAACACAACGAAACCTAGGTCGTGGTAAAGAAATTAAAGATAGTAGAAATAATACTACATCACATAGTTTCATTTTATATTATTTTTATTAATTTAGGCAACGGCTGCACATTAGAAACAGTAAGCGGTATTGATTAATTTGTGTAATCGTTTCTGAAAAGTGACTATGTATTTCATTATATTTTCTATATTAGTTTTCTTTCTCATTAAGGGTTCTTGATATTATAAAAATATAATATACTCGCAATTATGAAGATAACTTTTTTGTTGAAGGTATACTTCTTTAGGCGCGTTACGAAAAAATAATGAGAGTGAAATTTTTGAGATTCGTCACACAAAAGTTACAGTATGAAGTTGCAGCGGTTGCAGTCTCGAAACAAAAGCTATCGGCACCATCGTCGCCTCTGTTCACTGTTATCATATTCATAGTATTTATCCACATGTTTCTAGTGTCTATATTCACACACGTGTTTTAGTTTCATATAAGTGCGATTTATATATGTGCTGATAAATTATATTCAGTAGTGATTTAAATTCAATATTTTGATTAATATATTTACTATTCGTAAATATTAGTGAAAAAATTGTGTTTATAGACTTTTTCAAGCGCTCCAATATAATTGAGGTTATCTATCCGTATGTATTATTTAATGATGCCAAAGAAGTATAACTTCTCACGCGCGTACATATCTACACGCACCCTTTTTTTTCTATTATAATCACAAACTTCATTTTACTTATTGTTCTTTACTGATTGTCAAACGATTAACAGTTTGGTTTCTTATATATTTTTTTAATTATATTCTATTTCCGTAACATTAGGTGCACTTCCGCTGGTTCTTCTTGCTGGGGCTCCTTTGGAAGGATCTTGTGGGAGGACTGTTTCGCGCATAATCAATTTTATGTGCTTTGTTCTAGAGGAAGTTTAGCCAGCGGTTTTTAATATCTTATCACTAGAAAGAAAAACTAGAAAATTTGCATATAAAGTAGTGCTATAAGCTGGAAGGTTGGATTTGTGGTGGTAGAGGTGAAATTTTGATTGTTTGGTATTTGATGATAATTAGACCAATTTATTAAACTAATCAGAAGTAAATATAATTAACTAAAAGTAACAGAAAACGTATCGTTAAAATATTTTGTAAGATTATTATTTAATTAGGTATAACAAATCGTTGAATGAATTTAATTTTGTTATTAGTTATACGTTATTTTAAACGATTTAATGTAAGAGAGATTCAAAAGGTGTCGTTCAAACACATTAAGATTAAACTTGCAAAGGCGTGTTTTTTTACAATAAATTTCTTTCATAAAATTAGGAAGATGACACAATATTTTTACGATTTTTATAAAAATTAAATTTTTGATGTCATAATTAAATAATTACGCTATAAATTTCTTTTTAATTAATGAAAATTCAATATGTTTTAAATATGTTTTATTTTAAAGACGAAATGCCCAAAACTTAACATTTTATTTTTTTTAGCTCGGGTTCGTTTTTAGTCCACAGTAAACTGGAAACGTATTCAAAATTCAGTAAGATATGATATATAAAATGAGAGGGAGTCATTGTGTCGATTTCGTCAATATTCTGTTGGATAGAAATCTAGAAATAAATAAAAATATGTCAAACTTCTTCATAAAATCAGAATCATTTCTAAAATGTCTAAACAAAACACTGACATTAACGAAAACTTTTACCCTGATTGTTTTAATATTATTAATATATAAATAAATATGGTCCGTTACTTACTTTACTGACGGTTTGATATTCGCAAACGTGTTAAGTAACTGATACTTTAGAGGAAGAAATTCTGAGTACTCGCATTTCAACTGTGTTTCACTTTTTGTCTTATTTCTCGACCTTTATAAATACTACTAGCACGACAAAATAATTTTCGCTTAAAAAAAAACAGTGAGCCGTCACGGGATGCCCGGCAGATGTGAAACATCGTGTTCGTACAAGTAATATGCATAAAAGACAAGATTATTACAGGGACTAAATATGTCATAATGAAAAAATAAAGTATTACGAATTTCTTACAGAAAATGATGACTTTATTTAATAAACATTTATTTACAATTAATACAAAAATAATAAAGCACAGGTTATGTGTACCGTAGTAAACAACAGCGTCGAACTGAGTGAGGTGGGGGTCGCGTAGTCGGTTGCGCATGGCGACACGTCGCCATACCGTACACTACTACATATAGACTATATTTATACCTTAGTATACCGTGACAACCCGTCGCCACGGCAAGCGTCGCCACGCCAACGATCCGGTTTATACCTGCGCCTATAGATGTTTCACATCAACAATTTCGTAAACGTACTTTGACACATATAATAAACACAATTAAAGACACTGTTCAGAAAAACCGAATATTGTGAATAAAATATCAGCGGTTGTATATTATAAAATCGAACTCTCAGTGAAATAGATATGATACCCTCTCATCTTGCGATAATTATGCATAAGGGGGATCAGCACAAAAGGAGGAAAATTAATACAAGAGCGCAGTTTAATTACACCTCACAGGAATAACTTTGAGGAACGCGACCGAGTTTTCTGTGTTCGCTGACGGAGAATTAATTTGATGCGTGCCGTGAAGTCATGTTTGTATCTGAAACGCTGAGAAAATTTGCCTCGGAAAATCTTCTCATTTATACTTTAAACTGTGGATAAAGAGAACAGCGGCGTCATCATAAATTTTGTTTCGTAAATACGTCTGAACGAATGTTTTACGTGGATTTGTAATAAAAACATGCGTGACTTATGGTTAGCTCGAGTTCGTTGGTGGTATGTTTGGTATGTCAGACCGAGAATAAAATAGCTTAATGTCGTAAGAACGTTAAAATAAATGTATTGCGAGCGACTGACTATTTAAGTGTTTCTTTTTTGTTTTTTCTCCTTTTTTAAATAAATAATGACGACAAAGTGTAATGAAATGATGGAGTCTTTAGCGTATATTTTGATGGAATGTGTATATATATATATATATATATATATATATATATATATATATATATATATTTGCAATGTTATTAGGTTATTCTATTCTATCATACGCGTTCATATTTGGTTTCTGTTTTGACAGGTTTCGCGAAATTTTGATGATTGTGTTGGTAATTCTTTAGTGTACTTTAGTGCGCCTATCTGTCAACACACATTGTACATATCTTTTAAATGGATCCAAAATAAATTAATTAGTTGTGCTTCTGTATGATAACGCTAGAGTTCATACGGTTTCGGAGTTTTTGTTCGAGAACCAGGTATTGACTTGGGACCAGCGGCCGTACTCTCCTGATATATTGCTCCCGGATTATGGTGGCTTTCAGAGTGTAAAACGTGCACTGAGCGGCCATCACTTCAACGAATGGTCAGACCTATGCTGGACACTGAAAGTGGAAATTCACGAGGGAAACGAAATACATATTCCAAGGGGTTCGAAGGCTACAAGAGAAGTGGACTGCTGTAATTGAAAAACAAAGACAATACTTATAATTGTATATTAAAAGGATAATATTTGAGAATATAATTAAGAAAAATATACACGCAAATTTGAATGGAATTACCTATTATAATTTTTAGGCATCTCAAAAGGGAAAACAGAACTTTTATCGTTAGATTACCGTCGCCATCGTCTGTTAGAGCTTTCCTCAGAGATTTTCTCAGAAACCGTTTGATTTAAAACCATTTTGACAGTTTCAAATATTTATGTTGTAACTTTATATAGAGGAAATTAAGTGTTCGAATTTTTTTTTAGTTTTATATATCGTGTGGGGTTTTGTTTGCAAGGACCAATTATGAAGATCTTAAAATATTATTTTCAAAATTTTGAGTAATTCGATCTCCCCCATATTTCTGAAAATATTGAACCAAAAATCATGAAAAAAAATTGTGCTGGCAGAATCTAACTAAAATATTACAAGAAAATTATAGCTTACCTTAGGTCATACAATTTTTCAGAATTTTAGTATATTTTTACGTCTTTGTAAGATATACTGGATAACATATCATACGGAAAAAATAAAAACATAAAATGGGGGTCTGGTTCTATACCTACTTATATATGCATATAAGTAGGTACAAAACCGGGAGAATGGGATTTCCACTCCTATTTAACAGTTTTTTCTATATTTTTTAATTTAATAATATTACATTAGACTAGCTTTTCCAAAATTAGCTTCATGAATGTCCATTCATATGTAAAATAAATTATATTCACTCTTCTATTTATTATATTATTTGCAAATATTTTGCGCACTTATATTAATATCGAGTGCCTCTACTTTAAAATGAAATTGGTGCCACGTACGAATTTAATTAGTAACTGTGCCCAATAACAGTTTCTGGATAGTAATCAATATAGTTAGTAATCGAATTTAGTTAGGGACGTATCTGATTAGTAACTGTGGTGTATAATAGTATTATATGCTTATTGACAAATATAGCTGACATGTAAATTCTATATTACATTTTAGCAGGATCGTAATCGTAACATTTAATACAATTTAACAAACGTCTGGTGGACTGTATCAAACATTTGGTTATTAGCCTTATTTGTTTCCTTAATACTTTGTAATGGCTATGGTCACAAGTAAATAGGCCAATGGAAATTGCTTCTGATTATATATTTTTAACATTTGTAACTCATTTGAAACTCATTTGTTTCTTTCCAATTTTCTGATGGCTAATGGTCACAAAAAAATACGCCGATGGAAATTACTTTTGATCATACATTTCTTATGGCTCATACAGATCATATGTTTTTCCTTCACAGTTTGTAATGGCTATTGTCACACAAATAAATACGTCGACGTAAATTGCTTCTCATCATATATTTTTAACACTTACTAGCCTCATTTGCTCATTTCAATTTTTTTAATGGCTATTATCACAAGAAAATACGCCTCCGGAAATTGCTTCTGATCATATATTTTTTAAACTATTAAAAAACTAACTTAATGTCGTGACTTCGTTCGCGTGGATAACAGAACTTATTTATAGATTTATTTTTCAGACTGTTTTGTCTTTTTTCTAAATTTAGCATCTTTATATATATATATATATATATATATATATATATATATATATATATATATTTATGCCCTTTTTTAAATGTCGGGAGTATTTTGGTAAAATATTTCTTATTTTGGAGTGTTAATTTATTAGTTTCCGGTAGTATTCACTGTGATCTAGAGTTCAATCATTTTAAAATTTGTACCTAGGATTTATTTATTAATCAAACTATACTTTCACTGAAAAATTTAATTGCTTGAAACTCAATGGTACATCGGAATCGTTGTGCTATGCAGAATATGAGCTTCAGTAAAGCTCGCTGACCGGCACAGTGGCGCGCGGCTCACAGATTGCAAGCCGATCAAATGTGCGCAAGGAAAAAGGGAAAGATTTAGAAAATTTTTCATGTTATAACTGGAGCATAATGTTTCAATAATGATAAATATGTTTTTGAACTTTCCTCTTAAAACTACCCCTAAATTTAGAATAATAATTTCACCTTTTACTTTTAAGTTATCACTAAATATGGCGATGTGAATTTCGACTCATTATACCGCATAGTTCAGAAATATTCTCGTGAAATATAGGCAGTTTTCTTTGACTTATAACTTCAACCCTTTTTTTAACAACGCCACTAAATAAGCCCGTAAGATGTAATCTCCGTTATAACGTAGGTTGTTTTTTTATTGATTAGGTTGTTTTTGAAATAACTTCGTATTAACCAGGTCACAAACTTTATTTGTTTGTTATATTAATGTAGATTATATTATACTAATATAATACAGATATTACGATTATTATTTCTATTATATAATGGCTCTTTATGCTCTTGGCTGTTACGTCAGAGAATGAGGTCATACTTTATTTCACCAACTTCGAGCGCCTACTAGTATCCTATAGTGCTCGACTGTTTTTCCTAAACTTACTCGTACATTGATTAAGCTGATCTTACAAGATATACCGTTTTTATATTTTTTATGCCTTGCTAACTGCTTTAGTAATGCTATTATAGAGTTGCTTGCTTGTACATTATAGGTATATTAGAAAATAATTAGGTTAAATTAAAGTTTCTCAAACGTTTAATAGTCACAACTCGTGTCATTAATCACAATAAGAGAGTAGCACTAACATTACAGCACTATAAATTCCAACACCCGATACCTTAATATGTTTAACATCGTTTTAATAAATATTTCTGCAAATTAAATTACTTAGGCCAACGGGGAAGGGGGTGGAACCCGGAACCGGCCGCCTCACACCCAGTTTTCGGAATTGCCCGATCGTAAAGGTCTTCTACCCTCAAGAGACCGGCTATAAGTCGTGATATTATTAAGGTTTTAATTTAAAAATAATCACTTAGCGAAATTATTTCCCGGGGAGATTCAGGTCAAATGTCTGTGGATATTAAAGCGAATTTAATACTTAACGGTATAGTTATATAGAAACGTACTGTAGTTAAACTTATTTTAATTACTTGCATTCAAAGCAAAATGTGTTTTTAAATCTATTTCATTTTTAAACTGCGTGTTGTACGCCGTATGTTACAAGTGAAATGATTTCCAGCATTTTTCGTAAGTATTGATCTAATCTTTTACTCTAAGTTGAACAATTAAATAAATATAAAACGTGGTATTTAATATATTTGGCTTTAATTTTGTGGAAATTCATTTTTCACATTAAATGAAACTACTTGATGTAGTATTATTTCTACTTTCTTTAAGTTCTTTACCACGACCTAAGTTTCGTTGTATTACATCTTCAGGTGAGCTATTAGTAAAAATTCAAACATTGAATATATTTGGCGTTAATTTTGTAGAAATTCATTATTCACAATTAAATAAAACTACGTGATGTAGTATTATTTCTACTATCTTTAAGTTCTTTATCACGACTTAAGTTTCGTTGTATTACAACATCTTCAGGTGGGCTAATAGCCCATCTTTGCTAATAGCTCACCTGAAGATGTAATAAAACGAAACCTAGGTCGTGGTAAAGAACTTAAAGAAAGTAGACATAATACTACATCACCTAGTTTCATTTAATTGTGAATAAAACGTGGTGTTGAAGTCTACTATATCCAGACATTTTAGTTTCAAATTTGGTATTGTTAAAGAGTTTTCAAGCGTTATCGTTTTTTTAAATGACTTAGACTTTCGCAATTACCTATATCTGCTCATGCAAAAAATATTTCGGTAAAGCAATGGTATGACAACATTAAATCCTATAGCTATAAATACTACCAATAAAAAAAAATTAAACCTTATGGTGATGAAAACAGCGTAAATTTATATAAAACACGAAGAAATATTAACTGGTTTTTCACGTGGAAATGAATTTCATTATTGAATATTTTAAGAACTAATGACGTGAAAAATTTCAAAAATAAAAAAAATATGCGTGTATCAATGTTAGAAGTTATTGCGCGTTAGAAGTTATATTTTTTCAGCATATTGTAAGAATAACTTATCTAGCATGCAAATAATTAAAGGAAATCAAAAATAAAAGGACTGGAATGTAAATATAAATATGGTTGATAAAACCTAAATTCATACATACCAAAACTTAAATTTTTAATTCTAATAGTCTTAGTTGCATTTAATTACAAGTAGGTTTAGTTTGTAGCAAATTTATTCAAATGCACGAATTATTTTATATTTTCATTATGGGCAACCCTTGTTTCATGTCTATTTAAAGTTAATGATAAATGCTACCCACCCGAAAAACTCTACGAATCAGCTAGACTATAGCATAGAATTATCAAAAACTTTACAATAGATATACTAAATTAAATCTCTTGAAATTTTTTAGAAGAAAGATTTCGGCAATAGTATTTATCAGTAAATTTTTGGTCATCTTCACTAATGGGGAAACTGTGATTACGTACCTGTATAGGACCACGCTTAACTAAAGTATTAACTAGATTTTATGACTAACAGGTCATAAGCCTGAACCATTACCACATATAAAATTGCTGCAAACTATCGATACTGCTTATACCTTCTTTAATAGTACTTTTTCTTGTATCGACATTTAATGATGAGTCAATATCTGATGAATACTTTTTATTCAGATACCTCCATAAGCTCAAAATCTGTGTTTGTTGATACTGTGGTAGTATCAAACATTTCATGACTTTCCTCTTTTTAAGTTCACCTAAAAATTTAATTACACAACTAGCAATTTTTTGTACGTCCTTTTCTTATCTTTAGTACCAAAATTTAGTTCCTAATACTTTCAAAAATTCTGTTATTCCTGAAAGAATTTTTGAATGTATTAGGTTTTGATTATGACATTAATTATATAACTAGCTGTTGCCCGCAAAAAGATGACACGACATGTTAACTGCGTCTTAGAATAATACGCTTAAAATATATTTTAAAAAGTTTATAAACACTATTTCTCTCACGAATATTCACAGTAGTGAATTTTTTTTATTATATGGACTACTATTAAATTTCATATTTAAAAATATTATTTAAAAGCAGAGATGTAACTTTGATTTGCATTAATATAAAACTAGTGTTGTGTATTTACAAATACTTCAATAACTATCATGAATATAGCATCAGTCAATGCATGCGTGTAAATATATGTTTAGTGAGCTTCATTCGGTAGATTATTGTTGTTGCATCGTGCGTGCTCATGCGCGCATCGTAAAATTTCAGTCTCATTTGTTTCACAACGCGCTAAAGAAATATGACTTCAAAAACGGATATTTTAAAAGATTACTCATAAACGATTCCGTTTGCTTATAAGCTACAGCCATTTTTCTCAGAAACTGTTGGACATAGAGATTTCATTGAAACTTAACCAGCTTATATTTTACAAAACACAATTTAGGTACTCAAAAGGTTTCGTTTTTAAATTTTATACATCATATGCCGTATCGTTTAAAAAAGCGCGTTATAAGATCTCAAAAATGTTGTTTCATAACTTTAAGAAGCATATAGCCAAAAAAAATTTTGTAGTAGACCTAAAGCTACTATTCTAGGTTTTTAGATATTCACGATATTATTTTGCTTGTAAATGTACATTTATAATAATTTCCGAGATTACTAATTCGGCTCTTATTCCGTTACAGAGAGGTAATAGTCCAATCATTAATTTAAAAACGTTAAATGTGGGTCGCTCATTATGTCATCAAAATGACAAATTTTATATCTGTATTTATTCGCAAAACGTCAATTATGATGTCGCTCATTGTTTTAAAGAAATATCAATTGTTTTATCTGAAGTATACTTGTAAAACGTCAATTGTGGAGTTACGTGTTGTGTCATCAAAACGTACAAAGGTACATTTATAATCATTTCTGAGATTACTAATTCGGCTCTCATTCGGTTACGAAGAGGTAATGGTCCAACCATTGTTTTAAAAACGTCAATTATGGTCAAATGTTGTATCTGTATTTATTCGTAAAACGTCAATTATGATGTCGTTCATTGTTTTATAGAAATGTTAATTATTTTACCTGGAGTATACTCGTAAAAGCTCAATTTTGGTTTTTCGTGTTGTGTCATCAAAAGTTCAATTGTGTTATCTGTAGTATACTTGTAAAACGTTAATGTGGCATCGCTCAGTGCATCATAAAAATGTCATTTGTTGATCTGGAGTATACTCGTAAAACGTCAATTGTGGCGTCACTCATGGTGTCATCGAAAAATCATTTCTTTTGTCTGAGCTATACTCGTCTCTTCACATACGTATCATGCGTAAATTAGATCCGCATCTCTTTGTATTTGGTTTTGGTTTCATATAGCAGTAATCTATTTTTAACACTCGGGTACTAGAAACCTGTTAACCGGTGTTGTATTGTTTTGTCCGTATTCGGTTTTATATTCTCATAAATATGGTTTAACAAGCCGTTGTTGCCTATAACCCTTAATATAGATAACTGATCGTTTAGCTAGTGCCTTTTAATAATAAAAAAAATTGAAGTTATATCAATAGCCATAGCACAAATTTCTTTAGGACACATGATTTTCCTATTTAAATTACACGTAAGCTTTTGCTCTATAAATGGGTCCATTTTTAGGATGCGGTACCCCATATGGAAAAAACGTAATGAAATTTCGTTTTGTTGCACCACGTGTCAATAAGTTTGTATTTTTTAGAGACACTGTAAAAAACAAAGTTATTGCTGTAGTTGGTATCGAGAATCTCGAAAATTATATAACATACCTCATTCAAGCCAATTTTCATTGAAAATTTATTTTAATTTTTTTAGAATTTTACACACGTTTTAGAATTTGTTTCTATCCTCAAATACATGTATGGCGTGCCACCCCTAACATTATTTGTCTTTTTTTTATAATTACACTATGTCATTGTAAAGCAAGGTTCATAGAAAATACCTACCAAATTTCATCTATATAGTTCCAATAGTTTTCGAATAAAATGGCTGTGACCTACGGTCAGACAGATGGATGGAGGGATAGTTTTTAAGTTTGTTTAACTAATACAAAATTAGTACCACAAATTATATTGCAAAATACAAATTATTTGAATATAATATGAAGCTGAATATTTAAATAGCAATATCTATATAAATGTGCTTATTTTATAACAAACGTATAGTTCAAGAGGTTAAAGAAATGTAACTACGAAATATTATTAATATTAAAAAATTAAAAAAATATTAAGTAAAACACTTTTATTTTTATAAAAGTCTAGCTAGCATTAAAGTAATAGAGGAACTAATTAAGAGACAAGAAGGCAAGGAAGACATAGAAGTATTCCAAACACGGATCTCTTTGCTTCTATTATTTCTCTTTAAAATATTTTCCATGTACAGAGTCCACTCTGTTACAATTTTATTATATGTATAGACTAAATGTGATATTATTAAATAACACATAAATATATAACGTTTTATTTTCATCTGAAATTTATTTTCATTTTACGTGGGGAAATAATTTAGGCGAACGTCAGAAACAGGTAAATAAGTCGGTAAGGGCTTACCTAAACAATTGCGAAAGAAAATGACAAACTGCGGTCGGTAAATGAAAGTAAATTATATTAAAATATTACGAAGTGCTTCAGTATTATTACTTCCCTGGTAAATAATGGACGCCATTCACCATCGAATGGTTGAGATTATTTGAGATCATTAACTATTAATAGACTCGTCCGGAGTTTTCCGTTTCGGTTTCCTTTCTTCGCTCGAATCTCGTTTATGTCGTAATAAGAAAATTGGGAAACTCTTCATAAACCTCTTTTTGTATTAAGTCTATATTATACGTAGCTTGCGCTCTGAGTCATCAAGTTCGATCATTTTATCTTTGCGCTTTCTGTGCGAACTGTTGTTTAGTTAAAAATAGTGTTGTAAATATATGTAATATATATTACATGCAGAACTAAATTTGATGACAAACAATTTTATTCTAATTTGCTGTTACAAGCTGCTTTGCTCTCGTGGTTATAGTTACAATTTTTTTAGAGATATAGATTTTCTAGAATAATTGGGGGAGATTAAATGTTAAGTCTTGACAATGAAAATCAAAATATTTTCCCCTAAATTATCGATAAAAGGGAGCAATTCTGTTGCGTCTTTATATTGTTTAATAGAGCGTTTCAAAAAATTACCTCGATCTGTTGCACCATTACGTCGTTGCTTTCTTGTTCCATTTGAGACCTTTGGAGTTTCCAGTAAGAATTTTCCCAAAGGAATGAGATTTTTCGGTATAAAAAGTAATCTATGCCATTTTCCGGCTTGCTTATTATCTCTATGCAAAAAATCTTGATGATACGTTACTCTATAACGACGTAAAAGAAGGATAAACAAACACACTTCTGTATTTATAATTTTCATAACAATGAGAATTCCTCGGATAAAAAGTAGCCTATATTACTTTCTGGTCCACCAACTATCTACGAAAAAATTACGTCGATACATTGCTCCATTGCGACGTGAAAGAAGCAAACATACGTTCGTATTTCAAATATTAGGTAGGATATACATTTTTTGGAAGTTATTTATACTGAAATGAAATAATAAACGAAAGCTTGCCGAATTTGAGTCGGACGCCCGCTATGAGGATTCTGTACCTACTTTATATATATATATATATATATATATATATATATATATATATATATATATATAAATACTATTTAGTATTTGTTATTACGTTACGTAAAATATAAGAATATGTGTAATGTAGGCATAAAAGAGACTAAGAGGTGTAAGTGCTAATTCAAAGACATCAAAACAGACCCGGTAATGAAAAAAAATATTTAAAAACGATAAATTTAACCGTATTTCATATCGTTATCATTAAACAAAAACCTGTCAAGCTCGCGTAGAACTCGCACTACGAGGGTTTCGTACACATTTAGACACTATATATAGTAATTTTAATTAAACTATTCACAAATCTTAATTTTTCACAACGTAAATATATTGTCTATTATATCCTTTACAGGCATAAAAACAAACCGATTATAAAAATGTATAATTGGTTTGTTTTTGTGCCTAGGGCACTTATATTGTCTATTACATCCTTTACAGGCATAAATGCAAACTAATTATATAAATGTATAATTGGTTTTTTTATGTCAAGGGCACATATGTTGTCTATTATATCCTTTACAGGCATAAAAACAAACCGATTATAAAAATTTATAATTGGTTTGTTTTTACGCCTAGGGTACATAGGATTAGAAAATGCACATAGGATTAGACATAATTATTTTTTTTATTTTCCCCCTTGCTTGTGTTATAAAACCCTCCATTATACAAATTTTATCAAGACTGTAGGTCGACCGGAAGTATCCTGTAAGTTTTGATGATCAGTGAGTAAAATATTTTATAAATAAAAAAATACGCTTCGAACTGCCAATTTTTTTTGTTATGAACCAAAAAACTTGAAATGTTTACAGCAATGTAAGGTAACAGGCTTCAGTATATGATTTTAATTCGATACCTTAAACCGTGTCTGAGGAAAAGGACTTTGACAGATGAACTGACAGATTGACAATCATGTAATCTTATAAGAGTTCCATTTTTTTTCATTTTGACGGACGAAACCCTAAAAAAAATGAAACAATACGTTTTTACTCTACTTGGAAAGCTCTTTTTAAAACACCTAGGAAAAAAAGCCTTTTTTTCGACAAAAAATTGCATAAAATATGTAAAATAAAAGTCTGTAATTTATTCCGTTTGCAAGTAGAAGTTTCCGACAGAAGGACGAATAGACAATGTTATCACAATGATATGTTTCCGTTCGAACCCTGTGGGTACGAAACTCTAAAAAAATTATAAAAGTAAGCGTTCATTTTAAACTGTTTTCGATAATGAATACATTTTAATTTATTTAAATCAATGGCAGCGAGCTTTTATCAACAGGGAATGAAAAAGTCGGTCTCACGGTACGAGAAAAGCTTCAGTAAAGACGCAAATTAGGGGGAAAAGTAATTTAAGGTATAAGCTTTAATAATATCAACATTTAAAAAAAAATTAAAAATTGTTTACAATCCAAATATTGATAGGTTCAAAATTTTAATATAATGTTAAATATAGACATTTTATAATGTTACAATTTGAATATTCTGATTCAAACTCCTGGATTAAATGAGTGGTTCAGATCGATAAACACATTATTTTCAGAAAGGGTAACCCTTGTTCGTGGTCGAAACTCTTATAGTATGTTTACACCTAATACACACAGTCGCATTTTAATTTTTTTTAAGAATTATTTTTGTTCAGTACAGTCGCATTTAAATTTTTTTCAAGAATTATTTTTATTCAGTACAGTTTCATTTTAATTTTTTTTAAGAATTATTTTTATACGTCAATAGCCAGAATAGAAGCTTTTACCAACGTTGCACTGTGAGGCTAGTAAAGTCTGCTATTCTGGCAATTTTCACTCACGCTTATTGCAATATAATTTTTTCGATGTTTTTCTAAATTTAAAGCAACATTAAATTTATGAACCCATATTTGCCCATTAACTAATGTATTATTGACTATTAATTATTTGTGATTTTTAATGTAATTTTGAAATAATACTATCTCAAATCTTTGCTTGTTAAAGGAAAATTGTTACGAATAGTACATACAGGAGGAAGTTTTCTTGAGTAGACGCTTTAGAACGAGCTGAAAATATTATCGACGTAAAGGGATGTTTCTCTTTCCTTTAATCTTGCTTGGGGGTTGTAAATAATTAAGAAGTATACTCTTATTATATGGAATTATATAAGTAAAAACAAATTGTTATTGGGTAAAAACGTATTATTATGTTTTACGATATTTTCCTATTTTGTTACCAATTTATTTTGATTATTGCGTGCCATAGCTTTTCGAATCATCGATTAGTGCAGTTTTTGATTACTACAAGACTAATTCTAAATATTAAAAAAATTAACAACGTTTACTTTAATTACTATTAATACAGCAATGGCAATAACTTTTTAATGTCTCTCATATTTGGTAATTTCCGATTTCTATCTAATAGTGACATGAACAATTTAATTCACCACTACCAATTTCCATGATTTTCTTCAATTAATATATTTCTGATATCAGTATTTACTTCGTCGACCTGTTGCTTAAATATCTATCAGTGTTCATCATCTGAGTTATTTCAGTGTCGAATGGTTTTTTGACATTTATTCACGATTTGTGTGTCCGTGGCCTAAATATAGATATACGTGCAACAAAACTTTATCGCGATATAGCATTCCATTACGCCATCTATTGATGAATAGCGGGAATAAGTAATAATGTGGCATTGAAATCTTTGCTCAACCTCTTACTTATCGCGATGTTGTCACATAATATATGTTTTTTTTTTTTAATTCATTTTACGATTTAAATTACTCATTATTTAAATAATATATATTTAAATGTTCACATCCTTGTCGACCACAATTCATTATTACTCATATATTTATGTCATAAATTCAGTGTAAGATAATGGCAATTATTAATTTAATGCCATCTAAACTTTCAATTTAAGTTATTTCAAGATATTAGTTACAAACATTATTGTTTACGTTGTGAAAATTAACCGTTACCATTTTTTGTTCGTAGTTCAAATTTCAACACATCGCATTAGGAAAACATGTAAATAAATTGATGAAATCATTTTTAATTTAGTAATTTAACAAAGTTTCAAATACTTGTACAAAACACATGTGTTTTTACATTACAATTTCATCTATGTATAATTATCTTAATTATGTATGTAATTACTTTTAAAGTGATCATCAATTCTCATGATAAACAAATTAATTCCTTATAGTGCTTCGGTATATACATGCTCCGTTTGATCTCCCTTGGGTAAAAATACGAATTCTAAATTTTTTATTACTGCTCTGTCTCTATGAAGTTTAGAATGAAGTATAAGTTATAAATCGAACGTATAGTTTCAAAGATTATCGCGAACAATATATAATGCAAAACAAGAACAAGATTGATTGGGCGACTTTAATATCAATCCTAACAAAATTGATATACAATAATAAGTTAAACACAAAATTATCTAAAACAAAAACAAATAAAGCAATAAAAAAGGTTATAATGTCACTTGAGACTTCGATCTATCTGCATCGGTGAGATATTATCTCCTAACTCCATACACTACAACTACCAACCTAGGCTATTCATCACTTCTGCCAACCATCCAACAATACAAACGAATCACTTTTTACCTCCGCTCAAACGTACGTCGTATTAAAATTAAATTACTCATATTCTTTATCTACCGCATAATTGATTGCCTACTTACTTCTCGGCGAACACTCGCCTCGATACATTACAGGGCAAAACTGTCGTTATCTCTAAAATAGCGATCAAAGGTTAAGCTTGCGACCGTTCGAGAGCTTCGTACAGACGGTTTCGGAGTGCCAGACGACGATAGCTCTTCGGAAGTTCGGATGTGAGCTTTTAGACGCGAGCTTTTATTTACTTGCTTATTTTTAATTTATGTGTTATCTGAGATTCAAAGTATTTAGTCTAAGAGTTTGAGAGTATTTGTCTAGGATGGTGAGTTATCCCGAAAATGTTTTACTGTGTTAATTCATTTCGTAGAAATTATTATGTCTACAAAATAATCAAAAGAATTGAACATTTTGCAAACTATTGTGAAAAAGAAATTCTTTAAGAAGCGGATTTTAACTGTGTATCGAAATATTGGAATGTATAGTTTTTTTAAGGTTCCCATATTTTTGTTAAACTCTCTATCAAATTTTTTTTAAAAAACTGCTATGAAATTTATACAGTCTGCAAGTATAACATGATCTATCATTATGCAGCAAATCGGCCAGCAAGTAATCTGAAGCTATATGTCTACTTATGTATGCAATTTTAAGACTCTGAATGTAATAAAAGGAGACTTAGATATACAAATCTTGGCTTGTTTGCAGGCTGATTTGCTACGGATAATTAGTCAGAGACAATGCTCAAATCTTGAGACGTGGGGTAGCGAGGTTTATAAAATAATAAATGTGGTTTTTGGCTAGATATTTTATGTCTTATGTTATATATTTTATGTCTATATATTTTATGTATATATATTTTATGTCTTCATAACACGAAATACAAAATATGTGTAAGCAAAACTATAGATATTGATAATTTTCTTTTTTATAATGTGAATTATTTCCAAGTATTGTTAACTTATCTGAAAAATGAAAATGAAAAGTGAAAAATGTAATTCAATTAGATGAAAGTAACCGTACATATTTGTATTATCTGACATTGGCTTTGCCCGGGCAAAAACGAACTAGGACAGGATATTGTTTTCATTGCATGTTTATATGAGAATTTTAAAAACGCTGAAATATGTATTACTTGATTGGAGAGTCCAAATATTGAGGATCAAAATTTTGATGTTCTTAATTTTAATTATTTCGAAATTCTCATACAATTTTCCATCCTTATTTCAACACTTTTATGGGTTGAATTTTGAATTTCGAGTTCCTAGAGACCAAACAAATTTAAAGTTTGTAAGCTTTATATTATTTTTCCGGATGTTACGTAATGAGTCGACCAGTAATAGGTTTTTACATAGAGACTAACAAAGAAAGTGTATTATTAATATAGATCATTCTGTGCATAAAACTGAGTATATTTAAAGCGTGTTTATGTAAAAAAATTTCTTTTTGTTGACATTGCAATTTTGGGAGTGATTTTTTCTGGGTTGAGTATTTTCATATATTTCCTTAATATTTTCGACTCAACTTCATTTACAGAAATACACAAATTAATATGTAATGACTTGATTTAAATTTTTATCTCATAATTTGTGTAATATATGTATTGTTAACTATATAGACAGGACGTAGAAACGATACCTATATATGCATATGTATATATGTATATATATATATATATATATATATATATATATATATATATATACATATATATATATATATATATACATATATATATATATATATATATATATATATATATATATATATATATATATATGATTCGAGTATTTTCTTTCATTATGGAGAGTTTTCGCTTAATGGAGTATGAAAATGAAATACATATAATACGATCCAAGTCGTTAAATTTCGGTTTCCTTAACTTTCTACAGGAACTTCCTTCCATTTCAGCCTTTAGTATTTTTTCTTTGCTCTTCCAAATGGTACAGTTACATACCAAGTTCAAAATGTCTCCAAACATCACTTTTCTTTTCTCCTTGCTTCATAGCTCTTTCTAATCTATACATAAACTTTTTCTCTCCGTAGCCATATTTGCTATTTCAAATCTTGCTTACGACTGATCAAATGATTATATGAAAGTGGTAATGTGTTATGTGTAGATCAAATGAAAGTGGTAATGTGTAGATCAACTTTACCTAGAAAAAACGTACTTAAATAAAATAATAGTAATGGCTGTAATCAATAACAGCAATAAAACAGTGTCTATCCATTCTTCGAAATATCAACATTTGTAAATATAATTTCACAGTCTATGGAGCCTATAGGTAATAAATATGTCCTTAGTGGTAATAAACAATAAACAACTTTTGCCGCCTAAACAATGTCTGCTCGTTCGTAATAGAGGATGGCGGGTTCGTTACAAAGGATGAATTAGTGTATTGGTTAGAAGGTAAACCAACCAAGACCAAGTAGTGTTTACTTCATAGAGAGTTTTCCATACATATGTTTGATTCATTCAATTTAATTCCCGTTAATAACTCGCTCAATCTATTACCTCTTTTTGACCTCCCGCTCTTTATTGAGGAGTAACGTTTAAAGATTTCTAAAAGAATCAGCACATAAAAGAAACATGATATACCCAAGCATATATGTTTTATTTATTTGTGGGCAATACAAAATTGACACGAAAATTTGTGTCAGCTAAATCGTTCGGTATGATCCCGTAACAAAAAGCACCGATACGGTACCGAGAGATTCTGCTTCGATTTCACTCACTTTTTATTGCGTTTCACTTACAGTTAATATCTTTTGCTTTTAAGAGTTTTTCGTACGCTATCAGTTATTGATGACAAACTAATGAGATTGTTCCAGCCTTATCTCACGCCATTTCGTGGTTGATTTATTGTATGTTGATAAAGAATTTAACATTTTGTAAAGATATGACTGTATTTATTAGTTCTTTTAACACGTTGACCGTAAAATATGTATATAGTAATCAGAATACATAATGTACAATTTAAATCATGAAATAAAAACTTGGAGTGTTGTTCAAGTTTTGCAATGTGATGAAAGTAGTTGCGAAAATGGAAACATTGAAGAACACCGTCACTTGTAATTTTTGTATGTCGACGACCACCCACAGTATTTGATTGCTGTAAGTCTATATTGTGACTTGTTTATGGTTAATAAAATGTGTTCAAATATATCTTTACACCATTTTAAGCCAGATCCTTCTATTTGACAAAGATTGGATAGCATCCAAATATAAACTTGCAGGTTTCGAATTATTGAATTCGTCAATGAACTCTTGGAGATGGTTCCCGACTTCAAGGTTTTTTCGTCTAAAAAATTGCTTAATGATCTAAATAAATAAAGGACGGATGATGTCAGGTTTAGTGAATCAGTTGGATGTCGAGTAATATCGCTGCAATAATTTTAACCTAGTAATTCTTGAAATGTATGGACGGGTATTATCACGCAGATAGAAAATCTTGTATTATGGATGTTTCCAGCGGAAATTAAGTCCCAAAATTTAAGACTGACTGCAATGAATTATTCGTATTACTAAGAAGTATAAATGATATCATGAATATCCGATCAAATAAGTAATATTACCTTTTTTAGTCGGATTCATTTTTGGTATCGGTTTGCTAAATTCTTTTTGATTCAGTAACTGTCGTTATAATTCAAAAATATAAAAGGTTGTGTATATATATACATGCTATTTAAGTTGATCCTACCTCAACTCATGGGGTATAAAAACACTTTATTTATAGACTGCCAAGTTTATGTAAATGTTTCTCTACTTTATCGTGAGAGGATTTAAGTTGAGTAGCCAAAATCAGACTTTAAGTTTGGGATTTTATTCAACCAATGATTTTAATTTGTCGATATCAAAATCAAACCAGTCGGCCAGAGTTGGGTTGATATTATAACGTGTAATCGACTCAACTCATTGAGTATACAAACACTTTATTTGTAGACTGCCAAATTCATGTAAATGTTTTTCTTCTTTCGACCAGACTTGAGTTGATACCTTAACGTGTAATCGACTTAACTCATTGAGTATACAAACACTTTATTTGTAGACTGCCAAATTCATGTAAATTTTTTTCTTCTTTATCGTGAGAGCATTTACGTTGAGTAGTCAAAATCAGACTTTAAGTTTGGGATTTTATTCAACCAGTTACTTTAATTTGTCGATGTCAAAATCAAACCGGTCGGCCAGACTTGGGTTGATACCTTAATATGTAATCGACACTAAATAAATGCTGGGACCATCGTCTCGCAGTAGATTATAGATATGAGAAGCCATATGTTGCGTATGGCTTCTCTGGCGGAAGGGCAGTCAAACTACAAATGGCGTTGAAGAATGTAACCTGTAATTTAAGTATAATATACATTAGGGCAAAACTCTGTCGATGTTTTTAAAAAATTCTAGATATTTGTTTTAAAACTTTAATTACTTATAAACCAAGCTGACAGCTTGATCGATAATCTGATAGCTGGAATCATAGCTGTTCATTGTTACATAGCAGTAACCATGCTTGTTCTTTGTAACACGCCCGTTCACAGCACTTCGATGAATGTGTGACTTGTATGATAAAGAGATGATTATTACTGACATCCTTGCGAGTTGACGCGTCCAGTTCAGGGCACTCGTGAAGAGCATATTTCACGAAGAGAATACGCGATTAGCGATTAGAATTGTTAGTACTTTTGATCAGTTTATTATTTATTAAATCATGTTTAATACTGTGTTTTTATTTTTATTTAATAGCTTTGTGTAATATTATTGACACAAAATATAATTATTTATGTCGTTTAAACGCTGAAAACTTGAAAATGCATTTATATTTCTTGTTTTTGTGAAAATGTCTTTACCGTGCAAATAACTAAATTTTAAAAATATCTTTTTGGATATGGCCTTCAGGGCAGCATTTTAATATGCAAACTTTAATATGATGACTATTTCGCATAAATGTGTCATTTTTTAACACGTTTTACTTGAATATAATTATGTATGTAACAAACCTAATAAGTAACGAATCTAGCGAGAGCTTTTCATCCATTTTCCATTGCTGTATCGATTTGAAACATTATAAGCATTATGCAATTCTGGTGATGATAAAATAATATGATAATATACCATTTAGCTGAAATGATGATGGAAGAAGAAGATGGTCACAGGAACTTCCCAAAGGCTAACAATAAACCCATCGAGTTTGGGCTAATTTGAATTGTCTCAATTAGTCTTTTTGTCACATATTGTTAAGAAGTGCTTTATTTCCCTGGATGGTTAGATGAGAGGACATTCCTTGGATGGTCAGGTGAGAAGATAAAATAATAGTTTAGTTCGGTTCCCTGAAACGTGCACGAATATCATATAGCGATATCTTTTTCTCACGTGCTTACGTTGATTGCAGTGAATACCGTGCTATAAGAAGCACCAAATTTTAATATTTTTTTACTCATTTAATTACTTTATTGACTCAAATATCAAAAAATTATATAATTGATAGATACTTAATCAATATTCTGTTAAATCTAATTATTCCGGGCATTTTTTCTTATTACACGCTATTTATTTTATATTTTGGGAACATTTCTGTGTTTCTTTTTAATATTTTGTTTAATATTTTGTTTACTCATTTAATTACTTTATTGACTCAAATATCAAAAAATTATATAATTGATAGATACTTAATCAATATTCTGTTAAATCTAATTATTCCGGGCATTTTTCCTTATTACACGCTATTTATTTTATGTTTTGGGACCATTTCTGTGTTTCTTTTTAATATTTTGTTTAATATTTTATTTACTCATTTAATTACTTTATTGACTCAAATATCAAAAAATTATATAATTGATAGATACTTAATCAATATTCTGTTAAATCTAATTATTCCGGGCATTTTTCCTTATTACTCGCCTTTTATTTTATGTTTTGGGACCATTTTTGTGTTTCTTTTTAATATTTTGTTTAATATTTTATTCACTCATTCAATTACTTTATTGACTCAAATAACAAAAAATTATATAATTAATAGATACTTAATCAATATTCTGTTAAATCTAATTATTCCGGGCATTTTTCCTTATTACACGCTATTTATTTTATGTTGTGGGACCATTTCTGTGTTTCTTTTTAATATTTTATTTACTCATTTAATTACTTTATTGACTCAAATATCAAAAAATTATATAATTGATAGATACTTAATCAATATTCTGTTAAATCTAATTATTCCGGGCATTTTTCCTTATTACTCACCTTTTATTTTATATTTTGGGACCATTTCTGTGTTTCTTTTTAATATTTTGTTTAATATTTTATTTACTCATTTAATTACTTTATTGACTCAAATATCAAAAAAATATATAATTGATAGATACTTAATCAATATTCTGTTAAATCTAATTATTCCGGGCATTTTTCCTTATTACACGCTATTTATTTTATGTTGTGGGACCATTTCTGTGTTTCTTTTTAATATTTTATTTACTCATTTAATTACTTTATTGACTCAAATATCAAAAAATTATATAATTGATAGATACTTAATCAATATTCTGTTAAATCTAATTATTCCGGGCATTTTTCCTTATTACTCACCTTTTATTTTATATTTTGGGACCATTTCTGTGTTTCTTTTTAATATTTTGTTTAATATTTTATTTACTCATTTAATTACTTTATTGACTCAAATATCAAAAAAATATATAATTGATAGATACTTAATCAATATTCTGTTAAATCTAATTATTCCGGGCATTTTTCCTTATTACACGCTATTTATTTTATGTTTTGGGACCATTTCTGTGTTTCTTTTTAATATTTTGTTTAATATTTTATTTACTCATTTAATTACTTTATTGACTCAAATATCAAAAAATTATATAATTGATAGATACTTAATCAATATTCTGTTAAATCTAATTATTCCGGGCATTTTTCCTTATTACTCGCTATATATTTTATATTTTGGGACCATTTCTGTGTTTCTTTTTAATATTTTGTTTAATATTTTATTTACTCATTTAATTACTTTATTGACTCAAATATCAAATAATTATATAATTGATAGATACTTAATCAATATTCTGTTAAATCTAATTATTCCGGGCATTTTTCCTTATTACTCGCCTTTTATTTTATGTTTTGGGACCATTTCTGTGTTTCTTTTTAATATTTTGTTTAATATTTTATTTACTCATTTAATTACTTTATTGACTCAAATATCAAAAAATTATATAATTGATAGATACTTAATCAATATTCTGTTAAATCTAATTATTCCGGGCATTTTTCCTTATTACTCGCTATATATTTTATATTTTGGGACCATTTCTGTGTTTCTTTTTAATATTTTGTTTAATATTTTATTTACTCATTTAATTACTTTATTGACTCAAATATCAAATAATTATATAATTGATAGATACTTAATCAATATTCTGCTAAATCTAATTATTCCGGGCATTTTTCCTTATTACTCGCCTTTTATTTTATGTTTTGGGACCATTTCTGTGTTTCTTTTTAATATTTTGTTTAATATTTTATTTACTCATTTAATTACTTTATTGACTCAAATATCAAAAAATTATATAACTGATAGATACTTAATCAATATTCTGTTAAATCTAATTATTCCGGGCATTTTTCCTTATTACACGCTATTTATTTTATGTTTTGGGACCATTTCTGTGTTTCTTTTTGTTAACATATATTTAATGCATTGACTTAATTTGAAAGCGGATAGGTTTTTCAGAAATAATAGAATAAAAGAATTATTTATTTGATTTAAATACATTTATAGACATCAGTTTGAATCATTCATCACAGGAATATAATACGGATATTTGGGTTCTATGTAACTTAACTGTACTTGAAATTATATATTATGCCTTTTGTACTCACTAGCTATGCTCCGCTGTTTCACTCGCGTAAACGTGTGTTAATTATACTGTTCTTCGCTACGTTCGCCAAACGTATCGCGACCTTAGTCGTTGGGGTCGAGAGAATATTGGTGGGAATGGTCAGTCAATAAATAAGTCGGTCTTTCCCTTACACTCTTAAGTAATGTTCCCCACTTCGGTTACATTTTTATCAAGGACCGGTCTTACTTATTTATCGTAGTATGATGTTATATAACCTATAATCATGGTGATATCTTCTCCGAAGTATGGGCGTTCTAACATAAAAAATGTTTGAAATGTGACTTGTGATGTGAAGGATTAGCGCAACTAAACAAATAAACAAACAATCTTTAGCAACTAAACAAATAAACAAAAAAAAATTTTTATTAATATAAATAATGAAAATACTTAATTCAAAACTTAAATATATTTAGGCTGGCAAAGGCGATAGTAAAGATTTCACGAAAAGTTTATTAAAAGATTTTTTAATATCTATGAACTTCAGACTTTTTGAATGGAGTTAATATATCTATGTGAAACATATCTTTGTATATAAAGACAAAATAGTTATTGTTTCCGGTTCAATTTAGGTGTATTTTTTATTAAATTATAACCGATTAAATTATCGAGGTTTAAATTACAACTAACGTAGTAATGACAACGGAAAAATAAATTTCTAATATTAAAATACACAAAAAACGTTAAAACAATTTTTTTTCATTTTATTTATTACAAATTACTGAACTAATTGCTAAAATTTAAAAACACGCAGTTTCACTTATGCTAAGAATCTAAAGTTATATATTTTAATACAAAAGAGGCATTGCTTGGGATTTGACACAATCGTACTTTTGTTAAAGATAATTACGTGGCTAGTTCATTAAATATCTTATCAGACAAATATCTCAGAAAACTTTTTATTTCTTCTCGATATCATATTTTATTATAACTTGGTTTAATTAAAATTGGAATGTAATGAGCATACGTACGTATGATTTAACATTCCTCCATAAAGTGGTGAGAACAATACTATCGTTAAATTATTTCAAAACAATTAATCAGCCTTATGCTGTATAATTTACATTAATTAACGTATATGTTTGCTAACACACAACTATAACGGTTGCCTTAATGTTTACTTTAAAAACTGGTATGTTGTATCGCGTTGGTTTTAGCATAGCCTTTATTTTTCGTTACTGTTCGGTGATTGAGAGAAAAGAATAGCGTCATATAATTTTAGGAGTAGAAAGAAAATGTCGGAGCTATTTCATCGACAATGAAAGTTCTGTACTTTATTTGTGTACGACAAGAGATACATTTTTATAGGTTATTTTGTTTTGCTGCGCGTCAAGTAACTGTAATTCGTCGTGTCACTTTTGATATCCACCGCAAAATTTCCAAATTCTGTTTCTCTTTAGATATAAGGACTTATTTTATAAGGACTTCTAAAATCCTATTTCCTCTCTAAAAATCCTCATAAAATCCTATATCCTCCTATCTAATTTAATACATAATTTTTCTAAGGAAACTTTAAAATTTAGTTATTTTACTTTTCTGTGAGCTCAGTAATTTTACTAGTAAGGCTAAATTTACTAAATTACCAAAAGAAATATTTCAATAACCAAAAATGTCAGCCGTGACGTCAACTGTTTTAGCTACCTTTACATAAAGTGAAATAATATACTATTTTAAAGTACGTAGCTGTCAAAATAAAACTTATGTAATCATATGACATGCAGACGTCTGCTTAAAGACTAATCATTTCGTAACTTATTCATTACGTACGCACGGTACGTTCTGAGCTGATCTAAGTAACCTCTGGAAACGGTACTGACTTTAACACGCAACACAGACGTTCGACTGTTGTAGGTGGTAAGCGGTGAGTCGGTGACCGATAACTACCAACTTTTATTTAGCAAAATCATTGGCCGTCTTCGACCGACTTATCGCGTGAACTGCTTATTAAATATTTGTCGTCTCCGTTAGCGCATGTTCTTTCGTATGTTCTATCCTTACCTAAGTTAGCGCATTTTAACTCTTAATGTCCGGTTCGGCGAGGGTTGGCTACAAAGTTGCTCCGATTTTTTTGTAGGACCAAATCTGTGGGAAGTTTCCGCTAAGTATTAAATATTTTACGTTTTCTTTTCTTCGATTAGCATCGGACCGACTATGGACCGATTATATCGTCTATGTTGCGCGCAGTAATTGATAAAATGAAAGTGTATTATGAGCAGACAGGGCTCGAAGGTATAAGCGTGGCTGCCATTAGCATATTGTTCCGTGCGTCTGTCCGTCGCTTGCTTTTGCTGACCAAATGGCCGCAAACAATCCATTACTTAACTGTCAGCGGAAGTGCTTTCGGCCGATATCTTCACTGCCTCGTTCGAGCTACTAACTTGGCGTGGATTTGTGTCGAAGTCGCCTCGGGGTGTTGAGGTCTATGATTTATGGGGCGTCGGGAAGGCTTGGTCATTTATGTAATTACTATCCATTTGTCTCATTACATGTTTTTGTAGAATTCAATATAGCATGTAATTATATACAAGTCACATTGTTTTTTTATTTTCGTTTTGGAAACTTGTAGAGATATAATTTCCTAAGATGTTTTGTATGAAACATTTTATTCTAACTTAGCCGTGTAACTTTAAATTATGACTAAAAAATATTCGGTATTCATTTCCAAGTTTCATTTAAGAAAGTCGTTGTTCTTATTTTCTTATTTTTATTTTATTTTATTTATTTACATAAATTTATCGATACATTGCAGATAATCTATTCGTAACGATAAGCAATTAATTATTTAACAAATTAAACCAAAAGTAGTTATTTATTAAACATGAATACAAAATATACAAGAACTATAAAACATAACGATGACATGTTTCGACAAATTTACTTCCACTCATCAAACACAAATCACACTCTGTTGCTACCGTAATCAGATGATTGAGCAGTTGTATGACAAGAACAGAAAACCGGAAAGTTCTGATGTAATTAGGTACTGAGTGAGGTATAGCAAACAGGTGGTGATTGCGTGAACGTAGGAAATTGGCAGGCACGAAGAATGAAAGTTTACTGACACAGAACATAAAATTTGTCTTTTTAATGGCTGGAAGATAAATTTCATAAGCGCAACGTCTCTTCTGAGTTGCAAGGAATGGAAATCTAGCATACCTAAAAAGAAATCGGTAGGAAATAGAAAAGGGAAGTAACTATACTGTCTAATATATAGATGTCGGAGGAAAGTCTTTGGCATACGTTCGATCATCAAACTGTATTTGGCTTCGTGTGGGCTCCAAATAATGGAGCCGGATTCTAATCGGCTTTGCACCAATGAAGTGTACGGCAGGCGAATTGACGATATAGATTGAAATTACTTTGAATTATTTAACACGAATCCAAGTTTTCGAAATTATTATTGTCCAATCGGTTGCCTTTCTTTGTTTTTGTTCAGCTTTGCACGTTATCCCTAAGAGATAGAATACAAGTGCTATTAAAAAAGGATGCTTATTGCTTTGTTGCTAGGTTAAATGCGTTTTTATAGCATACTCTCGGTATACATTAACTAGCAAATGTATACATTTGCTAGTAACGTAGCAGAGTCCGAGGTCTACTTTTTACGAGCCTGTTTTTTTGCATGGATTTGATTTTCACCGCGTAACGATTGACTAATGACTAAGGGATTTCTTGACTATCCGTTTGTTAAAGTATCACGCAAAAACTGCTTAATTAATTGAAATAAAATATTCCGTGAAATAATATTTCGGATTCAGATAAAATATGTTTTAGTTTCAATCGTTTTTGTTGAAAACCGATATCTTGAAAAAAATATGAAATTGAGATTTTTTGTAGGAATAATGTTTTTCTTCTAAATTTCAGTATCGGGCTCAGCTTAAATAGCAACGTTTAGTGTATATATATACACACACACACACATATATATATATATATATATACATACATATATATATATATATATATATATATATATATATATATATATATATATATATGTATATATACATTGAAAATGATGAATAACAACACCAAGGTGATTGAATTGACGTAATACTAAGTAAATTGTCATTATTATAGAATATTTAACAGTAACGATTGGAAAAAGATTGTCTTTTTGGTTGAAAGAATTTGTTTCTTTTGGAATGTATAATTATCCAGTCTACGTGCGAAAAAGTTAGGTTTCACCTTTCGCACAGTGTTAATTTTATAGAACAATACGTTTACTATGCACAGTGAGCACAGTGAGCATAGTAAGCATAGTGAATTGTACCCAGTGAGCACGGTGAGCACAGTGAAGTGTACACAGTGAACACAGTAAGTATAGTGAAGTGTGCACACTGGGCATAGTGAGAACAGTGAGCATAGTGAGCACAATGAAGTATACACAGTGAGCACAGTGAGTACAGTGAGCATAATGAACATAGTGAAGTGTACACAGTCAGCACAGTGAAGTGTGCACAGTGACCACAGTGAAGTGTGCACAGTGAAAATAGTGAGAACAATGAAGTATACATAGTGAGCAAAATGAACACAATGATCACAGTGAAGTGTACACAGTGAACATAGTGAAGTATGCACAGTGAGCATAGCGACCACAGTGAAGTGTACACAGTGAGCACAATAAGCACAGTAAATTTATAGCCGTGAGATATTTCCATAATATTGTTTGCATTTACGAGGGCCTGTTACGAAAAGACACAGTTTTTGGACTTTGACCTTGTACCGTACGATTTCGTAAATGATTATCATTCACTGTCGAACGTAAGAACAGGTAAACAAATTTTCAATATAATAATACATAGGTTACTCTTATTCCAGTCAAGGATTCCTTTGAGCTGCAAATATGATTATCAAAGAAAAACTCTGCTGCATAAAAAAATATCCACGCAAGTGAAGGTACGGACATAAGTAAATATTTAATAAATTGTTGAAAAAGTTTTATTTACGTTTTTCATTTTTATTTACTAATTTAGTCGTTTACATATATTTTATATGACAGCAGTAATAACGGAGGTGGGGCGTATATACTGTGATCCGTACGAGTACGAAATACATACTAACGTATGAAATTCGGCAGATACCTGTTACAAAATACGCAGCTTTCTGTCTCTGTTCGTGATAACTACTGTAGTAAAAGAATCAAAGTGATTACAAACGTACGCAGGCTATCTCTTTCATCATGAATCCCATCTTATGAAGGAATGAAATAGAAACGATCCAAGTCATAGCTCATCGGCTCATATTCTTAACACTTCACCCTCTTCGATAACTAGTATTCCATATATTACGACTATTCTCCTATCTAGGTATTCTCCTTTTGGTATCAACATTAGGCGCACGTAAGTTAGTCTTTGAAGACCAATGACAAAAGATTTTCTAAGAATTATTGTTTAACAGTATCTTATTTTTAAAACACTTTACTTAGTTTAAATCAAATAAATGAAAGGCGAAAATATATATTAAATATATGTATAGTGATCGATTAATTAATTAATGTAGATATTGCAATGGAAAAACACCAGCCGTAAAAATATAATCGTTTTACATTTCATTTTAACAACTATGGTAGATGATATTTTCTATAGCAGATAGTCATAGCTTGTATAAAATATGAAGAATAATGTTTAATATATTATAGCATTGTTTTGTATAGACAGACACTACTGGAAACGTAGGTTAGGTATCTACAAGTAATAAAATATTGAATAATTTATGACAAGTATTTATGTTGCGTATTCTCAACTGAGCACACGATAAATACGTATGCGTGTCGCCTATGGCCTAGTATTTTGTAATAGGTCTATATAACTATTTGTATGTACAGGGTCACCTAGTACGAAAATTATTATATACAGGGTCACCTAGTATAAAAGTGATCATGTACAATTTCTTTTTAATTTATCAGGTTCTTAAAATGAACTTAAAAAATAAAATAATTTCCCCTTGCCCGTAAATATTTATTACCGGATACAAATTTATAACCACGTACATATTGTTCTGACATTCATAAAACGAACTTAAAAATATAAAATAATGTCCCTTTGTCCATAAAGATTTATGACCCGATACAAATTTATAACCATTTAATTATTGTTCTGACATTCTTAAAACGAACTTAAAAATATAAAATAACTTCCCCATGCCCATAAAGATTTATAACCAGATACAAGGTTATAACCAAATACATATTGTTCTGGAAATTTGTGATTGTGTAATTTAAACGAAAAAAACTGGGACGCATACAATAGATAACAGTAAGAAGTATAGAGAGTACCTGTGGTTTAGAAAATTTACACAACAAGTCACATCATTTATAGTGCAATAAAATTGGTGAACTTGCTCGCCAAGTTTTTTGTTTTAGATCTTACAAGTATTTCCATAGCCATTAAAAATATACAATCACAAATTTTCAGGACAAAATGTATGTGGGTATAAATCTGTATCGGATTATAAATCTTTATGGGGCACGAAGAAATTATTTTAAATTTTTCAATCCGTTTTGAGAACGTGGCAAATAAAAAAATGTTTTTATGTAAATAATTATAATAATAACTTTTTAGTATATAATAACTTTTTAGTGATGTGTGTGTGAACATTTGTAATCTATTTCAAACATCTTGATAATGATAATAATAAGTTATTTATTTCAGCTGACCCGGCGAACTTCGTACCGCCTTAGAGTTAATAAATAAACTTATCAGCTGAATTAAATTTAGTTTTTTATTAAGTTAAAATGAATATTCAAAATGAATTAAGTTCTATAAATATACAAATAAAAATGAAAACTATTTTAATGAAATTAAAGTAACATTAAAATTATGACTTAGTGTTCATCACTTGGCATGCGATCCAACGCAGTTATGAACAACCGAACCAATGAAGTATCTTAATCCAATAAGTAATCTTCATGAAGTAGTTGCTGCAAATCTTGAAGAACTTCTCTTTTTATTGCCGATTCGATATTTTGACACCTATCAAGTTGTTCCTCCATGCTGCCCATGAAGTAAATTTAGATGAATTTATACTGTGCATCTTCAAGCGGTTGCAATAATCCAATTCGATTGTAAATTTGGCCTTGGATCTATAAAGTCGAAGGCGAAGTTATATTTATTAAATTATGATCACTCTAGTAGAAATGACCTTGAATGTCAGATTGAATTCGCGTTCTTCGATAATGTCTGCTCCAAATGAAGTCATTTGAAAACATCCCTTGTATCTTTGAACGTTCGATAGAAAATGTCGTGATTCTGGTGTTTCGGTACGAAGTAATGAATGCAATGACTCAGGTGGCAGAAGCAAGAATGGTAATTTCAACTTGAGAGAGCGCAATCCTGGCGTTTCTCCAGCGAACTAATTCAATGCACCGCAATGGTCGCACACAATATCCATTGGACCAATTCGAAAGAAACGATGCGAGCTGTAGTCAATTATGCAATCGTATTGAAATGCTACTCGATTCAAATCAACGCTTGAAGCATTTCTTCTTGCGCTTCGAAGATTATTACGTTGTTGATCTGTGCGATAAGCTCGACGATTTTTCGTTGCCAACTGAGCTGTTTGTCTTGTCCTTGAGTCGGGCCATACTTAAGCGGTACTCTTCCAGTGCAATTTCTTGTACATCTGTATTAGATTAATTCGCAATATTCATAAGTCGAATTGCATTACGGTTTCGTTGTGAAAGATTAGACTCTCAGCATTATAAATAACACTTTAAAATGAATCACACAAAAATTAATCACCTAAATTACATAATGAAGCAATTATCGATGCCCGCACAATCACAAATATCATAACCTCACAAAGTGAACATCTTCATAAAACTTAACTATTTGAAATCATTCTTCGCTAATGAATTTCAGAAAGAAATGCTTAAAGAGAATTAATTTAATCAAAATCAAATGAAATAACGGTCGAAAACTGAATAAGAATTATTAAAAACCAAATATCATTTTCGTTCGGGTTTGTCATTTATGACTTACTTTTTTCTTTTTTTTCTGTCATTTATCACATACGTTTTACACACAATTAAATTATTTGTGATTTTTTTTACTTTTCCAATGCGCGAGGAAACTTTTCAAAGCCGAGATAAAACAAATATTCAATAAATATATAAAAATCATTTAAATTTTCAATGAAAAAAAAATATCAGTCAATCCATTCTCGATATATCATCAACAAAGCCGTTCCATACAAAATGTATGGGAAAATGAATTTTCTTAATAAATTTGTTTTTCGTGAATTTTTACAATGTTGTCATTTACTTGTTATCTTATTCCCGACGAAGACAAATCCAAAAACACAAAAATAAAAAAAAATTGGTCCAGCCGTTCTTGAGTTATAAACGGTGTAACTAACACGACCTTGTTTTATATATATAGATATTACTTTATATAAAAAAAAGGTCCGTATATTGTTAGTAAATCAAGTACTTATTTCATTAGCAATAGTAACATTTATAATAAAACGCATAAATATTAATAAACACGCGTAAATGTCATTAAAATCATTTAATTTCTCTAAGTGGTAGGCATTTTTTTTACATATCAAATGACTCTACCACCGTATCCAAAAAGGTCCCTCTGTTGAAAAGACGCGGCGCAAAGTATAAATAATATAAAACGTAATGACATAATAATAACACAAAGGCGTAGATTTCATTGTGACACAAAGTTGCCTGTGGGCGTAGATTAAGTTAATCTGTGTATTCATATTACTGCTGCCACATAAAATTTATGTAAACGACTAAATTAGTAAATAAAAATGAAAAAAATTAATAACAATTTTTCAACAATTTATTAAATATTTACTTTTGTCCGTACCTTCACTTGCGTGGATATTTTATTAATGCGACGGAGTTTTTCTGCGATAATCATATTTGCAGCTCAAAAGAATCTTTGGCCGGAATAAGAGTAACCTATATATTATTATATCGAAAATTTCTGTTTACCGGTTGTTATGTTCACACTCGCAGTTTTACGAAGTGAATAATAATCAATTATGAGGTCTTACGGTACTAGATTAAAGTTCAAAAACTGTGTCTTCGTAACAGGCCCTCGTGACTAAAAATAATATTATGGAAATATCTCACGGCGGTCAATTCACTGTACTTATTGTGTTCACTGTGCTCACTGTGCTCACTCTGCTCACTGTGCTCACTGTGGTCACTGTGCCCACTATGCTCACTGCGCACACTTTACTGTGCTCACTGTGCTCACTATGCACGCTGTGGGCATTCTCCTTTATGCCAGTCATCCAGTCATTGTCATCCAGTGTTAAACTATGTTTAAAGTTTCAAGTCTCCAGCTTAACGGAAAATTAGTTTAAAATAGTTTGCAAAATTTGTAGTTATGTGGGCATTCTCCTTTGTGCCGAACAGACAAATAAATACATACCATAAAGCCATACCATAGACCATAAAGCGGTCAGACAAGTGAATATACAGACCAGATAGACAAACAAGCAGACAGATAAGAAAGCGAGTTAATATTGAATTACTATCCGGTTCTTAGCTATATTTAAAATTTCAAGTCTCTAGCTCAACGGAAAGTTAGTTTGAAACCTTTTGCGAAATTTGTATTGGACAAAGAGATAAGAAAGCGAACTAATAAAAACTTGGTAATAATTCTAATATAATAAGATAAATAAACAAACAACATTTTGCTTTTTTACATTAGTGGGAATTACAGTTTTAAATAATTAAATAACAAAATTACCTTAAAAAAGTCTTGAATTTGAGAAAAAGTTTGACGCAATAATATATTCATTAGAAATGTATTCAGCAATAGTGGAGAGTTGCCATATTTTGTGCAAAATCCCACAAAGGAAGGGCTATTCCCACCTTCCACAAGATTGTGTCAGGGCCCCTCCTGGAACCCGTAACGACCTCCTCATATAAAGGAAGTATCCTTCGAGGGTTTCTTAATAGTGTCCTGTTAGATACGAGACACTATTAGGAGCCATCAAGCGCTTCTACTATGTTAATAACTGTCCCTTCACAATCAGTCCTTTAATACCTCCATTTTTTCGAGAACCCATTTTGCGAGCGATCTAAATAACTCAAAGTTTGGTTCACCCTCAACCAAGTCTCGATGACTAAAGATACTACGTTCTAAAGGTTCGCATGATTCTACTCAACTGTTAAGAGGCGTGTTCTCTAACAAAACTCTAAGCGCATCATCATGCTCACTACAGTGGAATAATATGTGATTTTATGTCCTGCGTCTCGAAACCGTAGGAACACGCCGAGCTATCTTTGAGTGCGAATCTACACAAGCTGGCAAAGAATGCGCCATGTCCCGTTAAAAACTGCGAGGTGTAATAGTCACTAACGAGCCAGTTCTTACTTAACCGCTCGGACACGTCGGGGAAGACTAACATAGTAATTTCAACAAAATAGCTGACAGGTCGCCGTAACTTACTTGTAAGTTACCTCCAACTTAATGGCTTTTCGTGGAAATTGACAAAAATAATTGTTTAAGTTTATTTATCAGATTAGTTATTGCACTTTTTAAATATAATGTAATAATCAATATAAAACATTAACGAATGGCAAGTTATAACCTTAACTTACTCGTATAAAGAAAATGCAACATAATCACAAATATATCACCTAAATTGGGACGTAGTCTGAGTGCGATACCAAATATACGAAAAATAAAATTATATCAATTCCGATATCTAAAATTTGTTTTGATCTCTCGAACTCTAGAAAGTATCGTCAGATTATTTATGATTGAGTCATTTATGGTCAGGCCATCAACAGTGGGGCCCCTTGTATCCTGTCAACTGTCCATAATTTATCAAACTAAATTTGCACAACAGAGTAGTTAAAAAGACACATAGAACACTGATTCGAGAGACTTTGGTAAACTAATTATAAATGACAAGGGGATTTTAAGCGACTTTTTAACGTGAAAAGGCCAAGGTTGAGTTCATGCGGTGAGGATGCTGTAAGTAAATTATTTAAAACCACATAAGATTTGATGAATATATGTTTTAATTTAAAAACGATACTGTGGGTACAAGTTTACTTATTTACATTATATTTAAAATAATTAATAAAGTTCAAATTTATTAATAATATATACAATTTATTAACATTATATTTAAAATAATTAATAAAGTTACCTTTAAATTATTTATATAGATATTAGACATTTTTAGAGATAAACACTATCATAGTACTTATTGCTTGAATTCAGCACTTTTGTAAAGTTGATTTCTAGATTCCAAGTTGCCCAGATTAATATGATAGACCTGGTAACAAAATATGATTAGAAATTGTTCACATGATAATAGGTAATATCTTTGACGGTTTTCAACATGGCAATAGATAATATCTCATAATTATAGATAGAAACTGTTTTAAAATAAACTAATGTTTATGCTGAAACATAATTATTCTCTGCAGTTTATCGTTGAGTTAAATAAAGACCACAAAATACAGAAATCGAACCTTATACAGTAAAAAACTTACAGTTCTTGACATGAGAAATCCTTCGATAATTATAAAAAAAATTTAAACGTTTAATTTTCTAAAATTTTTTTTAGAAATATCAAAAACACAATTAACTAAGTAACATAATAATTAAAAAGTCATTACAGTAAAGCAACGAAATGAAAGCTTTAAATTATACGCGGCATGTACGTTTGTTAATTCTAAATAGGACCATACAAACACAGTTTCTTTATATATGGAAAATATTGCCCGAATCATAGGTACAAATCATTTTATCTGGAAAACTGTATTTCTGTTTGTCTATATATTTATTTATTTCAATATTATGAATTATATTACTTTTAAAAAAATTTATTAAAAACAATGTAATTCATCAGTGGAAATTTATAGTTTTAATCACATCCAGAATTTTTAGATTCTTTAAACTTACGATTAAATAATTGAAAGATGGGGAAACATTGAACAAAACTTTATATTTCTCAAACGAGTTAAAATACAATTTATAAAGTGCCTAAGTGTAAATTTCGTACCTCGTTTGAACTGAAATTATATTATTATAAGTTATCATTAATATTGAATTTCAAGGGCAATAAATATTTAATAACACCTGATTTAATTTAGTAGAGTGTATATATGTATATGCTATTGTAAATATATCGGAAGCTCCGACATCTAGAATCAGAAGTTTTGAAGCTTTAATAGAAAAACATACGAAGGGATGAAGATAAGAGTGTTATTGGGCGAATAATTAAACATAATTGTAATAAAATTATAAAAGTAGTCATAGTACATAATTTGGCCATTAACACTTAATACTTTTTACGACTAACTCGACAAATATTTTTTAAGTGTAGGTTTATTGGATAAATAAACCTCACAATATTCCGGGTCATTAATACATATCATATAAAACTTTTTTTTACAAAAAAACTTAACAAATTTCAAATGAAAATCGAGTAAGAAGCTCACTGAAAAGTATAAAATAATGAAAATCGGTGCTGAGTTTGAGCTTTTTTTCTCTCACACGTACAAACTTACCCACACACACACGAACTAATGCTACATTTCACTTGACATCGACTCCAAAGTCTCTATCAGTAGTAGTATTCGAAAACTATATTGTACCCTAAAAGTTCCAACTATGTACTCGTGTTTTTATTCTGTTATACTTTTTAGTGCGTTTTTTTTGTAGTTATTTGAGGTCGGTTCAATTTTTTTTGTAAAAACTTATTTTTTCATCCTTAGTTCCTATGATATCCTATGTTATCCTGAATACCACAAACTAATGATGAATTCTATATCATTACTATCACATTTATTTAAATTATAAAATAAAACTGTAGCATTTAATGAAGTTAAATATACTCATATATCCATATACGAACTTACACAAACTGGCACAGAACATGTCCCGTTAAAAACTCCGAGGGTAATAGTCACTAACGAGCCATTTCTTACTTAACCGCTCGGACACATCGGGGTAGGATAACCTAGTAATTGCAACAGAACGGCTGACAGAGTGCCGTAGCTTATTTGTAAGTTTTCCCCAACTTAATGGCTTTTCGTGGATATTGATAAAACAAAATTGTTTATTTATCAGATTACTTATTATTATTACTTTTTAAATATAATATACTTTTTCTATATAAAACATTAACGAATGACAAGTTAAGACGTTACATACGGACATATAAATCACATTTCCTCTTTTGGCTTCATCGTATTCAGTGCTTCATGCCTATATATGTATCCATATATATTTACCTTCCTATTTACTTTGATACTTTCTTGTTTATGTCAAGACAAGTTAAACAAGTTCAAATTTGATGAATTTACTCCTCATTATTGATGAATTCCTGTCATCACCTTCCGTCTCCTTCGTTGTGCTCTAATTTTGTTAAAGATTAAATCTATATCGCCCTTAGTCGTGTGTTATCAAATTATATCATTGAACCTATATCATCCGAATTCGATCACAGTGCCTGTGTTATTTAGTATCAAGGAATTCTATGGTGTACTTTCAATTTTCATAGTCAGATTCCATCCAAATTTCCATGGGACCTCATTGCGGTATACCCTTACAAATGAAAAAAGAATCATCCAAATAGGTTGATAATGCCGATGATATGAAGTACCATACGCCAAAAATAATATACTCGAATTAAAAACTTCCTCTTTTTTGACGTCAGCTAAAAACAGAAACTTAAGTTCGTTTGTATATCTGTATGTACACGATTTTTTCGGTAACTGATAGGCGAATTTTATTTGAGTTTACACTAATGGCATGATTTTTTATTGAGGAATGTTAAGGTTTAAAACGTACAATTTTGTTTAAATTAGCGAACCTATGGTCATGAAATTATGGAAAAAATAACCGTCAGGGAGATTTCTTAGCATTAACAGTTAGAGATACGTGAAAACTATGTACAGCAAAATGTTTCGTTAATTTTATGCTTTTAATTTAAACTACAACTGTCCACAATGGACCATTTTGACGCAAAGTTTGGATTTAACAAGAATATTTTGTGGATGCGTGACAAAATCGTGATGCCGCCTGATAGGTTCCTGAGGATGATTATAACGACTTAAATTACACAGAATTAAAACGTCTCCATTATCCTATAAAACTACTCGTATATTTCCAGATTACTATTAGCAAAGTACAATGTTGAACATTTAACGCTGTTGGTGCAGACCTTTGTGTTCTTTAGTGTTTTTCACAGTACCAGTTAGTTCTATATGCTCTGTTACATATAATATATAAACATAATATTTCTGTTCTGGAACTAGGGGAAAGAGACATTTAAGGTGGTTAATAAAGAAATATTTCAAACAATAGCTGTGACTACATTAAAGTTTACCTGCGTGAAGCCGGATTGGGTCGCTAGTTCAAGATTAAAAAGAAAACTCTAATATAATTTACCATTCAGGTCATATACCTTTTCTAAACAACCGCAACTGTTTGGAAGCGTTGTTAAAATTCCACACCTAAATCAGCGTAGCGGATAATTTCGCTCCGAACACAAAAGCCGTTAACCTATATTTTACACAATGATTTACGCAATTAATATTTCAACATCGTCCGGCCGATTTCGTGCGTATTATTTTTCTCCGACAGAAAGCAACGTTTAACACGCATTTTCCAGCGTAATTAATTACATAAAATTGTAGGTTGAGTCAAAATAAGATGCCGACGATAAACGGGCCCAGTCGGAATTCATTTGAAGCGGAATGTTCCGTGTAAGTCTCGGCGTTCGTATCGCGTCGCAGTCGCGATCGCAGATACAGGCAGCCACTTTGATATTTTAACGAGATCCGTAGGTGATGATGGATGGTCGTGACTTACCGTTTGTCAGGGCGCTGCAGTCGGACTATTTATCAGGGGCGCGGCGCACGCGAGTCGGCGACGCCGGCGTGCGTTCCTGCGTGTCGTCCGTCCAGATAGCGCTTTGTACTGCGTCCGACCGAGTTTTTGTGGCGCGTAGTTTGCGGGACTGATTAAGTATTCAGGTATTGCATGCGATTGCGGTTCGGTTCCAGACTGTGTTTGCTGGGCGTGTTCTGGATTGTGTGTGAATAGATTAGTTTATTTATTACCTCCAAATTGCGTTAGTGTTTGTTGTAACAGTAAAGTTGTGAAAATGGACAGTTTAAAAATCAGAAAAATATTTTTATTTACGACAATTCTTAGTTGTGATGAAAACTTGAAAAATTACACAGTTTTGTTCTCCGATTGTCGCTAAAAGAGCGAAAAAGTCATTAATTTTGATAACACAGAACGAATGTCAACATCATTTAATAGTTTATTTTTAATTAATTTAGGCAATGACTGCACATAAAAAAATCGGTATTGATTATTTTGTGTTAGCGTTCAGAAAAGTTACTGCGTATTTCGTTAGATTTTTATTGATATATTTATTTCTTATTAATAATTTATGAATATATCTATATGAGGACAGCTTTTTATAGCTTTTATTATAGTTATAAATTGTATTTGATTTTTGGTTCTTTCCGTATTGTCGATTGCTGAATTGTTTGGTTTTCTTTTGAAAAATACCAATACAACCTATTTCTTTAACGCCAAATCTACTTTTTCCGATCTTCTTCTGCTAAAAGGCATATCATATGGAAAGCAAAAAGATACACATCTTATGTATTACATACAGATCGAAATGTAATCTAGCAATTTAAATTCGACTTAAAATAGTAAGACCTCTCAAACTATTATTGATAGATAGGGTAAAAGTTATCAAATGCAGTTCTTTGAGTTCATAGCAACTGGTAGAAGCTGGTTGGTAAAGTTGTGTCCATCTATGTTAGAAGGCGAATTTATGAGCTTGATATCTGCGTGGCTTAGGTACTTCATTATAGATCGTTCAGTACTTACTATCAAGTTTAGATAAACTACCAATAACATTGGTATATAGAAATAAACAAGCATCGCTTTATTGAATTTTGAGTAGTTAGTTAAATATAATCTTAGATATATTATGTTAGCAAATATTCGAACATCGGAATCCTATAATACTATAATAATATAAATAAAAAAATAAGTTGTTTTTGTCTGTTTGTGTCGTTTTCATGTATTTATCTTCCTGAAATTTATGCCAGTGTTACGGAGATAAATGTGAGTTATCTTTTAACCAAAAATACATTTTTTCAGTAATTGAAAAGTCATACGTTTTTGAATATGATTGTGTAAATAAGTATTTTTATGCATTTGCATTGCAAGTGTATTATATTGTCCTAAAAATAATTTTTAGATATAAAAAAAATTTAATATATATATGTATTTTCCCCTTTTCGTGTGAGCAGAGCGGCGGGTTAAAACTATTTCAGATAAAATCAGTCTTTTCACTTTACTATAAATTTGTTGGTTTTATAGTATTGGACATAGTCATACTTGCTCCATTATCGACCAGCGTGCCAGTATCGAGTTTGATAAGCCAGTATCGAGTTTTTATAGTATTGGACATAGTCATACTTGCTCCATTATCGACCAGCGTGCCAATATCGAGTTTGATAATAGACATAATTATAACTTAGATAATTTTATAAGTAATCAACTTTTATAACAGCTTTTTGAAAATAAAAGATAGTCTCTAAATGTGTTCCCATTTATTAACTTTTTATAAATATTTATAATGGTTATTATAATTATTTTTTATTACGACCTGAATTTGTATTTCAAAAATTAAATTTATCATTGTTCTTTGGTATATACGTATGTATCTATGCACGTAATTCTTCTAGAATATTATTTACGAAACTAATATCAGAATAAGTATATGTGGTTTTATAAAATACAAGATAAGTTCCGTATCACTGACTAAGACATCTGCCTGTTTGCGATCTGAACTGATACTAATAAATTGAAATATGAATTTATTGCGAAAGACGATCAAATCAAGAAAATATAATGGAATCACATTTAGTGAAATTTTATCAAAACTATTACTTTATAGAATTGGTGGATGCTCGGTAATCGAGCTCAATGGAATAAGAAAGAGATAATTTATTATAATATTCCATTAGCACTAAGATTTTGAAAATTTGACTTATCAGGGCGCTGATGATTCCAAAGGTCTTAGCTATTTGTGCTTAAAAGTTATGTTTGCCTAATGAACAAAAAAAAACTGTTAATGAGTGTCTTGTAGCTAAAATGAGTATTAAACGAAAAGATAAAAAAAAAATAAAGCAAATATACCCAAATATAAAATAAGGCTTTTTGGACATAATATTTGCGTACATATATTTAGTGTAGGAACGTACCAGGACTGCAGGTTGCAGTTCTTCACTGATTTTTGTAATTATTTTTTTTATCGGTCGACGGAATAGAAGCCTATTGATTTTTACAAAGATTTGTCAAATAGTTTAATATTTGTAAATAATTTTCCTCAAAGACTCCCTTTTCCTTATCCGACGATTGTTTTCGGCCCCTCTTTTGCCTGGATCTTCTTGTATTTTCTCCCATGCTCCTTCTTTTTTAAATTTCAAACTTTTTAAATTGTTCGTTACAATCAACTAAAGTACAGGATGTCCAGTGGCAAATTTAAAAGTTTGAACAAACATAGTTTCTGAACGCAACGCATAAGAGGGGCGCGGGGGACGTCGTTATAAGCGCAAGCGGTGCGGGTGTTAGTAGCCATGGAACAGTGGAGTGGAGAGCACCGCGCTTTTGCCGTCGAGGCGTACATTTCGAGTAGATTTTCGCTGTCTGTAGCACGCCGTCGATTTAATAATCGTTACAGCATTCGTCGATTACGTGATAGACCATCGATCAACCTCATTCAATCATGGGTAGCAAGGTTCAGAGCTACAGGATCAACATTAAATAGGCCCAGGCCAGGATCTACACCATTGGTAGCCACGGATGAAAATGTCGAGTGTGTTATGGTTTCTGTCGTTGAAAATCCCTGTTTATCACTGCGTACACGTTCATCGACATTGGGAATTCCGAAATCAACTTTACAGGTAATAATGCGAAAAAAGCTTAAGTTCCATCCATATAAAATTCAAATTGTTCAAGATTTACACGATTCTGACTTTGAATTAAGAAAAACTTACGCGGAGGTGATGTTGTTGAGATTTCGTACTGCTACCCGGATGGGCAACATATTCTTTAGTGACGAAGCTCACTTTCACATTGGAGGATATGTGAATAAGCAGAACTTTCGTTATTGGGATGTCCACAACCCAAGACAAATGCATCAAGAGCCTTTACATAAGCCTAAAGTAACAGTCTGCATCTGCAATCATAGGGCCTTATTTCTTTGAAAATCAACGTGGCCAAACTGTAACTGTGAATTCGGAGAGATACGCCCAGATGTTAAAAGACTTTTTCAGAGTAGAACTACAGAATAGTGCATCCTTCAACCAAAACACATGGTTCCAGCAGGACGGGGCCACAGCTCACACTGCTAATGTGTCCATGAATGCAGTGCGGCAGTTATTTCTAGAAAAAAATATCCCGAAACGGTACCGCACCGTGGCCACCTAGGTCACCCGATTTAAGCCCATGTGACTTTTTCTTTTGGGGATACTTAAAATCCGTTGTTTACAAAACAAATCCGAGCACTGTGACATAACTTAAAGAAAATATTCGAGCCGAAGTCAGTAGGATACCCCAGTCGCTCTGCAAACGCGTTTTTGAAAACATGCTTGCTAGACTCGAAGAGTGTGTCAGACTCGATGGCCGCCATTTGGAAAACGTGTAAAGAACGAATAAAGTTAAAATTAACCTACTTTGTATTAGAGGTGTAGTTTTTTTTTTACGATTTTTCAAACATTGAAATCTGTCACTTTGCTTAGATGCGTAAATAGATCAAAAATATTCAATATTGATAAAAAAACAAAAAAATAGGGAGTGTTTTCTTTTGCTTTTAGCTCCGCTTATTTACTATACAGAAAACTAGCCATAAGACATGGCTTTTCTGAATGACTTTTTGAAATTTCTGTTGCGGACCTTTTTCTAATGTCAGAATCCGTTTAATTCCAAAATTTTACGAAATTTACAGCAAATAAGTATTTATCAGGAGGTGTTTATAATACTCTACTCTCTATAGATTCCTCGAAATTACCGTCGCTGTAAAGCAATGCTTGCGAAATCTAAAAAAGTATTAAAATAAACTTTATTTTACGCCTTTTTAGAGGTCTATTGTAGTACTTGAACTTTCTTAAACTTAAAGCTTAAGAAAGCAATCAAGATTAATTTAAAAGCTCGTTCAATCATTCGAACGTGCAAAGAATCATCTACGATGTAGCTACTCACTACAGATACGGCAGGTTCTTATCGATTCCCCTCGTAAATCGATTTGCATACTTAAACAATTTACGACTGCGAAATTAGCAAATGGACTACGTGGTTTTTACGCGAACAACCGCCACCATCGCCAAACCGATCACGATCTACTCGAACTCGACACAGGAACCAGATATCGATACCGAATTTGACAAGACCTCCCGCCCGTGTAAGGCCATTTTAATATTTGATGGACAGGGCCACGCGCAGCGTTTGTCGGTACGGGCGCACGTGCCCAGAATAAAAAGATCTTATGGGCCGTGACGGAAATTATTATGCTGTAACTCATTGTCTTAATAGTTATAATGATGTCGTTAGAATGTCGGAGGCACGTTACCGCCCCGGTCGTGCTCTAAGAGGGAGCGAGGCGGGAGGAACCAGACGTGGACGGGATGTGTGTGTGGTTTTAATAAATCTTACAGTCACGATGTCGATAGTAACATTGTAGTTAAGTAGTATACCGGTGTCAGTCGTTTTAACATAAAATTTGAACCCTGTAACCGTTAATTAAATGTTTCTGAATATAAATTTAACAATAGTCCTTGCCAAATGGCATTAACCATGCTAATTACTTGCTTCTTATAGATAAAAAAGTAGTCAACATAGACCTACTATTTTTTAAATAGCAATGTTTGATGATATCTAATAAAAGGTTGGGACACTTGGGTAAAACTCTATCTAGATGAACGGAGAAAGATGATGACGATGAAGTCTCCCGGAGTCAATTTTTCGATAGAGATCCTCAGTGATTGCTTCGATATTTTAAAATGAGCTATCTTACACTTTGTGTAATATACATATACGTATATATATATATATATATATATATATATATTTATATATATATATATATATATATATATATATATATTCGATTCAAAAATCGTCTGTTAAGTCGTAAACAACAATGACGCGGGATGAATTAATAACGATTCTACAAAATTTCATTAGAATGTATTAAATTGAAATTTTTATATAATATAACGTATAAACATGCTAATCTTTTATTTCTTTATTTTTATTATTAAAGTTATTCTTAACAAGTTAATAAGAATTTTAAATACAGAGAGAAATGAAGGTCGTGTCTTTGAAAGACTTTCGTGGCTTTACAAACTTTCTCCACTTTTTCTGGTTTTCAGCTTCCTTCAGGGCGGTTACTACAGGAAGACCAGTTACAGCGATTACCTGGTCACACCAACGGCTTGATGATCCTTTCTTCCACCTTGCCCGACATAACCGACTTGTTGAAGTTATCTGGTTGCCGACGAATAATTCTTTGGTAACTGATCTTTGAAAGTTAATTTGATGTTTGGCTGCTCGAGAATAGACTTTTTTGTTTTTTTGACTGTCCATGGTATGCGGAGCATCTTTCTCACCACATCTCGATTTCTTTAGCACCACATCTCGAACGCCTCAATCTTCTTTCATTCCACTATCCGTCCGAGATATATAGAAATAGTGAAAAAGACCATAGAGCGGACTAGTTTCACTTTGGTGATATTGGAAACGTTCCTGTCCGATGTATTAAGAGAGAAACATTAAATTCATAAAAAAATAAGTTAGTGACATCAAATTCATTTCAAATCCAGAAAATCTCTCAAATACATATTTCTCATTCACTCAATTTTGAATAGATAATATCAATAAAAGCTATCGTCAATTAAAAGAGAGCCTTACCAGTTCCGCGCGAGTCCACGGCAAATCTAGCGCGTGCCGGGGAAACTGAAAGCGGTAACGCCGGTTGACCGGCACTCGTAAAAAGCTCGTAAAATATCAACAAATAAAATAACTCTTGTTGACACTGAGCTTAAAAGCTCCACTAAATAATTGTAATTGTAGTGAATTTATGTTTAAACACTGTTTTATTACGTGCGATTGTGATTGCTGCACATGGCACGAAATTGCCGTTTGGTTGTAAAACTAATTGGCCGTGTAATTGCTGTAGTTTGGAGGTCGTTTTGATTGCGCTTTTTGTGGGCATTGCTTGTTTATTTTGGTATACATTTTTTTAAATGGAATAGACTATTCAGAAAGTACTGTTTTTATATTAACACTATCATAAACAAAGTCGATGATCACAATAATCGACTTCAATTAAGTATTGAAAGCATACCATCATCTGTATTAACACGAAGCTCGTTATGCATCTGGTTTTAATAAGTTTACCTAATCTACTGTTCTTCCTATAAGGAATTTCTAACTTTGATTTTAATAATTGAAAAGTCTTGTTGATCTCTTGGTCTATCAGAAGAAATATTGGCGTTAAACAACTAATGAAGAAATGAGGAAATAATGACGTTAACTAACATTTAGTGGTATTTTGTTTGTACCACAGATACTTAACAGATTATGTAAAATTAATACATCTGTTCATACATGTATTAAATTATATTTAAACATTTACCTTGTAATTAGCTAAATTAGCTAAGTTATATTTAAATTTGTCTTGTAATTAAAGATTAGTGATTAAATTTGATACATCAGCTATCAAGTTATAAAAGAAAAAAAAACATAGATCGAATGATACGTTTCATATTATTATATATTTAACATAGATTTTTTATATTTAACATTATTTAAATATATATTTAACATAGATCGAATGAATTGTTATAGAATCATTTGGAATTGTTATAGATATCTGTCAAGGACCTTTTTTTACTCGACTTGAGATTTTAATTTCAAATTATTGTATACGCGTAACAAAAAGTTTTGACGATCAACAAAGGTGACAAAAATATTTTATCAGTCTAATAAATATATTTTCCTAGACTCATATAGAAATGGAGTTCAATTGAAATGTATGTCTGTATTATGATTGCATATATGTATACAATTAAATCAAACTACATGATGTAGTATTATTTCTACTTTCTTTAAGTTCTTTACCACTACTTAGGTTTCGTTGTATTACAACATCTTCAGGTGAGATATTAGCAAAGATAGAAAATCTTGTAATACAGCGAGACCTAGGTGGTGGTAAAGAACTTAAAGAAAGTAGAAATAATACTACATCACGTAGTTTCATTTAATTGTGAATAATTAATTTCTACAAAATTGAGACCAAATATATTCATGCATATATGTATTTAAGTGGGTGCTTGTACATGTTTTTATGTAGATTATAGTAGTTTGTAATTGTATAGTTTTTTTTATAGAGTATATTATTTTTTTTTGTAATGTTCGATGACTTTATTTTCAACTTCATTTTCTTTTCATTGTTTCTTGAAATTCTTTTTCTTTCTCTTCCGATACACATGGTACTTTCAGTTGACTTACAATCTTGAAACTGAGCATATTGAGAGGCCTTGTAGCACAAGTAAAGGAAAAAAATGCAAAAATCAATGATTTCTACTTCAATGTCGAATGATACATGTTTACAATTAGTCTATTACGCCTGTGTGTTGTAAAAAAAATTATATTTATAAACAGTTTAATTAGAAATCCTATGTGCTCTTAAACGTTTATAAATGTCTGAATATGTATAGGATTCTAGTATTTGGAGTTCTACTGGTGTTTGATAGGTTTTTTTTGAAGAGTCAGTGGAGAAATTTTGTACACATCGGACTCTAAAGTACCTTTTATTGAATTTTTAAATTAATTAATATATATATATATATATATATATATATATATATATATATATATATATATACAAGATATGGCACACTAGACGTAAGGCCAAAAAATTATTGTTATAATAATTTCATACCTTTTGTCGCATTTGAATTTTAATATGACCATGTGTGCATATATGCATATACATATGTGTACATATTACATGTGTGTATATATATATATATATATATATATATATATATATATATATACACGTACCTATATATGTATTCAGTTGATCTTAGATTTGGTATTTGGGGACCATGATCGATGATAACATAGTGAAGACAATTTTAAACTGTCGAGATTTCCACCAAAGATATATTCACCTAGTAAATCAGGCATTAGAAAAGTGCAGGCCTTTAAGGATCCCTGAAGATTATGAAGAATATACAGGTCGTTGGTTAATTGGTACAGGAAAGTTTATTCTCTAATTTTCCTCAAAACAATGAGAGAGATATTAATAATATTTTTTGTTTTAAATCGATTTGCCATACCAATATAACAACTGCACAATATATATATATATATATATATATATATATATATATATATATATGTGTGTGTGTGTGTGTGTGTGTGTGTGTGTGTGTGTATATATATATATATATATATATATATATATACAACACATTTATCGTTTTTTTTTGTTTGTACGCTGTGATTTGCGTTCTAATGAAATCGTTTTCATGAGATTTTGTTTTCACCATTGTGATTGTTTATTCTGTAAGATTTTTGTATAAAAAAAAAATGTGTATGTGTTGAGGTTAAAGAGCTACGTTAATATTGGATATATTTGGCGTTAATTTTGTAGAAATGCATTATTCACAATTAAATGAAACTACGTGATGTAGTATTACTTCTACTTTCTTTAAGTTCTTTACCACGACCTAGGTTTCGTTGTATTACAACATCTTTAGATGGGCTATTAGTAAAGATCTTTGCTAATAGCCCATCTGAAGATGTTGTAATACAATGAAACCTAGGTCGTGGTATAGAACTTGAAGAAAATAGAAATAATATTACATCACGTAGTTTCATTGAATTGTGAGCTACGTTAATATCTATGAGGCGTGTTATAAGGTGCGAGAGAGCAGGGAGCGCTATGAATGGGGAAGATTGTGGTGGAGTTAGGTTGCTGGGAAGGAAGCAATTCTATAATTAAAGCTCAATATCATAATTTCCATTCGAGCGGAGCTGCGGACAAAAACTGATTCTGAAATTAATTGTTAAAATATGTATTTATGTATCGGTTGATTCATGTCAAATTTCTGCTTTTTAGGGTTCCGTATCTTAAAAGGAGAAAGGGAATCCTTATGAGATTACTCGTAGCCCTTCTGTCCTATCCTTTTTCTAGATCTAAGGTTCCTTGGAGCTGCAAAATCAAGCTATAGCTTAAATTTACGGTTTCAGTAATCAAGCTTAAAATCAAGATGTCAAGGCAATAAAAAAAATCTAAAAATACAGTCATTGATACCGCATATTTTGGTGCTTGCAAATAAATTAAAATCTGTACTTCCGATTGACCTAGGATCATGAAATTTGGAAAGAAGCAAGGTCTCACAGCACAAGTAAAGGAAAGAATGTGGTTATATCATATAAACATTTTTTTTTAAATATACCTCTGTGAAAGATATAGTAGGCAATATCTTTTCGTTCTAAGTAAAATTTTGAAATAGTTTAATAGGAATATTATGTACGAGTAAAAGTTTATAAAAGCCTAAAGTTTACGGAATCCTCGTAGTGCGAGCTCTACTCGTGCTTGACGGGTTTTTATTAACTCGTATTTAAATATCTAAATTAATGTTTAATATATATAGAACAAAACTACTAAAATAATTACTTTAACGAAATATTTACAATTTTCTTTTGAAATCTGAAAGTGTTGTAATATATGTATCGTTAAGGTTAGGTTAAATGTATCTGTTAAAATGAATGGTTGTAATTGTGCTAAATTATAGAATAAATTGAAGTTTAATTTACGTAGCGTAAATTAAATTTTTCGTTTTTGGAAATTTAATTTACGTTACGAAAATTAAAATGCATTGTCAATATACGATATAAATTTCTTTGATCATTTTTTATTATTTTAATCCTATCCCGTGCTTTTCTTGTTAATATATTTATAATAATTTTCTCTTTTCTCCAGTTTATACGAAGTATTACTTTAGAAATGTTCATTTTCTTCTTGTGTTGTATACATAATTCTTTGCAGTCCTTCATTATACAAACATTTTTTTTAGTATTTTTTGCATGAACGGAATTTAATCTATTTTTTATATGCAGAGAAAAATTCATACAAAAAAATGATAATAACATAAAAAACAGTAGCGCCACTCCGCGATTCGTCGTCAAAGCCCTAAAAGTTTCTTGTAAGCTGCGGAGACTCGGCCGCCCGCCTAGACGAGCTTTCCATTTACTTCCGCTCGTTTTTCACAGATGGCGGTAAGCATCTGTCTAAAAAGAGCTAGGTATTCACTTAATATTTTAAATTAATTATTTGGTTTTGGTATAATATTTGCATATTTTTGCGATTTCAATAAATAATTAACTATTCTATTTATTCATCATTAGGATATTATTTAAACACGTTTTGATACAAAAATTAAAAGTTGGTTTAGTTTGTTAATAACGTTACGATATTAATGCTTTTTATGCTTCTTTTATAGTCCGTACATAATTAAGTAGAATAATATAGTTCAAAGGCAAAATATTTTACTTATTTAAAATTTTTTTGAAAAGAAGCTGTGAATAACGCTATATTAATAAGAAATTAATCATTACAGGTTAGAATATTTCTTTTCTATAAATATAAGACAATTTTATATCGAATGGATAATAATACATTAATCCGTAATATTTTAAATTGCATATAGAATTCTACAAAAACAACAAAAATCACGGTTCTTTGTAGTACATATTTTTTAATCTAAATTGAACAACGAAGACTTTAATATTAAGACAATTAAGTGAAATTATTTCCACTATCTGTAAGTTCTTTAGATTTCGTTGTATTACAACATCTTCAGGTGGGCTGTTAGCAAATATCTTTCTAACAGCCCACCTGAAGATGTTGTAATACAATGAAACCTAGGTGGTGGTAAAGAACTTAAAGAAAGTAGAAATAATACTACATCATGTAGTTTCAATTAATTGTGAATAATGAATTTTGTACAAAATTAATGCCACATATACTCAATATTAAGACAATTACCGAAAATGCTCATTTATATTTCTGAAAGAAAAACAAGTGAAATTAACACTGATTTTCCCTATCTTTGGGTATTTTACAAATTTACGATTACCACAAATAGGTAATAAAATAGGTAATCAAACTAATACAACGAAAAAGCGTTTTAAATAATAAAAAAACAGATATAAACCAGCAGTTTTCACTCTGTAGTTTAAAGTATTACTGAAATTTATATTTCCTTGTCGATGCTAAATACAATAGTTATTCTTTTTGTATTATATGGGTTTATAAATCATATGTTGGCGTTTCTATTTTAATTTATACGAGGTTTGTGAATTAAAAGTCGTAAATTAAAATGAAAGTAAAATAAGATTAATTTGCGAATAAGAAGTTTGCTAAAGTTAAACTCTAGTTCGATGAATAGATTAGGAATGAATTTTATTAACGAGTGCGTGCGTGAAATGCTTATATTAAAAAAATTGAAAATTCTGATAGAATTAGAAAAAAATTAATACGTCGTGTGTCGCACAGTTTTCTTCATTGTCTCATTATTGGATTGGTATATAAGTTATAGCAGCAATATCAAACTAAGGAATGGATAATTCTATGTTTGTTTTTATATAGCGTAATGTAAAAAAAACTTACACTTCAAAAGTATACTTCAAATTGTTTCAGTCTGGCTACATATTTAAATAATGGCTACACATCTAATTAAAAATAAAAAAATTAATAAAATGGGAAATATATATAATTAGTGGTATAACCTTGTTCTAACCATCAGATATCATTACTAACGTATAAATATATTAATGAGAATAATATTCATTTAATTTTATTACATATACCGTAACATTTGCATTATCCTCTTAGAATAACATCATTTTAATTTATTACCCTCACTATAATACTTGTATATTGTGTAACTTTCGAAAATATAATAATTTCGAAATATAAAACTACGCCGCTCCGCTACAATAAACTCACTAACATAAGCAGTGGGAAATCCCGCACAAACACGGCTTCCGCTATTGTTTTGTGTAATATGTAAATGCTGTTAGAAGTTCCTAATAATTAATCTTTGCTAATAGCCCACCTGAAGATGTTGTAATACAACGAAACCTAGGCCGTGATAAAGAACTTAAAGAAAGATAAATAATAATACATCACGTAGTTTCATTTAATTGTGAAAAAAAAACTTATTAAGTGCGAGTACGAGTACGAAATTCAGAATCTTCTCCACATTTTTCCACTAAATTTTTAATAATCCTATTATTTTTTGTGAACCTAAAATTATAAAATAACAGAAATCCTAACAGGGTTCAGAAGTTTACATTCTATTGTTTCGAAAATATGAGGGAAAATGACTATGTATTCTTGGCAAGTTTCTAAGCTTATTTTATAATACAAATAAAATTATTGTAATTAATTTTTCATCACATCGTTATGCGATACAGAAAATTAAAAAAATTAAATATCCCATCATTTACCCTCTCATGAATTTCCATATTAACATATTTGATTATTAATTATTGAAATATATCTAGGTTAATATTATTACGTCGAACAGCTTCTGAAAAAGACAGTTGCGATAGAAAGACTAATGGGTTGTCGGTCACGTCACTGAATATACAAAAATTTGACCAGAAATTATTGAAAAAATACATGAATATAATAAATACACAACCTTTATTTAATTAAATTAATAATTTTAATTAAAATATATTAAATTTTTTGGATTTGACTGTGTCATATCTTAAAGTTGCAACTTGAAAAAAATAATTATAGTTATGTGGAGTTATAAATTTATAGTTCAACTCGGCTAAAATTCATATTTAAATTTAACAAACATTAACTTATATTTAATAAATATTTGTTTAGTTTCCTAATAATATGACGGATAATCTGTATATTGTATCGGGTTTTAAGTTAATAGTCAGCTAAAAAGTTATTAAAAAATTATGAGATATTTTTTTTAAAAGGTAACAAATAAACAATGAAACTCAAAAATAAATATATACACAAACCTTTGATGACATAGTGTACAAAATGGAGGTTATTTTGAACGTAAACCTATTAACAAGGGTAAATATGGAAAAGAGATAGATTATTGGTAATTTTAAAATATTGTTCTTGAGAAAATATTGGATCTTAGATTTGGAAATAGTTAAGTAATTTAGTGTATGTTTTTGTCCATAATGGTGTTTTTTAATTAAGTAGAAAGGATTTATTAAATCCAGATTTATTGGTAATTCAAGCATGCAAAAAAAAATTAAAAATAAGCACACAAATTCATTTTCGTGTTTATAACATTAATTTTAAGCTATCCGTAATTGCATTCTCGTTTTTAAGTTATCATTAATTAAGTTCAAATTTATGCGGAAGCTTTCGAGTAATGAAAACATATTCAAAATTCGTTAAGAAATGTTTGTATGATGTCCGAAAATTTTTTTATATCCTAAACCTATTTTATCCTCGACCTCAAATAATATAGAGAAATAATGTTCCAAACTCAAAAAGGAAAAGCGGTACCTTACGAGATAAATAGCTAGCCCGTCTGAGTTTTTCGCCGAAACCTTTTGACATCGAAACTTAAAGTTTTTCATAGTAACAAAGCGTAATAATACCCTAAAGGAAATTTTAGGGTTATTAAAGTAAAGGAAAAGGAAAATTTAAAAAAAGGAAATTTTAAGGGTAAAGGAAATTTTAGGGTGGATAAATTAATACCTGAAATTTTTTTCTAAATTTCCATATGTTGTATGGGGTATGTTTCAAAGAACTAGTTATAAGAATTACAAAGAAAATTTACTCATAATTTTAAGTATTATATTTTCAGATACATATCAAATTACTTTAGATACATATAAAAAAATATCTCTTCCCCACTTTCCGAAACTACTGAACTAGAATTATGCAAAAACGTAGCCTACGAAAACTATAGCATGATTCTAGATGTCAAAATTTTAAAAATACAGACCATGTTTTAAGCCTGTAAAGTAGGCATTACATTTACGTTATAAACAAATTATTACACTTACGTTATAAAAATATTAGTTAATATTTATATTTAAAATAATTTAATAGAAATTTTATGTCCACTTAAACAAGTGCCTAAATATGCGACTTTTGGTCCTACTTGACAGGTTTTTAGGCTGCATTCTAAGCTGTCTTTAAATAATGAAACCTCTATTACAATAAGCAATAATCAAACAAAAAATATATAAACATTAAACAATATGTTCAAGTTTCGGAGATTTCCAAATAATCTATTGCTAAATATTTTTGACAAAACATATTCACACTTTTATATTCTTATACATCACAGTGGTACGCTGATGACAGAATACTCAATTTTTAATCACATTTATAAAAATTCTATTAAGTAAACGAAAGTTTCAATCTCAATTAATTAGTAAAGCTTTTTAATGAAAAATGTAATTATTGTTAAGCAAGTTACTAAGTTACTTAAAAGTGAATCAGTCCAAAATATTCTTGATAAATTGTAGTTAATTTTTTTCTACGTAAAAAATTGTATCTACTGAACTCTCATTGTATAATTCGCATGTTTTTTAATTTTTAAATTTATAATATGTGCATTTTTAATTATAATTTATAGAAAGACAAGTGGACCCACCTCATACTTCATAACTTACTATACACAAATAGCATATTAAGATTCATGCTAACTAATTAAAATTTATATATAAAGCTAATTTCACACTTTGTCATTTTGACATTTGTCAGTTTTATTACTAACTAAAAATGAAAAGCTCCACTGCCCAAAAACTCCATAACTTATCAAAATAAAAGCTCCCGATAGCGCGCCTGGGCGGCGGCGGTCGGCGGCGGCAGTTACAAATCTCCGTCTGACATCTTCAATCCGAATCCGTGTCTAAACAGGATGGCAGTTTGTGATCAATTAGTGGTTAATTTTGTAACCACCCTTCGAAGAAGAGCAAGTGCCGAGAATAAACTGAAGTGTTCTAATTTTGTGTCGATGTTATATTAAGTCTTTGCAATATCGCCATATAATATTTTGCTGGTTGTTTCAAATTTTTTTTTCTAGAAACATAATTCATGTTTTGATATTTTAACAAAAAATTAGAAAACTAGATGAATGAAAAGAAAAATATATACATATGAAAGTGAAACTTAAATAAATCTACAAAAATATTAACTTGGTTTCTTTCCCTTAGCTGTAAACACCATAGTTAGTTTTCAGCCAATATCTACTTTTAAATAGCGTCTCACTTTTTTGTGTTATTTAAAAATGAGAAGACTGGCGGAAATGAGAATGGTGTTACAGAAACAGAATATGTTTTTTAGAAATGCTGAATTTTTTTTAGAATAAGAAGAAGAAAATAATTCAAGGATTGACAATCAGGAAAGAATAAGAAATAAAATTAAATGTGTAGGCAAAATGCAAAACAAAAAGCAATCTTCATAAACGTCCTTATAGTATGTTTGTCAATAATTTTGACATATTAATCAAAATTATTAATAAGAAATTAAAATAACAATAAAAATGTAACGAATTACATAATAACTCTTTAGAAATTATTACAAAAAATAATCAATACCAATTGCTATTTTTAATTTCTCGTTACCTAAAATAATTAAAATATAAATTTTTACTGATGTTGATATTATTCTGTTGTTGTTAAAATGAATGTTTTTACACTATTTTTGATTAGGTTTTTTCAAAGATCCTTTCGATCTCGCAAGTTTCCCGGATTAGTAGGTTACCTCAGTATATAGAGGACACAACAGGAGAAAATATACATTTGTTCCATTTTGCTTTTTCGAACAGATCCATAGAAATTACATTTACAAATTATTTTGAAAAATGACTTTTCATAAAAAGGTAGAAGATTTCTCATTTGTCTAATTTTAAAACTTTTAAGAAAACGATTTAAAAAACGATTTAAAACTTTTAAGGAGGTCATTTTTATTCTTGTAACATCTGGGTCCTATATGGATTTTTGCCGGACAATGCAGTAGTTACTTTTATTCATGGCACAGCTTGGACATAGTTTTAATTAATGTGACGGCGGAGTTTTACTGCAGTAACCATAAACCACTTTGTATTCATCAACCATAAACTAGTTTGGATTAATCAATTTGCATTCATCAACCACTTTGCATTCCTTAACGGACTTAAAGGTAAATTGTATCCCATCCGGAATTTTAAGCTGAATTATTTTAATAATGTAAATAATTTCTATTTATCAGTTCTTAGACCCGAACAGTCGGTTTTTATTGCCTGAGTAATAATAAATATACTTCAATTTATCGAAGCATTGTATAGTCTAGATTTTAATCTGACTTCCAAATAGAATTCTAGTGAAAGTTCTTCTGAAATACCATACAAAACAAATAAACTGATGATACCAAACAAAGAAGCTAACATACTCAAATATCACATCAGTAAAGTTTTATTCAAATCAATACGTTATTGCTTGCATGCTGATTTTATAAATAGTTAGATAGACTGGAAAATGAACAAGAATTAAAAAAAATATATTTTGTCTTTTATGTGATTGCAAGTATGTTTCTGACACAAAATTTTGAAAATATGTAATAACAATTTTTGGATAGTCCGCTTTATACCTGTGAAATATATTTGTATGTGTATTTTATTAATCTTCCTTTTTTTATTCATCGTTGTTAACCAGCCTGTATCGATCCTAAAACATATATACATGTAACGAAATAATAATGTAGATAAGCTGTTATTACAGCATTTACTGCTACCTATAATTACTAGTTAAAGTAGCTCTTTATGTAAATAAATATACGATTTCTTTAGGCAATTTCACGCTAGTAAAGATACAAAATTAGAGCAATATTTATGAAAATATTGAAAGTAAATGACATAGTAATGAGCTGTACAATAAATAGTAATCAAGATACAAACATAAAGTAAAAGAAGTTGGATTTCTACATCTTGGTTTTTTTTTTAATTTTTAGAAGTGAGAGATGAAAACTTTTTTAAAAACAAATAGTAATCAAGATACAAACATTAAGTAAAAGAAGTTGGATTTTTACATCTTGGTTTTTTTTTAATTTTGAGAGTGAGAGGTGAGAATTTTTTTAAAAACAAGTAGTAATCAAGATACAAACATTAAGTAAAAGAAGTTGGATTTCTACATCTTGGTTTTTTTTAATTTTGAGAGTGAGAGGTGAGAATTTTTTTTCTAGATCATCGTGTTGAATATTAAATGAAAGCTTTTTAAAATGCTAATTCAAAAATATACAAGCGTATAATGTTTTACAATGTAATTTTTTCTAACAGGATTTCCAACATTTTTTGTCAAATTACATTATCTCGAAAACGGAAGAAATCTAAAAAAATCGCAAAATTTTGACGCCGAGTTACATACTGAAGAAAAATAATATAAAGGAAAAATAATACGATCGTTGTAACTTAGATTTAAAAAATTAAAATTTTTATGATAAAAAACTGCCGCACTATCTGTGGCAATTTTTTTGTGATAAAAAATTTAATTTTTCATATCTATTGTATTGATAAAGGCGAATAAATAATGCCTTATAAAATATATATACTCAAGATTCATTAATGTTTTTATTTCTATACTTTGTTTACTTATTAATTTATTACAACCTTAACGTGACACAGTTTTCAGTAACGATCTAAATAAAATATTGCGCACGTTACACGCATTTGCACAGATATTACTTATATTTCCATACATTTAAGTGCAAAAAAGTGTTAGTATTTTTTTGGCAATCTGTGCATCAAACTGAATAGGAAATATTTAGAAACTTATGAAAATTCCCAACCGTTTCTAAAAAAAATCCCTGTCAAAGGTGCCATTTCAATGAAAATGAATTTTAATTTTTTTACAAAGGTGCTTCAAATGTTTTGTTTATTTTTCGTACTTAAGTCTAAATTATCGACAATTGGATTAAAATTATTTCAACACACTTTGTATGTATCTGAAAAAGGAAAACTAGCTCACACTCACTAACTCAGATTGCCAATACATTTAGCACAATCTTTACATAAGAGCAACGCGTGACACTTTTCACTGATAAATTCATGCACATAATTTTCCCATAAAAGTCAATTTTCATATGACATTGACAGTTTTGTACATATCTGAAAATGAAAAACTATATCGCTGATATTGACAATACATTTAGCACAATCTTCACATAAGAGCAAGGCAACGCGATAAATTTATGCACATAATTTCCCCATAAACATCAATTTTGACATCGACGTCGACTGTTTTGTACGTATCTGAAAATGGAAAACTATCTTGCTCAGATTGACAATACATTTAGCACAATCTTCACATAAGAGCAATGCAACGCGATAAATTTATGCACATAATTTCCCCATAAACATCAATTTTCACATCGACATCGACTGTTTTGTACGTATCTGAAAATGGAAAACTATCTTGCTGAGATTGACAATACATTTAGCACAATCTTCACATAAGAATACTGATATATTCATGCACATAATTTTTCCATAAACACCAATTTTCATATCGACATCGACTGTTAAACAACACTTATCAAAACGAATCTCACCTAAGCATTCGACTAATCTAATTTGTGTCGCCAAGCAGTCGGCCAGCAAGACGCAAACGAAAAAGGGCCCATGTTTAGGCATTAATTAGCTAGACGAAACTCGATCGTTCTCTGTAATCACGTTAATCAATGTTTCGTAAATAAAAACTTTCCAAGTTGGGGTGAATCGTAGGGTTTAGTCAGGCAGTTGCGCTATTAGTAATTTGATTAGACAGTTTGTGTTCCTAGTGACCGTTAATTTGATACGGTTTTAAGGTTCTATCTTCATTACGCATTGGATGGATCGACTTAATGATATTGCAGAGCTTTATTGATTAATTAAACGTCGTTTCATAAATCAAAATAAATTAATTCTTGCTTTTGTGAATGTGAATTGCTTGTTACTTCCATATACACTAGTATCGAATATAGTCTAGCAATGATAAATATTATATAGGCGGAAAAATTATAATTCGTAATAGTAGGTTGATAATTTGTTGATAGCACCTACTTAATTGTATTTTACACAGTAAATAATTAGGTACAGAAGTATTTTTTATTCATTTTACACAGTTTGTGTTCCTAGTGACTCAAAATTAAATGAAACTACGTGATGTAGTATTATTTCTACTTTATTTAAGTTCTTTACCACGACCTAGGTTTCGTTGTATTACAATATCTTCTGGTGGGCCATTAGCCAAGATTACCGCCAATTAAAATTAACGCCAAATATATTCAATATTCCTAGTGACTGTTAATTTTATAATTTAGATTTAATTGACAGTTTGTATTCTTAATAACTCTTAATTCGATAAAGTTCTATCTTCGTTATATATTGAAGGGATCAACTTAATCTTATTGCAGAGTTTTATTAATTAATTAAACTTCGTTTTATTAATAAAAGTGCATTGGTTGCAACTTGTATCTGTGCTAATATCAAATTTAGTCTACCGATGATAAATATATAGGTATAAAAATTGTAATCCGTAATAGTATGTTGATAATTTATTGACAACGCCTACTTAGCTGCATTTTGAGCAATTCAAGTACCTTAAATTCGACAGTCGAGATTAGGAGGCAGGCACAGCGATCAAATTAGGAGATCATGACTAATTGTAGTTTGGGAAAAAGTTGATTTTTTTAGTAAAGTATATCTTTAAAGAAAATATGAATTTTACGTTGTAATTACACTTAATAAGTTTTAAGTTAATCGAATAGAAATTAATACAGTTATGTGCGTACTAAGTGAAAGGTGTTTGAAAAAAAATTCGAAGAAAGTGAAGGTGGCCAAGCAGTCGCTTGACGTACAAAAATAGCTATTTATATATATTATTTTTGTGTTTCGTCAATCGTTGGGATATATCTACTTTATAAGAAAAGATAATTAAACTTTGAAATAAAAAATTATTTTATTTGATTGAAAAATCATCTTGAAACTCTGTGTATTTTTGTAAAATGCTATATTTCAAATAAGTGACAGCAATTTTCCAAAAGATATTTTTGTTGACTAAAACGTTTTTTTTTTGCTTTACAGTGGTTTTCTTAAATAAAAAAACGAACTATTTTTTTCATAAAACATCAAAATATTGATCACTATTTTTGCTCAAAACTTTAAAATTACGCGAGAAGTCAGTGAACTGAAAATATTTTACATTAATAATATTTTTTTATTTAAAATGGATGTGATTGCAATCTCAGCCAAGGCAGCTTTTCTTTAAAAAACTCATGTGTAAAATCAACTGGTGGTTTAACTTGGTCAACTTGGTGGGATTAATTTAATTATATCGCACAACTTTATTCATTAACTAAAAATATGTTTATAAATCGAATTAAATAATTATTATTTGTGGATCTTTATCGCATAAGAATAGAAAAAAACTGTCAAGAACGAGTAGAACTCCCACTACGAGGGTTTTGTACACATCTAGGCATTTATAAAAATTTGATGGTACAAAATATTGCTATCAAACTATCTACAAAGTTTAAATTTTTTGGAATGAAAATATACGACCTACCATAATAAGTGTATATTTAAAAAGATATTTATTTTATGTGATATAAATACGAATTAATGATTTTTCCTTTATTTGTGCTGTGAGACGTTGCTTCTTGTCAAATTTAATGATTCTAGGTGAACGGGAAGTAGTCTATAGGTTTTGATTTATTTGTGGGTGTCAAAATATGCCACATAAATTGCCATATTTTTAGGGTTCTTGATTACGTTGACTTAGAAGATTTATTTTTATACAGCTCTAAGGATCGTAGACCTGACTATTAGATAATGATTTCAACTTGATACCTACTTGCGTTCCTGAGAAAAAGGTTCTTGAGAGACCAAAAGACTGATCAAAAGAGACAGATCAAAAGAGTGATCCTATAAGGGTACTTTTTTTCTTTTTAAGGCACAGAACCCTGGAAAGAAAATATATAATAACTGTTATTGAAAAACGTCAGACACTTTTACTAATAAACTTGGAATAGAAATTGATACCTTGCTTAACAACTTCATCATAATTTCTTCTGTCAAACACTATCCCGATGTCGACCTAAACTTATCTTTGGTATAACCTAAAAAAGTTGATATTTTGGCAATTTGTGATAAGTTATATATTTTCATATATATATATATATATATATATAGTAAATAATATACAAAAAAATATTTTCTCTCTCCCTCCTTATTTTAGAAACTACTGTACATAAGACATAAAAAAACAGGGTTTTTAAAAGCTTATAATATATGCCTACATAAATGTCTATAATTTATTTGTCACCTTTACTTAATTATATTAGAATTTATTACGCCATATTATCGATGACAGGGTAAATAAGGTAATTTAAAATGAGGCCCATAATTTTCGATGTGCGAGTCAGACTAGCGTACGACCTCTTTTTTAAATATACTTTTATTATTATATTTAGATCTAAATTTTGTTATCGTTATTATTAATTCCGAATGTCATTCTTAAATTATAATAGTTACATGTATATTGCTTGAAAAGTATACTTGGCAGGCTTTGATTCGTATCGCGTCTGTTAAATCGAATTACGAATATGATTCCTCGAATATCTCAATGCGCGAATGAGACTGGCATAGGACCTCTTTTTTGAATATCCTTTCATTTTTACATTTAGATCTAAATTTTGTTATCGATATTACTCATTTGGAATTGTATTCTCAAATTAGGTACATGAATATTGCTGGAAAAGTACTTGGCAGTTTTCGATTCGATATCTTGTCTGTTAAATCGGATTACGAATATGATTCCTCGAATATGACACATTCGAAAACGAATTGATTACACGTGCTCATTTTGAAATCACTGAACATTCTTGTATATTTAAATGTTCATTGATGTCATCCTTGAACTTACAGAAAATTAGATAATTTTACCGTTTGAAAAATGCGTTCATATTTTGATATTCTAATGAAAAATGTTGAACATTGTAAGCTGAATAAGCAACAAATAACAGTCCACATACTTGTTGCATAACTGTTGATGTGTGCTTTATTATCGGCTAGTGCTCCAGCCTCGAGTTTTCATGAGAGAAATAATTATAACACAGATAATTCGCAAGAAAACGAATTTATTAAACGTGCTCATTTGGAAATCACCGAACGTTCTTGTATATTTGAATGTTAATTGATGTCATTCTTGAACTTACAGAAAATAAGATAATTTTACCGTTAAAAAAATGCGTTCATATTATAATGAAAAATTTTGAACATTGTAAGCTGAATAAGTAACAAATAACGGTCCACATACTTGTTGCATACCTGTTGATGTGTGCTTTATTATCGGCTAGTGCGCCAGCCTCGAGTTTAGTAGTCGAGAGAAGTAATTATAACACAGATAATTCCCAAGAAAACGAATTTATCCCGACCACCGAACGTTCTTGTATATTTGAATGTTAATTGATGTCATCCTTGAGCTTACAGGAAATTATATAATTTTACCGTTAAAAAATGCGTATATATTTTGATATCCTAATGAAAAATTTTGAATATTGTAAGCTGAATAAGTAACAAATAACGGTCTACATACTTTTTGCAATTGGCAAAGAAGATTCTTTGCTAATATCCCACCTGAAGATGTTGTAATACAACGAAACCTAGGTCGTGGTAAAGAAATTAAAGAAAGTAGAAATAATACTACATCACGTAGTTTCGTTTAATTTTGTATATTATTATTTGCAATGTGAAGTAATACTTACATAATACAAGGTTGAAGAGGATTTTTAGTGATTTTAAAGGCAATTATTATAAGAAGGATGGAAACCTATTGCAGGCATCTTCAACATGCTCGTGGTTTGTTTTTACTGTGAGGACTAATTTTAAACAAAATTGTATTTTTCAATTTTACATGACACTGTTCATAACCATCTTCTCTTTTGTAAATAGCCGTGTAATAATGAGTGGTTTACGTTAATGGTTCATACTGCATATTAGTTTAATAGAACTAAATTGACCCCAACATGACATTCTCATAAATTCCATCGTATTTGGGTCTACGTAAACTCTTCTAACGTATGTTTACATAAACTCTTGTAACGTATGTTTAGCAGCCTAAACGTAACAAATATTATGAATGCTAAAGTGTGTTTATTTGCCCTTCTTTCACATCGCAACTGAGAAACGAATCGATGTAACTTTTTGAATAACGATAGTTGGTGGGCCGAGAAATGACGTGGACTGCGTTTCTTTCAACCTAACCAATATTATAAATACGAAAGTGTGTGTTTGTTCTTCTTTGACGTCGTAACGTAGCAACGGATCTATGTGGAACGCTACATTTGCGATATAAGTGAGCAACATAATTACTCCCTTATCTATAATATATATATATATATATATATATATATGTATGTATATATATATATATATATATATATATAATATTATTCAAAATTAAATATTAGTTTATAACAATAACCAGGCAAGCGAAGCCGCCGCGGGTAAAATAATAAATACGATCTTAGGCAAAAAAAGGGCAAGTGCATATCAGAATACGCACGAAGCAAGGTTCCGTAGTTGTACATATATCCTTAAATTATTGGCGTAATTCAAAATTAAATGAAACTACGTGATGTAGCATTATTTTTACTTCTTTTAAGTTGCCATGACCTAGATTACACCAATATACTACACCACAACCTAGGTTTCATTGATAATACTTGATTTATGTGAATAATACTACACTGCGACCTAGGTTTCGTTGTATTAAAACATCTTCAGGTGGGCTATTAACAATTATATTATATATTAGCCCACCTGAAGATGTTGTAATACAACAAAACCTAGGTCGTGGTAAAGAACTTAAAGAAAGTAGAAATAATACTATATCACGTAGTTTCATTTAATTGTGAATAATGAATTTCTACAAAATTAACGCCAAATATATTCAATTATTGCCGCAATTTAACTGAAATAACTTAATTTGAAAGTTCTAATTAAGTCATTGAGTCAATTTTTGATCTAATTTTTTTTAAATTTTCGAAACCCTTGGTCGAAAAACATAACCAGCTTGTCACGAAAACTTTTTCAAACTTTATGTTTCACAAAACGGAGAAGCTTTATGCTTATATTTTGAAGCTTTATGTTTCACAAACGGAGAAAATTTTCATTTATATTTTGGAAGCTTTTCATTTGACAAAACGAAGAAGTTTTATATTTATATCTTTGAAGCTTTATATTTCACAAAACGTTGATGCTTTATATTTATATTTTTTGAAGCTTTATGTTTGGGAAAATGGAAAAGATTTATGTTTACATTTTCGAAGCTTTATATTTCATAAAACGGAGAAGGCTTATATTTGTATTTTTGAAACTTTATATTTCACAAAACAGAGAAGGCTTATATTTGTATTTTTGAAACTTTATATTTCACAAAACAGAGAAGGCTTATGTTTGTATTTTTGAAGTTTTATGTTAGATAAAAGGGTAAAAGTTCTCAATTAAATGAAACTACGTGATGTAGTATTATTTCTACTTTCTTTAATTTCTTTACCACGACTTTAGGTTTCGTTGTATTACAACATCTTCAGGTGGGATATTAGCAAAAATCTTTGAAGGAATAAATAATACTACATCACATAGTTTCATTTAATATGTGAATAATGAATTTCTACAAAATTAACGCCACATATATTCAATAGGTAAAAGTTCTGTTATTATATTTTTGGGGCTTTATATTTTAAAAACGGAAAAGCTTTATATTTATTTTTTGATGCTTTATGTATGAAAAATGTGGAATATTTATGTTTATGTTGTCGTAGCTTTATGTTTCACAAAACGGAGAAGCTTTTCATTTATATTTGGAAGCTTTATGTTTCACAAAACGGAGGTCTGTTTTTGTATTTTGAAAGATTTATGTTTAACGAAACGGAGAAGCTTTTTATTATATTTTACAAAGCGAATAGCTTTTATATTTATATTTTGGAAGCTTTATGTTTCGCAAAACGTGTTTTATAAATGAAATATGGTAAATAGAACCTCAGTTTCATTTTAACGTATCCATTCGATAATATCAATTCGTTGTGATGGGAAAGTTGAATTTTGTGAATCAAATTTGAAAATAATTCTATCTAAGAGATATTAATAAATGTAATTTATATAAATAAAACCTGTTATATACCTATAAACCGTTACAAAAATGTTATTTCTGTATGGAGCAAATAACCGACAATTAGTGAATTAAAAAAATTGAAATAAAATTGCAATTCATAGAGATTTTAAGAATTCTTTTTGAAGTTAATTCGATGGAGTATCCATTTTTTTCATCTACTTTCATGGAATTTTTTTAAATAAAATTTTCTTGGCTGTTTAAAGATACTAACAATATTTTCTTAAAATTATTTCGTATTACAAAAATAAAAATAATGATCACATGTTTCTCAACAGGCAAAATTTTTATGTCACTCGCCAAAACATACAATTTTATTTCCTAACTTTTTAATTTCCGCACTTTATAGTTATAACTATGACTTTGACTAGAGAGAAATACTGGATAAAGATATTAAAAAAATCTGTCAATCGCTATATAGTGCCATCAGCCCCCGACTTAAAATTATTAATATCATTGCACTTCCAACTATTTGGTTAAAAAGGGCCCATGTGCCACGCTACCCGCCGCCAATTGCACTAATGCCGTATTAAATCGCGTATGAACGGAGCTGAGTGGAGGGCTTTTCGACTCAGCCAAATTTGAAAAGATTTTGAAAAACTTTTGTTAAAAGGTATTCCTTACGCTAAGAGAAATATTTTTTGTTGAAAAACTTTTTTTCTAAAACCAGTGGTTCAGCAATTATAAGGAAATAAACAATAAATTGTTCTTAATTGAACTCCCGTACTTCATCACTTTTGGATTTTCAATTTCCATGAATTAATTTGTATTAAAATGCGCAGTGCGTTCTTAAGTAAAACTTTTACTAATAATTGTGTTCTCAAGTTTAAGTTACCAGTACAATATCATTTCAATAAACTTCATAAGTGTATACATGTGTAACGTAAACACGATGCAGGCCCAACCACGCACGGCTGCCATCGAGACGCGACTGTCTGGCGTTATGCGATGCATGGGCTATTTATAGTTGCCGGGCCGTCGGCTAGCACTGATTTATCATTCATTCCCTTTGATGACCCGCCGCGTTACTTCTCGCGGGGCGGCGCAGTCGGGCGACGAGTGTTTTGTCAGCTGTCTGTCCTTGAATGTTTATTGGAGTGTCTTACGTCGGGGAAGTGGAAGCAAAATTAATAAGCCATATTAAAAAGGATAAATCGTGAGTTAGAATTTGGCGCCTCGTTGGTATAGAGTTTTTATATATCTTTAGTTTATGGTGTATATTCGAGGGTTTCTGAACTCTCGACTTTTCCGAAGTTTTAGGACTTGCTATATTTAAAAAAAATATTCCCGGGATTGGAGACTTTTATAAAAACTTTTTTTTTTGGATTTATTAGGAAATTAAATTTAAGTAAATTCATTGGGTCATATCATCTTTATTTTAGCATTAAAACTAATAAAGAGATGGAATTATTCAATATGTTATATACAGCTTAGATCCATTTATAATTTTTTTATCTATCAAGGATGATAAGTAAAAGAAATAATTTGAAGAAAAAGTTAGCCAGGGTCAAATATTTAATAATAAAAAAATATAAATAATACTTTTTATTTATGTTAGCATAAAAGCCACAATATCAATGGTTAATGTAATTAATTACTACATTAATTAATTAATACACACACCAAATTTTGTAGGTAGTGTGATGGCGGTCGACAATTTCTGACTTTTGTTGGTGGAAGTCGGTCGCCAATATTCTACCGATTTACCGACTAACTGTCTTCTTTTTTAACGCGTGTTTACTCGTATGTTCTATATTTTTCTCTATTAGTGCATGTGGACTCGCGTTTTTATCACGTTACTGGATCGGCGGGAGTCGACCGGGTTACTCCGATTTTTTGTAAAACCGTTTTTTTTTGCAGGACGTGTGCTTTAATACATTAAATAACGTATGTTCTATTTTCTACAATTATTGTCGATCGTCTGCCTTGCATGGTAAATTTATCTACCCTTAAAAAGTATCCTCTTGATCAGGAGGCAAGTACTATTATACAGTAGAAAATGTTGTAATAACATAATCTACAACAACGTACTGGTACTATTAGAAGTTCCAGCTGGATCCCAAACAATCGCCTTAATTGAAACACCGCTTATTACAGCATATTCTTATAACGACATATAGCACTTAGCGACATCTTAGCCGAAGGGTTTTCGGAAAATTATTTCGGTAATAATCTCTTGATGACTTGTTTTGGTTTTGATTTATAATATATAATGCTAACGTTGCATGCATGTTACATGAGAATAATTTCGGTAATGCCTAATTTACAAAAAAATAAATATATTTAGGTTCCATTCTAAGAAACATAATAATACTTTGGTTAATGCGCAGTCATTCATCTCACGCTATACAGTCGAAAAACAGGAACAGTCAGTTCGTTTATATCAAATATACTAGACACAATTATTGTTGAAATGGATTCGTATGCACATAATAGCTTCCCAAGCTCCTTATCCCCAATTTCTTTCTGAGTATCCGTTCACTGTTCATGCTGCCAAGTTATGGAATAAACTGAATTCTGACAGCAGACTTTTACCATCACTTGTGGCTTTCAAAAGCTGTCTGAATAAATTATACCTTCCTTAAATTTAGTTTAAAAATTCTATTTCCTTCATATCTTACTTCCTTTAATTCTTTTCATTACCCACCTTTCGCTTCAATCCAGGTCTAAAACTCCATCAGACATATCAAATTAGATTTTTGTTTTGTTTTATTTGCTCTCTTTTTTTGATTTCGATTATTTTAACTTTTACATATTGTTATAATGTGTAGCTTTATGCCTATCCCATTTGTTTTTTTTTTCACAACTCTGGTTAACTATAAGTTATTGCTCCTATAGCAATAAGTTCGCTAGATGACTGTTCATCAAAGTTTTTAAATAAATAAATAATATAAGAACAATTAAAAAAAATAAAAGGAATGTCGGTTTTTACGGCAATCGGATTAAACGACTCAAAATGACTGGTCACTTCAATGTAATTAATAATCAATTTCTACGATATATACATAACGCTATTATAAAACTGCTATTCTAAAAAAAAGATATTCGCTATGCTATAAAGAGAGGTGACATATATTACTTGCTGGGTTATACAAAACTTTCTATCTTACTCATGTAGGTTTCGTATTACGTATTATTCGCTGATGCGAGAGATAATGCCATCCGCAGATCATCTAACGTATTCCAACTCGAACTATTCCAAATGGGAATATCAAACGACTCGATATTCTAAATGGGAATAGCAGATGGGCTAATATTCTGAACGGGAATATCGGATCGCGACGCAGAAGATCTTCCGCATTGTTCCGTCAGTCAGCATCGGTTCATTGTTCAACAGTTGGTATTTTCGGTCGGCGTTCTATAGGTGTTTGGCATCTGTGCATATGCAATTTAATATCGACTACTTTGAAGTATATTTTCGGTTGTAATGATATGTCTTGTACATATTTACGGTCTTATGTAACAGTATAAAATATCAGTATTTGATTTATAGTTTATCAACATCCCGTCTGGCTTCAAATGGAAAAAGGACAATGATTGCATATGGTTTTAATAATTTTATTAATAAAATAATTATTGACAGTAAATAACTGGTTTGTAGATTTCATTGTGTGTACAGATATTTGAAATATTTTTCAATTTAGCTATAATGATTTAAATATTTAATTCCAAAATGCAATCGGTTCACTTCGCCTCTTTTACCTCGAATCGTTATTGATCAATACCTGTATACTAAAAAGATATTATATATCCTAAAAAACGTACTAAAAATTAAAAAAAAACAAAATATTCATAGACACAAAATTAATATAAAAATAAAATTAAAATAAAACAATTATGCCGTAGAGTACTTTTTATACCGGTGCCAATTGAAATGGTGATGAGGGTAAGATAGTTATTGCGAGTTAAAAATTCAACTGAAGTCTGATTTAGTATGTAGAGAGAAGAATGTCTGGTTAAAAGAAGATATAGGTACATTTGAAGTCTGTATCTATAATATTTTCCAAGATATTTGTCGTCAAACATTGTATATTTCGTTGCATATTCACTAACTCACTTATTACTCACTCACTTGCTGATAAATAATCTAAACTTATAGAACTTCTCCATAAGGGTTAGAATATTGAATATGTAGCGTCTAGAATACTAATAATTTGTTTATGGTCATCTTTAACAACCCCAATGTCCAAACAAGCATAGTTGTGATGGATTAAAAACTAAAACAGGTGAGTAAATATCGTCAGAATCTGGCTTATTCAAAACTGGAATAGTGAGAAAAAATCAAAGCTTGGAACGAAATTGCCCGCAGTAGCTTTGGAAAAGTTAAAAATGTACTTTGCAATCGCAGCCTTAAAATTCCACTTTGAATTCGTCTTCTTCAGTGCTACATCTGGACAGTGCTTCCATACGGTTGTGAGAATTTGACTATTATGATAGATCTCACGAAACGTATAGAAACATTCGAAATGTAGACCAATAAGGAAGTTCCACTACGGACTGACTAGAAACGTAGCTTTTTCAAACCATGAAACCACGTAAACTTGCATATCTGGAGCATATGTTCAGGTATAACAGATACAAGCTCTTGCAGCTAATAATAAGACGAAAAGTGACGGAAACAAGAAAAATCGATCGTAGAAGAAAGCCTGGTCGGCCAACATCTGAGAATATACGGGTATTATACGTGCCGTCAAACTGTTTTCTCTTACTAAGGACAAAATCAAATACGCAGAACTGACTACCAACCCTTACTAGATAAAGAGGCACCCATAAGAGAAGAAGAAGGAGGATGCCAATAAAAGCTATAGAAAACAAACATAAAATTAATATTAGTCTAACTTTCAAGTTTCATGAACGCGTAGCATGTTTTTACGGCTGTATACTTGTATTGTAAAAATTACTGTGATGTTAGAAAATATTAAATAAATGAATAAACCAGATTTCCTTCGAAACATAGATTCACTTATATTCGTTTCGCTTATGGTAACAGTATTTATTCGATATGGTTGATGCTGATTCCTTTTGTTAACTCTTTATTTTGAGTTTCTCGATTTCTATATCATCACAATTTTCTTGCTACATTTTTTAACTGCGAATGAAATTTGATTTTAAAGGCTTTGAAAACGGATTTTATTTTGCGAGTAATTAATCATTTTATAATTTAGTTTAAAATATCTAAAAACTACTTCATTATAAGAAAAGGTCTCATTATAGGCAAATTATGTTTTAAGGGAGCTGTTAGGTGGGTATGATAAAAAATAAATACCTATCTGTTATAAAGGTTTTTATCGAGGAAGGAATTGAGTTTTTAAACCGTAGTGATTGTCAGCTATATGCCCATACGGTAGTTCATAGGCCAGGCGATAAACAACGTTTATTTCATGCCATTTCTTTCTTTTTTTTTGTAAATACACTACTGGAGTTATATCAAATATTATGCAGCACGAATTAGGTCATTGGAAAAAATTATATTTTGCAGAGGTTAAAATTTACAAATGTGATGAAAGAATTCAAAATTACCTCAAATAGATAAAAATTGCAATTTTTTAATGCAACTATCAGTAAAAAGCTTTTCAGAGATCTTGAGTAAAAGTAAAGTAAAACAGTAAAAAAGGCGAAGTTAAAATCTAGAAAAAAGATTGGCATTATCGAATCTGTCAGTAATCAGATCTTAAGAACTTAATGAAAAAAAGATTAAACCCTGTCAAAAACGTAATTGTAAAAGTTCCTCTTTCCTTAAAGAGTTAAAAGGAGTGAAACAAAATTAGCCAAGTTCTTCCAATGCTTTAAAATGGAAGTATGAGTAAGTGAATTAGAATGAACATTGTATCGATAATAACATTGAACTTGACTGCGATAAATTATTTTTTCTTTATCTTTTGGCCCTATGATTAGGTCTATAAAATCATTAGAAATTTCTCCTTTCATAATTCTTATTGTTAAAACGATAAACATTTGAAAATTATCCACCGCACCCAAGTACAATGTTGTGATGGATATAATAGTCAATAAATGTAAACTCAAAAGTGTAACTCACTTATCTACATTTCATTACCGAACGCCTGGGAGAGCTTAACTGATTTTATTTATTTCATAAAAATCACATGCCTTACTTTCGGATTTACCCAGAGGATTGAACATGTACAAATAACAAGAACAAATGATTTTAGAACATGATACAGGTAATAAAGAAAAAGACGAAAAAATAACTAAGCAATTCAAGTAAACATCACTCTAACTGGTGATTAGCCATAAACTTCTAAACAACTCCATAACCACTGAAAAGGTCAATGGAGTAGAAATAAAGTATTAAGACAGGGCACATTTTGTAATACTATATTGAACAACGTGACTGCATGTAAATACTGCAGGATATTCAGGAGTACTCGATATATCGTCCCCTCTTGTAACAGTCAACAGATTAAAATGCTACTAGATTCAATAGTTTTAAAAATATATGATTAAAAAGATTCCACTGGAGTTGAAGGGAATTATTTCAGACTAAGCCCATAATAAATCTGGAAGGAATAAATAAGGGAAATTCACATATATTTAGTAACATAAAAACCTATTGGACATTTTAAATATTTTATCCACTATGAGGATATAAGTAGCTTTGTAAGGATTAATATCCTGACTATATTATTTTCAATAATATTACAGAATAAAGATCTTTATCTCACTGCTTTAACGGCTAAATATTTACTTTTATTGAATATATTTGGCGTTAATTTTGTAGAATTCTGAGTCATTATTGACAATTAAATGAAACTACGTGATGTAGTATTATTTCTACTTTCTTTAAGTTCTTTACCACGACCTAGGTTTCGTTGTATTACAACATCTTCATTTGGGCTATTAGCAAAAATGACTGATGATGAAACGTATGATGATGAAACTTATTTACTTTTAAAAAGCAACAAGACCTTTTTTACAGCTTTGTCAGGATACAGTTTTAAGAAAGGTTATAGTTTAATCCAATGATATTCTAATCGTGTGTTATATTTCTATGCAACACACTGTTAAGTTTTACATGTTGGAAAAGAAAATTATTTATTACATTTATTTCTAGTCAGGTTTAATTAGCCATATCAAAATTGTGCGCAAGTGATTTGTTAAATTCAATTTACAACGTTTTTCTTTTTACACTTTTTAAACCGATTAGGTAAACGTTATTGAAAGTGATAAAAGCCATTTTTACGGAAAGTATAAACTAATAATAACTTGAAATCTTACGAAAAGCTTACGAGAGCTTCGTTTCTTATATAAAATTTTTATTACTAGCGATTTAGCGATGTTAGGAGTTAAGTGTCACTTAAGCGATATTAACGCCTACATGTTACTTACGCGGCATTGTTACTTAACACACGATATTTTGGGCCATGATATTGTTGGTGTATAAATGGTTGCTTGCTGTGAGATTAGCTCCGTGGGATTAGGTTTTTTGTGTAAATATGATATTGTGATTCGTAATATGGTATTGTTTTTTTTATTTACAATTTTTATTAAAACTAGTGACATAACTAACGGTTAATATGTTCCTAATTTGATATACTATGTGCTGTCTAAACTAAGATTTTTCCTCTGAATTACTTAGTGTTCTAATGTCTAGCAATATCAAAAGGTTTTATTGTTTTGAGTCGTCTAATAATATTTTGCACATATGAGAGTCTGAGCGCTTCTAGATGAAAATGGTTTTGAAATATCTTTTGGTGAGAACTAGCAAATCTAGTAGTAATATCATCTACTTGAGATTGAGATAATCTCAAGATTGCGATGGAGATCACAGTTACGAACATACCAAGGCACGTTAACTACACACTTAAGCACTTTATTTTCGAATAATTGTATCACTTGAATATTAAACTTACTGGCGCAGTCCCACAGATGTATTCCATAACTCCAAAATAGGCGTGGAAATTGTTTATACAAAATAAGCTCGTTGTATGTTGAAAGCTCAAAATTACGACCAAGCAACCAATACATTTTTCTGAACTTGATATTAATTTTGTCGCGTTTCTTCTTAATATGTTCTTTCCATCGAAGCTTGGGGTCAAGAGTCATACTAAGATATTTAGCGATGTTGGCATATGGTAATTGAGTGTCATCAATAAAGACTGGTTGTTGTTTTATCTTTTTATTTGTAAAATTAATATGTGTGGAGATGGGTTCGTTCAATTTAATGCACCATTTCTTTGTCCAGATGTTTACTTTGTTGATAGCAGATTGCAATTTTCTAGTTGAACCTTCCACAGTTTCTTCTACTGCCGGTATCATCTGCAAAAATGATTATTGTACTATACAATGTTGTTGGAACCACATTAATGTTATAGCAAATACAATACTGGGCTTAGAGCACTAGCCTGAGGGAGCTCAGCCTTAATAAGCTTCAAGTCTGAATACGACTCTTCGTATTTAACCCGATAGTGTCGATTAGTCAGATAAGATTTTAAGAGCTGATAGAAGTAATCATGAAGAAGTAATCTTAATTTGTGTAGTAGACCTTCATGCCAAACTCTATCAAGTGCCTGCGTTACATCCAAGAAGACAGCAGAAGATATATTTTCGTTTTCTAATGCTTTTTTAATAACATCAGTAATGCAATGTACTTGATCGATTACCGACTGATTATTTCTGAAACCAAATTGATGAGATTGTATTAGGTCAGTTTGATCAAGAATAAGTCTATGACGCTTTAAAATCAGTTTTTCGAATAGCTTTGACATGATTGGCAAGGATGATGTGGGTCGGTATGGGTCAACTTCATTTAGATTTTTACCAGGTTTTGTTCCCAGATGCGTGGAAAATAGCTGAAGTTATTTTCAGCTATTTTCCACGCATCTCGGACATAGTTTAGTCGAATACAGGCATTAATCGGAGTAGTTAATTTAACCTTTTTAAAGCTTTTCTTTAAAATCTTTTAAATATCTCACTTGTAACTAGATCAGATCCAGGTGTTTTCTTCGCATTTAGGTTATTGTAATGATGTTGTATTATAAAAAAAATAAATACTTAAGTACAATATAAGTTTAAGTTATTGCTCCTTACCCTGGGCGACAGCGGGAAGGTAGATAGTACAATAATTAGTTCTGACCAAAAATAACCAAGCCAGATATTTTTGTTTAGTGTTAGCTAGTACTTCATGAATATGTATGCGTTCTCATAAGTAACTTTTCTTATAGGCAAAATATTAAAAATTAATAGAAAAAAAAACTATTAGCCATATTCAATATTGATTCTTTAAATGGGATCACTTTAGAAAATGTAAGAAAAAAAACTTTCTAGATGTATACTCCGTTTATTTTTATTGTTGCATAATTTATTTTTATTAGTTGTTATTTAAAAATTTTTTTAAAAATTTCCAATAATAATAAATCGCTAATTTTTCTATCCAAAATTAGTATATATCTACATCACTTTTAATTCTAGAATTGAAATTTTTCTTACTGTAAATGTTTACTTTTAGCAAAGATATCCATATATACGTATGCCACCTTCCCATATCGAAATATCTTTGAATAATGGAATTGTGATTAAAATAACTCAACCTAAATATAAACAGATATTAACAGCATAAACTTCAATTCCCATTCTTAATTACACACAGCACACTCGTCGCAGTAAATTTATCTTTATCACGGACGATATAAGCCATTTAACATTGTGATAGTTAAAAGGTAGCGCACGAATGCAGCGTGCGAGCGCCGAGTCCCCGCCCGCGGCGAAAGCCGTGACAGCTAACGAGTTTAATTTAAATAGAGCTAAAAGTGAGAGACGATCCATTGTGTGGTCGTACAAATTATGAGGAAGGTCCCCCCAATCGAGAGGGTTATACGCATTTGCATATAGCGACGATAATTCACTGCGGGCGCCAAAACCGAATACACACGAGCACCGCGGACACGGATGAGTGTTCTGCCGAAAGAGAAACAAAGAGAGCGCTCTGCGAAGCGTTATTGCTTTAGCGCTGTTTGAAGTGTGAATGTGCGATGAAAGCGTTTCGTGTTGTGTGCGTTTAAAATGTACGTATGGCGCATTTCTGGTGTATAATGCGCTTCAAAAGTGCAGTGATGACTGCTCGAGTCCAGATGCGGCAGCTGTGAACACTCGTATGTTTCTTGCAAAGTTTCAAAACTTTATTTCGGGACTTAACTTAGTTAGCAAATATGTACATCTGATATCTATATCCATGCGATTTTATTAGTTAATAATTCTATAATTAATTCCATTATCTATAAAATAGTAATTCAAATGATGATATTCGTTAGTAAGTCTCTATTTTCATCCTCATCCTCAGCATGGACAGTATCGTATGGAGAAACCTTTAGCATATATGCTACTAGACTATAAATTGACTGAATACGAAAATACAAGGTGGACTCAAAAAACTTCTCAAATTACAATACCTATCATTATAGGCAGATCGAAATCTTTTCTACAACCTATTCTTTTCTTGTTCCTACCCCTAACTTGTCGTTTTTCTTTTATTTTACTTAATTTTATGTTTTTATACGGACATACAGTACATACATATATTGTGACACACGAATGGAAACACAGAAGAGACAAAATTATAAGGTTTCTGGTTTTCGCCAATGACTATGAAGTCTTTAAAAACCGGGTATGGCCACGCTTGTCAGAAGTGAAACTTCTGTATTTATTAATATTTTAAAGTTGTATGGACATAACAAATTTACGATAAACTGCAATTTTTCATCACGATAAACTGCAATTATACAAAAGTTTATTATAGGAACATAACAAATTTACGATAACGAAAACTTTTACACGAATTGTCTCGACAAGTTTTAATACACAAATTTTGAATACGCGCTTTATTAATACTGATAGCATAACAAAAAATGAAACATTCTAGACTGAACTTACTGATGGTCTGCTCTTCATTGGCGTGCTCAGTGTTTTTCAGCGGAGGGAGAAACTCTGTCCATTATTCGCTATTCCTGCCACTAATTAGTTTCACTTTTCGTTACGATTTTGTTTTTAAACATACAAATTTTCACTACTGTGCCAAAATATGTTATACTATAATTAAATATATTTCAAATATAAATAATAAGTTTCCCATCGTCTAATCGTAAATAAACACACTTTAATCGATGCCGCTCAGACTATTTTTCCGTAAAATAAATTTTAATGTAAAAACAATATTCAAATGAAAAAGTTTATGTCCATTTATTCCTGTATTCTTTACGCCTGTTTAGAGTAGGGAAAACTTGCAGAACTTTCAAATTTGTTTGATAATATAGAGAGAAATATAATACTGTGAAAATAATCCTATCAAATAAATTTTAGTTATTAGAGTAGGAATTTTTAGATTTTTCCATCAAATATTGCGACAATATTTGACGCAAATTATTTTCTATTATGTTTACATATTTTATCTTTTGTTTATTAATTTATGACCTAATATGTAGGTTACACCCACTCAATTAGCCTTTAAACGTGTTCTCGAGTGTATAGCATTTTATGTCAATAAATGCTATACACTCAATTAGCCATTGAGCGTGTTCTCGAGTGTATAGCATTTTATTTCAATAAATGCTATACACTCAATTAGCCATTAAGCGTGTTCTCGAGTGTATAGCATTTTATGTCAATAAATGCTATACACTCAATTAGCCATTAAGCGTGTTCTCGAGTGTATAGCATTTTATGTCAATAAATGCTATACACTCAATTAGCCATTAAGCGTGTTCTCGAGTGTATAGCATTTTATGTCAATAAATGCTATACACTCAATTAGCCATTAAGCGTGTTCTCGAGTGTATAGCATTTTATGTCAATAAATGCTATACACTCAATTAGCCATTAAGCGTGTTCTCGAGTGTATAGCATTCTATGTCAATAAATCAAATTAAATTATTCTTTCTTTTTTCCTTTAAAATTAACACCAACACTTTCGTACACACATACATATCATCACGTATACTAATATCCAATTTACATGATGTTACATCGAAATAGAAAACAGCATTAATTTCAACAAAACAGCACAAATCAACTTTTTCCGTTACATCATAAACACATACATTTCATCGTGTACTAATATCCAATTTACATGATGTTACACTGAAATAACAGACAGCATTAATTTCCACACATGCGCAAGTATCCCATTCGCATACATTTATATATACACATTGAATTTTTCCGTTACGACTAACATTTTTAAATGTACTTAGTGACCAGAGGCTCGGTCCTGGTTCTACCCCTATGCCAAGCTATTTAAATATTGCTTATTATATATTGAAAAGTATTTTTCATTAATTTGTTTAGAGTTACTTTGATTAATAAAAAAAATTGCACGTGTGACTAAAACAGCAGAAGTCGAGATGGTGTGATATACGGACGGACACATATGGACTTAACGAAATTGTAAGGGTTCCGTGTTTGAGTATGAAATCCCAAAAATATGGTAAAAAGATATGACATAAAAGTGGGCCAATTCGGAATTCATCTTTCTCAATCCTCTTTGGATACAGTTAGTTTAACATTGATTTTTGTTAAACTAACAATATTTATTGTCACTTTAATACAAGATATTGCACAAAAATGGTTTTAATTTGAAATCAATCTTCTCAACATAATATTGATTTTTGTTAAACGGACTTAATGTGTTGTCACTTCGATCTATAAAAAAAATATGGTAAAATGGTGTCGCAAAAAATGGAGCCAATTTGAAATCTATCTCTCTCAACACAACATTGATTTTTGTTAAAGTATCTAAATATATTGTGATTTTGATTTATAAAAAAATTATAGTAAAAAGATGTCACGCAAAAATGGAATCAATTTCGAATCCATCTTTCCCAACCAAACATTGATTTTTATTAAACTAACCAAATGCATCGTTACTATAATTTATAAAAAAATATGGTAAAACGATATCACCCAAAAATGGAACAAATTTCGAATCCATCTTTCTCAACCAAGCATTGATTTTTATTAAACTAACCAAATGTATCGTCACTACGATTTATAAAAAAAAATATGGTAAAAAGGTATCACACAAAGATGGAACAAATTTCGAATCCATGTTTCTCAACCAAACATTGATTTTTATTAAACTAACCAAATGCACCGTTACTATGATTTATAAAAAAAAATATGGCAAAAAGATATCACACAAAAATGGAACAAATGTCGAGTTCATCTTTTTCAACCAAATATTGATTTTTAATAAACTAGCCAAATGTATCATTATTATGATTTATTAAAAAATATGATAAAAGATATCACACAAAAATGGAATAAATTTCGAATCCATCGTTCTCAACCAATCATTGATTTTTATTAAAGCAACCAAATGTATCGTCACTATAATTTATAAAAAAAAATATATCACACAAAAATGGAATCAGTTTGGAATCCATCTTTCTCAACCAAACAATGTTTTTTTGTAGAACTAACCAAATGTATAATCACTATGACTTATAAAAAAATATGGTAAAATGATATCACATAAAAATCGAACCAATTTGGAGTCTATCTTTCTCATTCCAACATTGATTTTTGTTTATCTAAATGTATTGTCACTTCGATTAATAAAAAAAATTATTGTAAAAAGGCATCATACAAAAATGTAACCAAGTTGGATTCCATTCTTCTCAACCCAGCATTAATTTTAGTTAATTTAACTACGTATATTATGCCATTGACTTATAAAAAATATGATTAAAGGATATTACATAAATATAGAGCCAATTTGGAATCCACCTTTCTCAACTCTCTGTACATATAGTTAGTTTAACATTACAACATTAAGTATTGCTCGATGCTATCTGAGCGAGGGGACCTGTTTTGACAGGGATCCTTTTTAGTAATTAGGGGTTAAATGGTGTCTTATAATAATTGTTTACTACACGCTTAACGTTTATTCAGTAGTTAATTCCCTGTTTCATTGTTGCCTCTAATGTTCATTGATACGGTAAGCGTCTTCTCTTGCTCCCGAAGTCGTTAAACAGGGTTAGGCAGCAGTTAAATAGCATATTTTTATAGGTTTTATTTTGTTATTGCGGTTCAGTCGGTGGGATGGTGTTATGTTTTATGGAATAATAAAAAGTAATTTTTATTATCCTTTCTCGTGTAGGTTTAATTAAGTTGAAATCTATGTTATGTGTTTGTTTTCATGTCGTTATTTTAATTTTGTGTGAGGTCGGGTCATAATGTTGGGTTTACTAATGAGACAGTTGTATAACCTCCCGGTATGGGGTTAATTTTGGCTATCGCTTCCACATAGAGAATAGTTTTATAACACTAGACGAAAGTACCAAATAATTATTCCAGAAATTGAGAAGTTCGGCTACAACGTCGCTAAGTAGAATCTATAGTCTAACTTCGATATGACGTGAAAATTGTGGTAACTGATTTTTCCAATGACAATCCATTTATCATCTTTTATATTAAATTAATTTTAATATTTACCTTTCATTTTCTTTTAGATATTCGTCAGTTGTGAGCCCATCGCCTAATATAGTATTTTAATTAAAATTATAAAAAGTGACGTTTGTATGATGTTTACATATTACTCATAGTAAATAAAACACCTGGTAAGTTCCAGTAAGATTTACGTTACGAGGGTTCCGTACATACCTAGATACGTATAAACATTTAATATTTCATAATATTTCTATTGAATTATTTATAAATATTATTATTTTTTTCACCATCTAAATATATTATCTAATATATTTTTGATTGTCATAAATTTCCCAATACTCGTTCCAGTAAATTTTAGATAAATTTCTAGTTAAGTTTCTTTTTCCATAATTTCTCAATTTTCGACTAGCAATTTTGGAGACGTGGGAGGTAGGGGATAACATAGTTTTTTTTTACAAATTTTGTACCTATATTTTTAGCCATTGTTTTACATAAAATTCTGAAAAATTATTTTGGAGTCTTTACAACAGCGTCTATAAAATGATGTATATAAATTGAATAAAAATCCGTCATTTGCCCTCAGAAATTACATATTAATGGTTTTGGGTGTTAGCTTACGATGTACTCAGGTTTATCATTAAGTCAAATTTCAACGTTTTTCGTGAAACGTTTTTGTGAAAATAAAACGGCCGTGATGGACAGAGAGAAGGACGAACGTACGAGGGGTATTGTGAGGTTTCCGTTTTTTTTCTTTTTTTTAATTTAAACAGCGTAATGTGTGTATAGGATTTATTTATACTTATGTTAGTATTATACTTTAAAATATAATTTGTCATAGAAGCAGAGGCCAAGAATACCAAGATTCCAGTAGCTTATAACATATACAAAACAGTTTTCCTTTGTGTGGCCTATTTTTCTGCTCTCCTATTTTTTCCTTTTTCCAACCCTTTCAATGATACACAGTTTTAGGTCGATTTTTTTTAAACTCTGCTCTCCTAATTGTGTTGGAACTTCCCTACATTTAAACTATTTAAAATTTTCAAATAAAATTTTAGTATCGTATAACAGCAATACATATCATAATATAACGTTTAAAATGTTATTTAAAAGTTATCTATTTTTAGAACTTTTCAATTTAATGCACTATAAAGACGAGAATAAAATTGATCCAATAATAATCAGCGACAAATAGAATTTATATATTTAATACTTTTATGCACGCGCCCAATTGGAGTTACTCTGGCCGACATTAACCGATTCCAACGTTACAAGTTGAAACACGCTAACAGAGAAAAGGATACAACATACGACTGGAACAGGCGCTAACAGATATGGCGAGACATTTAGTTGGCGGCGTGGGCGTCTCGACTTCTGAAATAAGTCGGTGGTAAGACAGCTATCCCGCAAAAGGGGACAGTTATCAGCGTCGATCGCTGACCACACTTGCGAAAGGCGTTCGTCTATGTGGCGCATATTGTCAAGAAAGGTCCTTTCGAATCATTCGGGTAAAGAACGCTAAACAGTTCTCAATTCGCGTCTCAATTGTTTATATATTATGTTATTATTTTCTTAATTTGAAACATTAAATAAAATTTAACGGATTGTAGAAAGGGAAAATATTTTTTTATAAAAAAGACATCTAAGTTCGAATCTGGCTTGCATAGAGAGTTCCTTACCTAGTTTAAAGTTCATTTATCATAAGTAATTACTAATCTGGACTTTCCAGTGCGATAATATTTAATAATACCTGATGTAATTAATCAGACGCGATGTAAATATATGTATATATATATACATATATATATATATATATATATATATATATTATCCTGAGTATCTCAAAAACTATGATATTTAAAATCATCGTTATAGGTTTCTCATAATATTTTCTTATGATTTTAAAAATCAATTTTTTTTGTAATTTTAGGTTGAGTAGTTACGGAAATAAGAGGGAAAGACATATTTTTTAGGATATTTTTTCAGTAGATTTCTCAACTTGAAAATAGCCCTTTGAAACGATACCCCACACTATATTTAGAATTAAATTTTTTTAGAGTACTTAATTTATCTCGCTCCTCGCCTTAAATATCCAAATAAATAATTTTTGTTGGCATGCTTAATTTAATTTATTAGTATGTCAAAAATAAAGTTTCTTCTTCAAGGGATATAAAAAAAATAGCTGTGATAGATGGAGATGCGAGTGATATTATAAGGGTTTCATATTTCTTTTCGGGGTGCGGTACTCTAAAAATTCAAAACCTTTTCAAATGTACGTGAAATTCTCATTTCAAAAACTTTGAATTTTATAAAATGTAACATTAGTTTTACGGTGCGGGATATTCCATTAGCAAAAGCTGCATAATGAAATCTCTTGACGAGCTTTCACATCTTAAGCTCTGTAGCAATTGAAGCCTCTTCCCGACTACGCCGTCATTATCCGTACCAGCAGAAGAAGCGCTAATGAAGCAACAGCTGTCCCGAGCAACAATAAAACGAGGAGTAACCATTTCAACCGAGGCTTCGTCGGGAATCACATCACCAGTTTTAATTAAAACGAATTACGAAAGCCACGAGACGAGGGGCTATATCTTGTAATAAAAATGTTCATTAAATGATTCCATAAATATTGTGGTGCAATTAAGTATTTAAAGAGAGCTTTTGGTTTTTTCTTCAATCCCATTTCGGATAAAATTCAGAGCTTGAAGCTTATTCAGCTTATTATGAAGCTTTTGGAGGACAGGAAACCTGTGTTCGATTAAAAGTATTTCGATTTATTTATTATATTACGGATTTTACTTCTTTTTATTTAGATAATACTGGAATTTTCTTATAGTGAACAAATTCTGAATATACCATTATCTTTGAAAGTTCATTAATATTCAGTTTGTAATGGGAGTTCAACGAACCTGAACTCCCATTAGGTTCAGTAAACTCTCGGGGAAATATTGCATTGTAATGTAACAGTAGAAATATTGAATACGCCTCTTAAAATTTGGTCATTCATTTAAATTTTTGAGGTTTTCTTTTAAAATTTGGTCATTTATTTCAATTTTTGAGGTTTTCTTTTAAAATTTGGTCATTTATTTCAATTTAGCTACAAAGCAGAGTACTTTTAAATGAAGCAAGGTAAAAAAAGCTAGGTAAATTATTTGGAGTCCAAACGAAACCTGAAACGTGTCCAAAAAACGTTATTTCGTTATTTAGGCATGAGATGGTGAGACTGATGAGAAATTAGGAAAACTATAAAGCACGAGTAACACTCACAAAGGGGTTTCTGTACACATTTATTTATTTATTTATCACCTTTTATACATATTATTTATGACGGACTTATTGCTACATGAGGAATCCCTTCCAGTCAATCATAACGATTGGTGTTGAAATTTAGTCAGTAGATTGTAAAAGATTTTACAACGAAAATTCTTTCTAGTACATTAGACAAAAAAAAAATTATAAAAATACAAAAGTATAAGTAATATTTGTATCACTTATACATTTTGACAATAGAACTAGAAGATACCATTTTAATTATAAACATTTAAGGGTATGTAGTATTGCTATTAAACTATTTACAAGTATTAATTTTTGACAGACTTGATACATTACCTGTTACATCTATCACATATATAAAAATGGTGCATATTTAGAAAATTATAAGTTATTTTATAATCGCTATAATTTCCCTGTAAACTCCTAGTCAGGATTTTGGCGATGCTGTTTTTTTAATGATTTTTGACTCATTAGTTCCAGACGTAATGCTGCTCTCTAAATACTGTATTTTCATATTTTTTGGAATATTTTTTTAAATATGCAATTTAGAATTATCAAAAAATATTCTGGTATTACTCATAACAAGCCATTTGAAATAATATCCCAAATAGCATACAAAATTTAAAAAAAAATTAAAATCTTTATTTGGTTCGTTTTTAATGTTGTATGTTGTTAAAAAGTTGGGCAGCGCAAAATGTGTGGTTTAATGATATGTATTATTTTGCCGTATATTTAGTTTCTACGTCGGATTCTTTCTGAGAGTGCTACGTAGAAACTAAATATCGACGTAGAAACTAGATAACGTCGCACTCTTTCTGAGAGTGCTACGTAGAAACTAAATATCGACGTAGAAACTAGATAACGTCGCACTCTTTCTGAGAGTGCGAAGTAGAAACTAATATTTAGTTTCTACGTCGGACTCTTTCTTTTCAGCTACGAATATCGAAAAACCTAAATATATTGTCTCCTATATATTTGTTGGCTTAAAAACTAAAGTAATAGCTATAGTCTTCTAAAAATACACCACATTTTTTTATAATTTTAGGTTGGATAGCTGCGAAAATAAGGGAGACATATTTTTTTGCATTTTATTTAGTTTATTTCTGAAGATATAATATGAAAAATCATGAAAAAAAATAATTTTGCTAACTTTACAACCGACCCTCTCATACGACATCACACATTATATAAAAGTAAACAAATTGCGAGTACCTAATATGCCCGCTCCAAAATTTTCAAAAAATATGTTCAAGTTTTAGTTATTAGGTTAACATGTTTTATTACTATGTAACATGTAATATGTTTGAGTATACCAAATTTCAAGTTTCTTCAGGGGGTTTTAGAGAAAAACGGCTGTGACGGACAGACAGATAGAAACATGAGTAAGTAAGGGTTCCGTTTTTTCCCTTTAAACTGTGAGCCTTAAAAATGATTTTTTATCCTTTCCTGAGTATTTTAGCTTACCAATGGGCATATTTTATGCCTTGTGTTATTGAGAAAACTCACCTGGGGACCAGGAACAGGTTTATATCGATATCCTTCAATTTAATTTAAAAAGACCTCTTGATCACGACTTCGCCCACATATATGCGACATAGTTTGTCTCCAATAATATTATTTTTATATTTAAAGTACCGTTGAGTGGGATAATAGTATAAAATTTTAATTGTAAACCGAATCGCTATAATAGTACCAACGCTTTTTAATGATCTGTGTTATTTCCGAAAGCTTAATTTTACTGTTACTCAAACAGTGTTTCTCCCTATTCGTATGTTAATAATTAAATTTAATATTCCTAACCAAATAATGACAAAAAATACTTTAGATTTTAAACTGTAAGCATTACCTAAAAAAGAGTTTAATTCAGTTTTCGCCCAAACAGACAGATAAACAGATAAACAAAAAGAGATCGTCGTACAAAACGTCCCTTAGATCTTAGACCATATTTAAAGTAACGTCTATAGTTTAATTTTGACTTGAATCCCTAAGATTATTCAGTTGAAAGTTTCACTCAAATCAGTTTAGTACTTTTTGGGTGATACTCGAACAAACGGACACTAGACAGAAACAAAAAAAATGATTAGAGAATCCTAAATAGCATATTGTACTGATTTTTTTTAAAATATCTTCAATTTACGGACGTATATTTGTTACAGATTAATTAAAACATCTTCAATTTACGGACGTACATTTGTTACAGATTAATTAAAACATCTTCAATTTACGGACGTACATTTGTTACAGATTAATTAAAACATCTTCAATTTACGGACGTACATTTGTTACAGATTAATTAAAACTTCTTCAATTTACGGACGTACATTAGTTACAGATTAATTAAAACTTCTTCAATTTACGGACGTACATTAGTTACAGATTAATTAAAACATCCTCAATTTACGGACGTACATTTGTTACAGATTAATTAAAACATCTTCAATTTACGGACGTACATTAGTTACATATTAATTAAAACTTCTTCAATTTACGGACATAGATTTGTTAGCTATTTGCTCTTACATAAGTATATATATTGTTTATGATAACTCAAAAATAAATCTCTTGAAACGAGTTATCTTTTTATGTTACAATGACAGGAAAATTTCTGTTGCTTAATTCGTCATATTACTAATTGGGACGTTATTGGGATGCAAAGATATCTAGCTATAATGTTTTTGTAGCCGTGTGAAAATAAAAAATTATATATATATATATATATATATATATATATATATATATATATATATGCTGAGGTAGATGAGATTTTAGGATAAATCCTAGTCTAGAAAGTATGTTATTTATAGAATAATTATATTTCTTCTTTAAATTTCCTACTCAGTTTAATTTTACTTAGAGAGCAGCCTTTACTTATCACTGCAGTATCTGAACCTGTTTTAGAACAATAGTTTGGTTTGACGCATTTAATGTCTATACAATAAATCCTGTAATGACAAACATTCCGTTACGCGGTGGTCCAGCAGCCGCGAGCTTTCATTAGAAAGCTCCCTCCAAAAGCTCGAAAGTTTCAACAAATCGCGTGAAGCGCGCGGTGACGATGACGAATGGCGTCGACCGAGCGTTGTTTTTGTATGCGACGTGTCGCGTTCAGCGCAGAACAAATAAGCTGTCGGTGAGTCATTTGTCTCCCAACCGGTTAGAGACGAAATTATCAGCAGTAACGAAACGTTAGGTTACCGATGATTATAAGCGGATGAAAATTCTTTATTCATTTATTTTGTGTGTAAACGAATGCATAAATTTGTGATTATTTTCACGAACATTGGAGGAATTTGCTGAACGCTATCAGAAAGTTTGTATGTATTATTTAAGTATTATATAATATTTTGAGCAGAAACGAGATGTTAGGATACCGAAGATTGTAACTGGATGAAAATTCTATATTTATTTATTATATATGTCAATGAATTATTCTTCGAATTTGAAGCGTTTTTAAAAAATTTGCAATTATTTTTAAGAACGCTGAAGGAATTTACTGAATGCGACAAAAATGATTGTATTGTATTATTTAAGTATTATTTAAAAGTGATACGATGATTATCAGTACGATTATAATAATCACGATGATTATCAATATAATGTGTGATTTTGTGTATACGCACGTGTGTTTGTATTCGATTATACTGGGATATTTTATGATTCACCATTTATTTGTGCGATCCATTGCATTACAAATTGTTGCATAAACAGGCACTTTTTTAATGTAAATTATGTTACATAACATTTTCTTATACAGTCAAATTGTTCATATAAATGTAAGCCTCCGCAGTGGTTTAGATTCCTTGCTAATTTGCTCTATACGTATGATGACAAATTGGGTCAAAAAATGTCAAACAGTTTTCGTAATAATATTTTTTGGGAGTATTTTCATTGAAAATTGCTACGAAGATTTACATTCACTATAATAGAAATAATTAAAAAAAAATGTGTTATCTACATAATGATATGATTCCAATCTTACGATAAGCACTTGGAATTGCAATCAACAACAAACTATAATTGATCCGACAATAATCGAAGAAAATAAAACAAGTTATATTAAATAATTAGAGCTACGCTGGCCTTCTCTCGCCAATCTGATCGTTTGAGTGAAAACGCGTTAACGGAGAAAAGGATAGAATATACGATAGGAGACGCGCTGAAGGAGATTGGAGATATTTAGTCAGTGACGCACGCCTATTGATATATGAGTTGAGTCAATGGAAATTCGGCAACCTTTGACGAAAGTCGGTAGTTGTTGGCCGCCAACTCACCGCCTACAAAAGACGGATGTCTGCATTGCGCTTTATTAGTTATCACCCTCCATATGGGCACGATTATTTAAGAAGCCAAGAATAAAAATGTTTAAAAGAAATATGAATCAAGTCGATCCTTATGTTTTTGAAAAGATCTATTTTAACATGGTTGTATTAACTTCATTTGTATGTATGTATGTCTGTAACGGAATTGTTCTCCACTTTAGACGTCCGAATTATTTCAAATTTTGTACACGTATCAAGAATCGATGATAATATAATGGTTTTAAAAATATGTACTACATCTTTCATAGCGACATTTTAAAAAAAATGTTTTTATGTGATATAACTGCGAATCAACGATTTTCGGGTTTTTTTCTTTGCTTGTGCTGTGAGACCTGCGAAAAATATTGCCTAGTATATATTTCAGAGGCATATTTAAAAAAAATTCATATGATATAGCTACAACTAAACGATTTTTTCGTTACTTGTGTTGTGAGCTCTTGCTTATTGCCAAATTTTATGATTTTAGGTGAACGGGAAGTGCTCCATAGGTTTTGATTTATTTGCGAGTATCAAAATATGTGGCACAAATGACCATATTTTTAAAGCTCTTCTTGATTGCGTTGACTAAAATGCATGATATTTTTACAACATCAAGGGACCATAGACTTAAGTATTTTCTATTAATTTTAACTTAATACCTCTACCCGTTCCTGAGAAAAAGGATCTTGATATCCCGACAGACGAACAACGCAATGATCCTACAAGGTTTTTTTTTCCTTTTGACCCTATTTTACAAACAACTAGGGATAAAAAATTATGACAACTGATATCAAGCACCTCGTGCATGTTTTCATTAAATTTAATTTTTTTTGTAATTAGATGATTTTTGATCAAAATCCATGTTTAAAGATTATTTTTTATCCGTTAATTCATATTTCCAAAAAAGCGTATTTTTTTTAAACTATAATTTTATGTATTCTGAATTCAATTTATTTGTTTCACTCATTCTTCTGCAATATTTTGAATAACAATACAGAATATTTTATTTTCCTTTCTAGCACTTATTATTTTAATGTTATTCTTAATTTTGAAAACCAACATATTATGACAGATATTAAATAGTTTCATTGAGATAACGATCATTTGTAATAATAAGAGAAAGTTGCCAAAATTACTTCAATATTTCGAATATTATCTAGGCAACCTTTACTAATCTGATAAAATCAAACAGTTTCCCTACAAAATCGCGATCAGCCACTCCGTCATAAATTAGCAGAGACCGGCTAACCCAGTGCCGTTGGCATTCAAAGAATCCCTAACGAACGACCGAAATTGCGATTCATTTTAACAAATTCGATTTAACGCCTCATAAGCAGCAACTCGGAACAGCGTTATTGCTATTTACAGTCGTGTCCGATACATTTGTCTCGTTCGGCGCGTGGCTCGCCGAAACGTAAATATAACAGAGCATACACGAGTGGAAACTTCGCCGGAATCGATTCGCCGCGGACCCGTGGAATTATTCGTATTACCGAATAACGTAATTATTTGTTCATTTATTGAATATATTTGGCGTTAATTTTGTAGAAATTCATTATTGACAATTTTAATGAAACTACGTGATGTAGTATTATTTCTACTCTCTTTAAGTTCTTAACCACGACCTAGGTTTCGTTGTATTACAACATCTTCAGGTGGGCTATTAGCAATCTTTGCTAACCTGAAGATGTTGTAATACAATGAAACCTAAGTCGTGGTAAAGAACTTAAAAGAAGTAGGAATAATACTATATCACGTGGTTTCATTTAATTGTGTATTTGTTCATTCCTAGTGCCGCCTTGTTTGTTAAAAGAGTTCGACATATATGCAAGTTTTAATGATATATTATGGAAAATAAATATTCAGAGTAATACAAAAAATTAATCGTTATGAAAAAAACAAAAAAAAGATATATTTCGTTTATAGCTAGTATAATAAAAGTTAAAAAAAATAAAAAAAATTTCGTTTATAGCTGGTATAATAAATACCATAAGATAGTGAATTTAAAACAATTATTATTCTTTCTGTAATTTTATTTTAATAATAATGACGAAATAGTAAATTGTTAATGACAATTAGATAACAATTTGAGTAGATACCCCAATTAAATTTATAAAATGTTAAATTTCTTTAGACTACTGTTCATATTAAGCAACGCTGTAGGAATAATTATGTCTATTCTTATCTAGCTGCCTCCGATAATATGGATAATAAAATATACACCAGTCCATAAGTTTATGTTGAGGGAAATGTAAATAAATAATACTAATGTCAGACGCAAATTTTAATAGAATGAAATTTTACTTTGTATTTGTGACTTTCGGATTCGATGTTACTGTCGTCTTGATCTTGAATTTGCTGTTTCGGATTAGATGTTACTGTCGTCTTGATCTTGAATTTGCTGTTTCGGATTAGATGTTACTGTCGTCTTGATCTTGAATTTTCTGTTTCGGATTAGATGTTACTGTCGTCTTGATCTTGAATTTGCTGTTTCGGATTAGATGTTACTGTCGTCTTGATCTTGAATTTTCTGTTTCGGATTAGATGTTACTGTCGTCTTGATCTTGAATTTTCTGTTTCGGATTAGATGTTACTGTCGTCTTGATCTTGAATTTTCTGTTTCGGATTAGATGTTACTGTCGTCTTGATCTTGAATTTTCTGTTTCGGATTAGATGTTACTGTCGTCTTGATCTTGAATTTTCTGTTTCGGATTAGATGTTACTGTCGTCTTGATCTTGAATTTTCTGTTTCGGATTAGATGTTACTGTCGTCTTGATCTTGAATTTTCTGTTTCGGATTAGATGTTACTGTCGTCTTGATCTTGAATTTTCTGTTTCGGATTAGATGTTACTGTCGTCTTGATCTTGAATTTTCTGTTTCGGATTAGATGTTACTGTCGTCTTGATCTTGAATTTTCTGTTTCGGATTAGATGTTATTGTCGTCTTGATCTTGAATTTGCTGTTTCGGATTAGATGTTATTGTCGTCTTGATCTTGAATTTGCTGTTTCGGATTAGATGTTACTGTCGTCTTGATCTTGAATTTGCTGTTTCGGATTAGATGTTATTGTCGTCTTGATCTTGAATTTGCTGTTTCGGATTAGATGTTATTGTCGTCTTGATCTTGAATTTGCTGTTTCGGATTAGATGTTACTGTCGTCTTGATCTTGAATTTGCTGTTTCGGATTAGATGTTATTGTCGTCTTGATCTTGAATTTGCTGTTTCGGATTAGATGTTACTGTCGTCTTGATCTTGAATTTGCTGTTTCGGATTAGATGTTATTGTCGTCTTGATCTTGAATTTGCTGTTTCGGATTAGATGTTATTGTCGTCTTGATCTTGAATTTGCTGTTTCGGATTAGATGTTACTGTCGTCTTGATCTTGAATTTTCTGTTTCGGATTAGATGTTACTGTCGTCTTGATCTTGAATTTGCTGTTTCGGATTAGATGTTACTGTCGTCTTGATCTTGTATTTGCTGTTTCGGATTAGATGTTATTGTCGTCTTGATCTTGAATTTGCTGTTTCGGATTAGATGTTATTGTCGTCTTGATCTTGAATTTGCTGTTTCGGATTAGATGTTACTGTCGTCTTGATCTTGAATTTGCTGTTTCGGATTAGATGTTATTGTCGTCTTGATGTTGAATTTGCTGTTTCGGATTAGATGTTATTGTGGTCTTGATCTTGAATTTGCTGTTTCGGATTTGATGTATGTTTAATACTGTCGTGAAAATGCAGTAAACATCGAATAAATAGTATATTTTCAATTTAAATAGTGTTGATAAATAAATTTGTGAGATCTAGGGAATATACTGAGTATTATTATATCGCAAAAAAGTATATCGTCACATTTAGCAATATTTTTCGAATAAAAAGTCTTTAGACACCAATTCATTTGCTTAGTTATAATATTGTAAAGTACATTTTTTTATTAATTCATGTTTTTTTGATAGTGGGAAAACCAATCAATCTTCCCTTCGTATTTTACAAATTCAAGACTCCTTTATCGGTCGTCTATATAAATATGTAAATATACATATATATGTATTTTAGAACTACTTAGTCACTTATATATATATATATATATATATATATTTATATATATATATATATATAAGAGTGACTAAGTAGTTCTGAAATAGTAAACATTACTAGCATTTTGGACAATTTTGTCATTTAAATTGGACCATACTCATAAGGTCGCAACATGTTTCATGGAACGTCTGAACGCAATGAATCTCGCAAGTAGGAGGAAAAATAGGAACTTATCTAATAACCGAAAGAGACAGATGAACACGAAAGATTGAGACAAGAAGAAAGCTTGCGCGAAAATAAATATAAAGGACACGCACTATTGCTATTTGCTGTTTTGTACGTTGTGTGTCAAAGTAAACTATCAACATTTTGCGTGGAAACAAACAAAAATGGCGTTCACTACTCCCTATTCTCTACATTATGTGGGTCAAAAATAAACTGTCAAAATTGTGTCGATTTATTTACATATTTATTATTGAGTTATTACTAATTTTGCGTGTAACTAAAAAAATTAACAACTTATTATAACACTCAATTTATTAACAAGTTTTTAGAAAGAAGGAAGTGTAAAAAGGGGTGTGCATATACACTTATATTATTTATAAGTTTTTTAGAAAGAAGTTTCACTTCTGTCACATGTACCATATTGCACGCGGTCTTTTCTTTATTTATTCATTTTTTATTATTTATTGATTAATTTTTTGTATGTTCCTTGTTATTTATTCGCTTTAGGTATATAACAATTTTTTTCACATTTTTAATCCACGTTCTTTTCGTATGTCTCAATTTCTTACCTTATAGCTCACACAATTAAAAGGTAAGATATATAGTTTATATAAATAAGATTCTTTAAAAATACTTTCCCATGATATAAATTTTAACACAATTATGCTCATATAAAATCTAACATTTCACGAAATATCAACACAATTATGCTCATATAAAATCTAACACTTCACGAAATATCAACACAATTATGCTCATATAAAATCTAACACTTCACGAAATATCAACACAATTATGCTCATATAAAATCTAACACTTCACGAAATATCAACACAATTATGATCATATAAAATCTAACACTTCACGAAATATCAACACAATTATGCTCATATAAAATCTAACACTTCACGAAATATCAACACAATTATGCTCATATAAAATCTAACACTTCACGAAATATCAACACAATTATGCTCATATAAAATCTAACACTTCACGAAATATCAACACAATTATGCTCATATAAAATCTAACACTTCACGATATATCAACAATTGTATAATTTTTTCATTAATTTTTTTTCAGATTTCATTTATTTTAGCCATTACCACTATTTTTTTTCTTAAAATTTCATTTACCTTATCATGTAAATAAACTACCAAATTCTTTATGTGAATTTCTTTTCTTTTCATTCTGAAAGCGATGCAAATCTGAGGCTGATAGAAATTCTATCAGATCACGCTGAACTAAATAATGAAACCCAATTACACGGTAATAGATATTATATAATCATTAACTAATTATTTAACTATATTTGAAGAATGCGAGTGAACGTATTGTTATTAATTAGTACATTGACAAACATGCTAAATAATTTCGTACGGTCAAAATCTCGAGGTCGCGTCCCGTAAAACGTTGAATCGATGCAAATCGAAGACTGATAGAAATTCTATTAGATCACGCTGAACTAAATAATTAAAAGCAATTACTCAATAACATATATTAATCAATAATTATCTAATTATTTAACTATATTTGAAAGCCCCAAGTGAAGATTTTGTTATTAATTAGTATATTAACAGACACGCTAATTAATGTCGTATGGTGAAAATCTCGAGATTACGTCCCGCAAAACATTGAATCGTGTGGGGTATATAATGGCAAAGCGCGACTCTGAATTGCGCGACAGGCGCCGCGGGAAATTCATTCGGATTATATTTATCATTGTGATGCTATCGAGTTGCGCTCAGTGACAGCGGACGATATAAATTGTTACTTTTCATGGTGAAAAATGGTTTAAAAATGGTCGTATTTGGAGTAATACACGATGAGTTAAACTGCTACGTGCTTCGGGCGGAGGCATTACCAGTTATCAAAACGTATATCTATGATCAGTTTTATGTGTGGAAGAGGAAATATTGTGAAGTCGTTTAAATTTATCAGTATAATGTATTTTAATTCAAAATTAATTAAATTTAGATCTCCGAAGGGTACTGGTAATACAAATTGATTAGAGATTATTTAAAACAAAACAACATGGGACAAAATTCTATTGATGAAGATAAAGTGATAACGCAAAGAAATAAAGGGATATAGAGATCCTTATTCACTTTTCGTGTTGAATAGTGGAAAACTAATGAAAATAATGTAAACATAAAAAGTGAGGGGAAAAAGGAAGTTGCAAAATTGAGGAACACATACCATTTAATTAAAATAATGAAGAAACCGTTAATGGAAATGGTTTTTAGTACAGATGAGGTAAGTAAGTTTTGTGAGGACTGATGAGTGTTGAGTAATATTCTTGCCACTTACACGGTATTAGAAGGAGAAGAAGAGGTAGAAGATTTCCTCAATGGAAGTGTGCATAAAAAATGTTAATTATGGTTTCTGATGGAGTAATAATGCCTTCTATGTATTGTAGTTTTAATCTGTCGTTGATATGAATATTATACTTATCTTAGAAGCAGATTTAGTTACTTGTCTGCACACGGTATAGGGCTACACTCTGATAACCAGCTCAGTCTCCCTTTTCCTAAACATACAACCACCTTATATGAAATGTTCTTCGCTGTCCAAGATGTAAGACTTTAGAATCGACTAGATCCGCATACCAGGAAATAGCCCTCCTTAAATATATTCAAAGATCGTCTGAAAAAGTCCTTCTACTCATAACTCACAATCATCTTACAGTTCCTAATTCCATTTTGTTCCCTATTGTTCCTGTTTCCAACCATGTCAAGATTCATAATTGACATTTTTTTTTATGTGAAACATTTATAGGCGCAGGTATAAACCGGATCGTTGGCGTGGCGACGCTTGCCGTGACGACGGGTCGCCACGCTATACTAAGGTATATATATAGTCTATATGTAGTAGAGTGTATGGTATGGCGACTGCGCAACTGACTACGCGATCCCCTCCTCACTCAGTTCGACGCTGTTGTTTACTACGGTACCCATAACCTGTGCTTTATTATTTTTGTATTAATTGTAAATAAATGTTTATTAAATAAAGTCACCATTTTCTGTAAGAAATTTGTAATACTTTATTTTTTCATTATGCTATATTTAGTTCCTGTAATAATCTTGTCTTTTATGCATATTACTTGTACGAACACGATGTTTCACATCTGCCAGGCGTCCTGTGACGGCTCACTGTTTTTTATTGTATTATTACACATTACAGGTAACCTATTTGTAACGATAAACAATTAATGGTTTAACAAATTAACGCAATTAAGTGGTTAAGCAATTAAATAGTTTAACAGAAATAGTATGTACCTTTAATTAACGCAATTAAGTGGTTAAGCAATTAAATAGTTTAACAGAAATAGTATGTACCTTTAATTAACGCAATTAAGTGGTTAAGCAATTAAATAGTTTAACAGAAATAGTATGTACCTTTAATTAACGCAATTAAGTGGTTAAGCAATTAAATAGTTTAACAGAAATAGTATGTACCTTTAATTAAAGCAATTAAGTGGTTAAGCAATTAAATAGTTTAACAGAAATAGTATGTACCTTTAAATGTTTATAAGTGCCTTAATGGGTACGAAACCATCGTTGTGCGAGTTTTATTTGTACCTGACAGGTATTTTGAACATTTATATTTCTGTACTACTTTAAGGTTGTTATTAGGGTTCCATATCTCAAAAGGAAAAAAGGCACCTTTATAGTATCACTTCGTTGTCCGTCTGTCTGCCTGTCTGTGAAGACTTTTTCCTCAGGAATGCGTGGAGGTATCAAGTTGAAGTTAGTATCAAATACTTAGGTCTTCGGTCCCTTAGAGTTGTGAAAAATCATGCCAATAAGTTAATAAAAAAACCCTAAAAATACGGGTATTTATGTCGCATTTTTTGGTACTCGCAAATATATCAAAACTTATAGGGTACTTCCCATTGACCTAGAATCAAGAAATTTGGCACGAAACACGGTCTCACAGCACAAAGTAAAGAAAATCCGAATATCGTTAATTTGTAGTTAAATCGCATAAAGAAAATATTTTTTTTTAAATATGCGTTGTGAAAGATACAGTAGATAATATATTTTCATTCTAAAAAATTTCAGTTTTATAAATAGTTTAATAGGAATATTATGCATCATTAAATGTTTATAAATAATTAAATGTATACAGAACCATCGTATGCCCAGTTCGACCCGTGCTTGGCAGGTTTTTTTATTTGAATTACTTCTATTGGTTCTTAGTACGAATTATCGTTTGTCATTATAAACACTCTTTTTTAATATTAGTAATTTGGCTTTAAATGGTAAAGCGTTCAGTTAATAGAAAAACATTATAAAATTAAAAAAAAATCAATATCTGCTTGACCTTAGGAATAAATATTGAAATTACGGTACCTTACCATTATTTTACATCGCTTTTCTTTGCGTTAGCTCCTGATAAAATCTAGGTTTCCTTATGGTTGACACAAATATTGCCTGTAAAGAAAAGCGATCTGTGGAAAAGCTAACAGAACAAAATAGGTATCAGGTTTGCATAAAAGCAAATACGAAACCTCCTCCACGACCCAATGTAATAACACAAATCAGTCCGATACTCGATATCCGATTCCTGGCCGCCGATCCAATTCCATACATTCATTTGAATGTCAAAGAATATATTTAAATAACGTCAAACAAATTCAGCAGTGGCGCCCGCCCCGTGCACCGGGCGCGCCGCCGCCCTCACGAATCAATCATGTCGGCGGTGGCAAACATTTTCATTAGAATTCATTATGGGGGGCGTCGGACGTGCTCACTGTTTCGTTTGGTCCGCCCACAACTGGCCGGGGAGTAATGGTCTGTTTGTGAACCTATGTTTTGTTGTTTTGTCGTCAGTTGTTGATAGTTGTTGACAAACAACGATTCGGTGGTTTCCTTTCGTTTGAGGGTTTGAATTCTCTACTGTAGTTTTGGCCTCATTTTAGGACTCTGATTCTAATTTCCGTTTCGTAATATTAAATATACTGTGTAAAGTACTGACTCTGACTGACTGTTCTTCGCAAAACAATTACTATGCTATTAAAATGTATTAATACAATTACTCTAGGAAAGATTTATTAGTTAGCTACAAAAGCGACCGCCAGCACGATATTTGCATAAGTGTTACGTATCTTAGTGTATTTTTTGTCCATTTCATAAAATATGATAACTTTATTGAATATATTTGGCGTTAATTTTGTAGAAATTCATTATTCATAATTAAATGAAACTACGTGATGTAATATTATTTCTACTTTCTTTAAGTCCTTTACCACGACCTAAGTTTCGTTGTATTACAACATCTTCAGATGGGCAATTAGCAAAAATCTTTGCTTTTTTAAACAATTTTAAAAAATAAATTATGTATAGCCTAAGGTATCGTTTGAAAAAGTTACTTATAAGGTTCTTAAACGAATATTTAAGCTATAATAGATACCTTTAGAGATATGCGAATGCTAATAGCCAACCGGAAGATGTAATACAACGAAACCTGTGTCGTGGTAAAGAACTTAGAAATAATATTACATCACTTAGTTAGAGAAATAATACTACAGTAGAAAGTAGAAATGATACTACATCACTTAGTTTCATTTAATTGTGAGATTAAATATTGCTTGTAAATGTGTTAAGTGTGCCATAAATACACCTAACTTTATAAAACTGTGCCAAATGTTGTAAAGCTCGTTTTCTTCTTGTTTCAGGTAAGAAGGTTATACCTTACTGGAATAGACATAAGGTACGTAAAATGACATTATATTTACAGCGTGTTGTTGGCAAGGCTGGTTATTGATTAACCATGTAACGAAAGAAAAAGATGTATGGGTAAGGAAAAAATATAATGATATTATTAATGATAATTGCTAATTTTTTTATTTTTAAATGTTTAACATCGTATTAAGGTATATTAAATTAAATACACTTTAAATTAATTTCTAGATTCTTATAAACCCATAAAAAGCCATTTTGAAAAATTCAGAAGTATTTTATGTGGTATTAGTACAAATAAATGAAAAAATTGATCTCGCTTCTTCACTTTTCAGCATTATATCGAATAAATTAACTATTCGAAATTTTTTTTTTAATTTTATATGTAGTCTAGGGTATCGTTTGAAACTTACTACTTATAAGGTTCTCAAAAGAATATTTAAGCTATAATTTAGATACCTTTAAAGATATGAGGGAAAATACTTAAAAATATTTTGAACATAATATTATGAAAAAAGCAACAAAGTTTTAAAAACTTACGTAAAGGTTACAAAAAAATTATAGCTAAGATTCTAGATGTCATACTTTTTGAGATAATGACGATAATATATGTGTTCTGCAAACTTTATTATATTAGGTATAATTAAATATTTATTGCAAATACGAACTATATTTATAATGGCTTATGATAAATAAAGTACGAAATATTCTATGCGTAAGCCATACCTGCGCTTGGCCGATTTTCGCTAAACACTCTCACTATCAGTTCAAAAATGTTTCGTCTGTTAGATACACATACATTTGACAAGAAAAAACATAACTAGGATTAAATAAGTCAATAGAATTTGGACCGTATTTTAGTTTTACTAAAAAATAAAAATTGATGAAAACTTAAATATGAAATAAAACATAAAATAAAGACACTGTTCATTCGTTACGGAGTGATTGTTAAAAATACAACTAAACAACCGAATATGCGAACATTCCGATTTATAATATTGGTTACAATGTAAAGAAAAGGTGAAACTTTAATTTCTAATTTTAAAATGTGGAAAAAGCATGAAAACGTGGAAATAGCAGTACTATTTTCACGGAAATTTTTTTACCGTCCTTTTGCAAGTCCTTGAGACGTCTAACGGAGGTCAAGGCCCCACGCTAGCGTCGTGTTGCGCCTCTATACAGCTTGAATTCAACAAAGCGCCACTAACGAATTTAATTTTGAACTTTCCACACTGATTTGCATAAGTCAAACTCGAGGGCGGCGCCGCGGCGTTACGAGAAGTAAGAAGCAGGAGCGACAAGTGGCTTCTTTAACTTTACTGTGAACCCTGTAACTGTGGCTGACAGTTGGACTTAACGCATGAATTATAATGAGTTGTTAATTAAGTAGGTGTCGTTTGGTGCAACGGAGAAATTATATTCGATATATGAGTGTTTTTGCTGGGTGATATATTAATTACAGTGGGGGTTGTACAGAATCAAATTTTGAAGACAGGGTTGAAATATTCGTACAGATCGAATAAGGCTTTTGATTCAGTACGAATAAGGTATTCGTGGAGAGAATCCCAAATAAGTAAATATTTAAAAAAAATTATTAACTCTGAAACTTCTGAACGGGTTTACATAAACGATTATGGCCTGAAATAATATAGGATGTATATATTGAGATTAATCTAAAAATCTTTAGACAAATACAAATCTTTGGTTTTAAAGATATCTTAATTGAAAATAAGTAAATATAACTTAAAAATTGAAAATGGCCCATAGTATTCGATAATTTTCGAAGCTACGCAAAATAAACGTCACTCGCTCGTTTTGCATTTTTGATTATGGTTTTATAATTTGACTTTGGTTTTATAATTTGTATTTCTCATGATTTTATAATAGTATTTCTCAACTTGTAATAATATCTTCCGAAGTATATTAATTTTATAAAAAACGCACGAAACGTGATAAATTTCATTTTTAAATCTGAGACACACGGACACTCGATTTTTTAATTTTTATTTATTTAGTAAATATGCATGATCTTTCTCTCTCTCCCCTTTTTCTTCTCACATATGAATATATAAAAGTTAAATTAATTAAAAAAGAATAAAGTCATCTTTCACTTTCGAATGCTGAATTTCAAAGTATTTACCGTTTTTCATTCATTTGTTATGTTATATAAGTTTCAAATTTGAAAATATAAACCATTTTTTTAAATATTTTTTTTATTTAAATAAATTGAAAATATTATGTTAGCTCGAACTTTTTTGATGAAAATTCGTTTTAGTCGCTTGTACTACGACCCAATGGGGTTCGTTTGTTGTTTTTAACATACTCTCTTCGGGACAAAAATTACTGGATAAATAAGTAAATTTTAATAAAAGTTCATTTTCATAGTTTTTCTTTATTTAATTGAAAGAAAACTTATACTCAACTGTGTTTTTGATGATCATCTCGTTCTTTATTTTATTAAAAAATCGATGTAACAAACTCGTGTGATTATAGATACATTTGATACACAGATACATTTGTTAGATATTATTCAACTTAATTCGCCTATTTGTTTCGTTGAACACTTCATATGGAAATAATAACATAGATTGTCAAATGTTAAATGTAGAAATAATTAAAAACTAAAATAATTGGAAAAAATCATTGGAATTTTTTTTACGTTGTTTTGTCAATAGCAAAAGCACCTTTTAAATAGATATTTTTAATAAATTAATCGTGAACTTTCTTCATAATATAAAACGTTATTTTTTGAGATACCTTTCATTAAAAAAAGGCATATATTGGAAAATTCACTTCTGCTAATGTCCACTTAGCGCGTTTTATGTATGTTCTGTCGTCACGGCATTTTTTAACGCAAACTTTTAACGATTTCGTAACGCGACGATCACAGGTAAACTCTCTACAATATTTAACGCAATCATTTAAAAGTTACATGTGAGCGATGCAAGTAAACAGAGTGTACTGAGAGACTTTGAATCTCTACTATATTAAAAGTCGATCAGATAACAAGAATGTTATCTATCTAACAGCTAAAGGTACGGATTTATCGAGATTTTACATTTTATCTGCTAGCCCGCCCGCCCAGCGAAGCGCCGCTTGGCTCGCTCATTAGGCACGAGGTAGGGCGGGGGGAGGTTGGATGTCATCACGTGACTGCGGATCGCGGGAAGTGTTTATTAGCTGGCCGCGTCTGGTCACGTCTGGTCACACATTTTTGCATGCACGTGCTATGTTCATTGTTTGCTGCCGTAATTGAGTGGGAAATGAAAGTTTTTATTCATATATTGCACTGTGCAGATGTTATATGTATATTGTGATATATTGCCGCTCAATATGTTAGTGTTATTTATCATGTAAGCGTAACGAGGTAGGAAATCAAATAAATAGTATGCTGTCGAACTATTAAATTGGTATCTTCGTGCTACTTAATAGGAATAGGTTTTTATTAACCTTAATAGAATTAAAATTTAAATAGACAATTTTATTTCCATATGTAGATACTCACGTCATTATGTTGGAGAAAATCAAACACAAGGTTTTAGGATGACTCCCTCAATAAATTAATTACTACTTAGATATATAGGGTTAAGTATATTAAGAGAAAAAAAACGGAACCTTTATTGGTACACAGAAAGTTCAAATTTGGTATTGTAATGGAGATTTTGACAAGCATATTTTGTAATAGTAAATATTTGAAAAGTCTTTTGCCTCCAGTCGTAGGGGTTATTAAAAGGGTGGGTTAGAAGGACTCACCCTGTCTGAACTATTTTTTCAGAGCTTGTTGTAATGTAGGTCTAAACATATCTGCCATGAGCAAGTAGTCGCTGAAATTATTCAGATTGATTCCATTCAAAATTTGTGGCAAGTGTGTCTATCAATTCTTGAACGCTGTTGTAAGTTTCTTTATAAACTTAATTTTTTACATTGCCCTAAAAATAGCGACAAAAAAATTATTAATTAATGACCATTTATCCGTCCACAAATAACTGAAGCATATGATGCTTTAGAAAAAACGATATTGGCGATTTTTTTCAACATGCAGTTAAATTTGTAGTAATTTGCAGTTGGAAAAACTATGAAAGACGATGTAGAAATTAATATTTGTTTACAAGAGGTAAATCTTGATTAATGCCATAGAGTATGACTCATGATTTCACTATTTGTGGAAAGAACATCTATTAAATTTAACTTTTCTGGAGTAATAAGTACATATAGTGTAATCGTTTAACAATGGTGGAACTAGATTTTGTATTCTTTTTAATACGTTCTGCATTGCGTTGTTTGACATTTTTTACATATTTAACAATAAAATTTATACAAATATAAGATAGTAAGATTTTACTATAATTAAAAAACCACGCAGATGTTTAGCGATAAATAAATATTGCTATGGATATATAGAAGTGTTACTTCTTACGTAAATTACAAATGAAAGTGTTCACTTCCTTGTAATTATTCTATTTTAAATATTGCTATGGATGTATAAAAGTGTTACTTCTTACGTAAATTACAAATGAAAGTGTTCACTTCCTTGTAATTATTCTATTTTAAATATTGCTATGGATGTATAAAAGTGTTACTTCTTACGTAAATTACAAATGAAAGTGTTCACTTCCTTGTAATTATTCTATTTTAAAACTCTCCGCCTGTATGTTTATTATTAATGTCCACAAAAATGTGATCACTTCCCCTTCATCAGTGAGTTGTTAAAATTTTGAAGTGTTGGAATTAAAATTTTGAAAAAAAAAGATGTTTATTTAAAATTTACTGAAATACTTCAATGATGATCCTTGATCTCATGGTTTCTGAAAAATTCCACATATTTATAAGTCTGTGAAAGTAATACTGTACTATAGACTTTTGTAATAAACAACGTATCTAATATTCATACATTTGATTCTATGCATCAAGCGCGTTTCCGTAAAAAAATGTTCCTAACTTTGGGAGCATTTTTTTTCAGAAACCTACGTTTTTTATTCATTTCTATGCATAGAACTACCTGTAACCAAATATAAGATTAATATGCACTTTTTTATAACTTGTATGAATGTGTACAGTATGTAAAAAAGGACATGTCTGTTGTGAATACCCGGATTTTTGTATGAATAATAGACATGTCATATTTGAACCCTTCAAAATACTGAAATTACTTTTTCTCTTCGTCTTATAATATTCGTCAATAGTTTTATTAATTTTGATCAAAGGATCCCCTGCGCGAATAATGTAGATCTTTTTTACAACTTTTATACATGTGTACAGTGTGTAAGAAAACACGTGTCTTTTATTCATAAAGGATTTTTGAACGAATAATAGACATGTCATATTTGAACCCTTCAAAAAACTTAAATGATTTTGTCTCTTTGTCTTAAAACAATTTAATTACTTAAATCTTTCGTACAACATTACAAACAGTTTTATTTAGTTCGATGCAAAGAATCACCTGTTTGAATAATACGCACCCTTTTACAACCTTTATACCTGTGTATAGTGTGTAAGAAAATACGTGTCTATTATTCATAAAGGATTTTCGAATGAATAATAGACATGTCATAATTGAACCCTTCAAAAAATTTAAGTGATTTTGTCTCTTCGTCTTAAAATAATTTAATTATTTAAATCTTTAGTACAACATTACAAACAGTTTTATTTAGTTCGATGCAAAGAATCACCTGTTTGAATAATACGCACCTTTTTACAATCTTTATACATGTGTATAGTGTGTAAGGAAATACGTGCCTATTATTCATAAATCATTTTTATATGAAAAATAGGTGCGTCATATTTGAACCCTTCAAAAAATTTAAATGATTTTTTCTGTTTTTTTATAACAGTTGAATTACTTAAACCTTTACATTGTAAACATTTTTATTATTTAAATTTAAGAGTATTTTACACTTTTTCTACTTAAAATTCTGACCTTTCTTACAGTTCCGTACTTCAATAATAAAATGAAACCCTAACCAGGTCACTCTTGTGCTTTGATCTTTCTATCTATCATAACCTTTACTCTTGCAAAAACTGCTTTATTTATTTATTATTACATAGGATAGAACAATTGCTTATTATTACATAGGATAGAACGACTGTTTTATTATTATATATGATAGAACAATTGCTTATTATTACATAGGATAGAACGACTGCTTTATTATTACATAGGATAGAACAATTGCTTATTATTACATAGGATAGAACGACTGCTTTATTATTACATAGGATAGAACAATTGCTTATTATTACATAGGATAGAACGACTGCTTTATTATTACATAGGATAGAACAATTGCTTATTATTACATAGGATAGAACAATAGATTTGGAGTAATGACACTGTCCATTAGCTCGCATATATCTCAATACTCAAAACTGAAAAGTATTTATATAGAATTTTGGAGGGATAAAGTGAATAAAGTATTAACTTTTTTTTATTTATTCTGTCGGTATCGTTTGGAAGTGAATGTTAAGCCCAAATTACACAACACTTGTTTCGATAATATGTTTCTTGTGGGGAGTTGTGATGACAACCTTGCAGGCTAACATAATGGCAATGACGTCACTACAAGCTCCATTTTGAAAACGCATACTCACATTCTCTAATAGAACAGATCTTATTTTCGTGTTCATTTCTCAACTAAATTTAAACGTTAACCAATGAGAAGAAGAAGAAGACAAAGACCATTTTGTCAAATGGGCATGTGTTTACTACAACTGCCGATGGGTGACCGATTTGAATTATAAAAGGCCGTTATGTGTCAAACAAAGGAAGCATTATTTTTAATTTTTTTTGTTTTTTATCTGTATTGATTTTCCTAACCTGAAAATATTATTAAAAAATGTTAAATTTACAGTGAATTTAATTACACAACATATTTTATAAATTTGATCAACAATTGATGTTGAATTTTCAATAAAACGGATATATAAATAACTTTTGTACCAAATTACTTTATTAATATAATTACTAAATAAGTGAGTTTTATAACCAATATTAATAGAATTACATAATTCAGACATTTAGAGCCCTTTAGCACATCATGTGCAGCCTATATCATAAAACAACATCCAGTATAAAGCTTAGCGGAAGAGCACGTTTAGAACCCAGTAGCGACAGAAAAAAAAACTAGTTTAGGAGCACTTATAAGCAGGGCTTTATAAGCGCTCTAAAACTAGTTTTTTTTAGAATTTTTGTAAGATTCTTGACATATTGTTGATATTTTTCAAGAAACATATCCTCTTTGTCAAAACTGCTCGACTGAAAATTATGAAAAAAATATGTTACTGAAAGTTTACCGAAAGTGTAGTGGTAAACTATAGCAATTACTCTGTATTTTATAGTTTTTTTGGAAACAAGCAATACTTTTATACTTTTGAGAAATATACTAGGTATTAAATTTATTTATTTAGTTTTAGAGCTTTAAGGTATTTATAAATTAAAAGAACTTATTGCTGTAGACGACGTAATCTCTTCCAAACACATGGAAATTAAAAATCATTGTTTTTGGAAATTTAGATTATCTGGTGAAAAAAAAGAATTGACAGATTTAAAAGAACTAAAAACAGGATTTTCTCACCAAGTGTCTCACTGTGAAAATTCAAATAACCTAAACTCCATGCGTTTACCGTAATCTATTAAAAAGTTCCCATCAGAAAACCCCCCTCCATTACCAGAGTCTACTGTTCACATTATGTAAACAAAAAACTCATTGAGACAAGTTAGCCATAGAGAAATTTCTATGATCACCTCTCTCCTCCGTCATCATATGATTATATCAGCTCTATGGTACCATCATATGTATCGCCATCAAAACTGCGCAAGTTTAGAAAGTTACAAATCGATACGACAAATCGAAGTAGGTGAAAGTTGACTCGAAAGCTTTGTATACAAATTAATTATATACCAGGGAAGTCGGTAAAAGCACTTCGACTTTATTTTTCGCATTCATTTGACTGTATGAATATGACTCGAAATTGAAAAGATTTTTTGAAAAATATATTTAATTTTAAATAATTTTTTTGACTTTGGTTCGAAGAATTATATAAAAAGCACAAAATTTAGTAAACATTCGATTTAGCAGCTAGAAACCTTTATCAGGAGGAATTTTGACAGTAGTAAAATCCTGTTCGAATCATTTTATTAGGCAATCCTAAAAAAAATAATATGTAACGGGGCCTAAATCTCACAGGAACGATTTAATTGTGCGATATAACTTTCTAATATTGTAGTCTATTTGATTCTACTACATGGAAAATATCGTGAATAAGTAAAAATAAATGTTTTTGAAAATTTAAACCGCAAACTTTCTTTTCGTTTTCTTTGTAGATTTTAACTAACATTAAAAGCTTAAGTGTGAACAGAACTCGTACTACGAGATTTCTGTACGCAATTAACCATATACAAATATTTAAGTGTACATAATCTTTTAATTGAATTAGTTAAAAATATTAGTACTATTTTTTAACATCTAAATAATATAAATATATATTACACGGGCGTAAAAAGGTCGTTTAATTTCTCAAAAATTACCGAGTTCGATATTGTCGAAATTTTAAGTAAACTTCTAGCAAATAATTTTTTTATATATTATATTGAATATAATTGTACTTGTTTAAAAATATCGATGCAACTAACTAAAAGCACTTTTATGCGTTCGCTGGAATAAAATGAAGTTTAGCTGTCAAATTGAAGCATCAAACAGTATATCATTACCATACTGATTATACAATCAGTGTGTTAATGACCTTTGCATGTGTCACGTGATTAAATAAAATGTTGACATAATAATAACGAGTTGCGCTTATGGAGAGAGTGGCCGAGACCACGTGCTCATCGCAGTGCATTGCCCTTCGTACTTAAATGTATAGTTGGGTACAAAACATTTGAAAACGAAAGGGGTCAGATTTTTATTCATTGATCAATTTACATACAGTTAGAGAAATATTACACTTATATGGAGGGATTGTCAATAAGTTTTTCAATAAGTTTAAAAACATATTTTGTATGGATATGTACGGACTTATTGTTTTATAAAATACAGGCCTTCAAATTTATTCACTTTTCCATTTATTTATCAATTTACATACAGTGAGAGAAATATTACTATTATATGGAGGGATTCTCGATAAGTTTTTTAATAAGTTTCAAAAACATATTTTTTATGGATATGTACGGACTTATTGTTTTATAAAATACAGGCCTTCAAATTTATTCACTTTTCCATTTATTTATCAATTTACATATAGTGAGAGAAATATTAATATTATATGGAGGGATTCTCGATAAGTTTTTCAACAAGTTTCAAAAACATATTTTGTGTGGATTATTGTTTTTTTTCAAAATACAAGTCTTAAGATTTATTTATTTTTTCATTTGCGGGTAGCTCTAAAACCTGTTATTGGATGGCATCAACTGCTTCTTTGGCTGATGAAAATTGTTGTTCGCGTAGTTTCTTCTTCACGGTTGGAAGAAAAAAGGACTTATCGGTTACCAAATCAGGACTATACCATGCATGACACATTAATTCGACTTTTTCCTCAATCAAAAACTTTATTGTTTGGGTCGTGAAATTATACGGACCAAGGGCGATACAAAGTTAATTTTATGATAATAAAACAATAATTTTTATATCCCATCACATTATAATGCGTAAAAAAGAAACGTTGCTAGAAATTTATTTTTATTCAAAAATATGAAATGACCACCATACTTTGATACAAATGCAATAAGATGACTGAATTGATGAATATTGTGGAGACGTAGAGAATTTCATAATAAGTTTATATCTTAAACAGATGATAACTACGAAGATCTGAAATCTTCACAATAATATAGACCACGGTTACATTAATGGATGAAAAACAAATTTAATAATTGAAACGTCCCTACTAAGCTGCAAAGAATACAAACGTGGTATGACCAGGTGAAAAAAATTAAGAAAATTGAAAAGTTAGAATAGTATCTTAACCGGTTCATATAAAAATATCGCAGAAACGTCTTTTGGATAAATTCAATCATCACACTGCATTAAGTCCCATGTGAAATTTTATTTATGAAGTTAAATAACCGGAAAACAGCGAAGCAATTGGATTTAATATTTGAATTTCTGTAAGGTATAAATTAAAACAATATTATGTTCAAAAGCATAATTTTACTAGCTTTTCAACGGCACAATTTAAGGTAAAATGCCAATCATTTTTCTAAAAGTATTTGAAAACAATATAGTTATGAATAATACTTATTAGTATAAGTTAATAATCAATTATATATATAAAAATCATTGTTATTTATTTCTAGTGCACTGGAAGCAGTAGAGTGAAAGAAATATATGTAGTCATATGTGTGGGTACGAGTGTGCGTGCGTGCGTACGTGCGTGCGTGCGTGAATGCGTTGCCGTGCATGCGGACGGGCGTGGGCTGGCGGGTGGGCAGGCGCACAGTATGCGTATGTGTGTGCACGGCATGCCCACGGCATGCGCATGCACGGCATGCGTATGTGTGTGCATGCGTGCCTGCGGGCGTGCGTGTGTGCATGCGTGACTGCGTACGTGAGTTTGAACTTCGGACTGGCCTGTGGGTGGGCCTGCAACGGGCGTGCGGTCGGGTGGGCAAGCTTTGGCCGTGTATGCGTGTATGCGTGTATGTATGCGTGCGGGTGGGCTTCGGGTGTGCGTGTGTGAGTGTGTGCGCGCTTTCGTGCGTGCACGCGCGGATTTGTTTGTGTATGTGTGTGTGTTAACCGAAAACAAAAGTAGGCGGAACGGCAGCATATTATAATATTTTTTGTTCGTTATGGATGTATATTATATAGGGCCTATTCGTTTCATTACAAGATATCATTTATATTTTTAAATAAGCAAATGCTATATATTGCTATTTTGCTAAAAAATTGCTTTTAGAAATCCTCTTACTACGAAGAAATTATGGTCAATTGGCTGCCAAACACCAAGTATATACCTTAAATTTCCATCCTATTTGCTCATTTAAAGTTTTACATTGTTTGTATATGTTTTTGTTTTTAATTCATTTACAATCACTTAATAACTGATAAATAGTGAAATATTCATTGTTTTCCTATTTGCTCACTTGAATTTTTGAATTTTTTGTATTAGTTTTTGTTTAATATAAAGTCGAATTTTTATTTGCACGTTCAGTGTTTAGTGCCAGGTGGCAACTTAGCCGAAGAAAGCATTGCAACAATCGGTTCACTGTAAAAACGCGATTTGTATTTGAAATATTTTTCAAATCAATTTTTTAATTAATCGCAAGGGCGAAGGTTTCTAATGCGTATACACTCATTTAATAACTATCGAACAGCGAAATATTCATTGTTTTTCAAATAAATAATGCTAAGATGGTTCCATTTTTGTCAAATAAATGCAATTTTGTATTGATAAAACGTTAGTACCATTTTACGCTAATAAATGTTTGTAATTTAATAATATATTTATATTTACCACTAAACAATACTAAAATCTTTTACTTCTAAAAACCTTAAAATTTGCCTATGATAATTGAAATGTAATAAGTTATGATGATTAACCACGAAATACTTGTTTTACTTACAGAGTTACAGGAATTTCTCAAAGAATTATTTCAAGCAAAGTTGTTATCTTCTTTCTTCTTGTTTTGCTCACTACTTTATACCCAATCATATCGTGTTTAGGTACAGCGTGGGAACGAAAATTCCATTCCAGTGGTTTTCTCTTACAGGTTTTTTCTAAAACGCGGCTTCAAAATTATAAAATATTATTTTATTAATTTATGATACTTTATTATAAGCTTAGAAAAAAAGCCACAGTGGCAATTTTATTGCTGTAAAAGCAATCTGTTACAGCCAGAAAACAAGATAAGAATATTTACGTAGATGTATGTATGAAAAATTCAGAATTAATGTGTAATTAAATAACACAAAGAAAAACAGGAAACGTTAGGTGTGGAGAAGAGGTAAGAATGGTGTACGGAAGGTATTTCGATCTGCATATTGTGATAGATATGTGATTTCAGACGATTTTTAAGATCAGAAAAAGAGAGCACGCTTTGTGTATTTGTATTCAGTTAATTCCACAATCTAATAGTATATACAGTAAAGAATATATATTCCTCCATAGAATGCAGTTACCAATATGCTGGGACGTGAGGAGGGTGTTTTTGTGTTTAGAACATAATTCAAGGCCGTGGGCTGACAAGTATTGTAATCTCGATCAGACTTATGAAGCCTACATACAAACATGGAAGACGGAGTTTTCAGTTATACGAACTCATTAAACGATTCACGTAGGACCAATAATAAATAAACTTTTTTTTCCGCCTTCATCCATCAGCTTAACACAATTACCAACCTATTACGCATGACAACTAAATATGGCTGATACAAAGGCATACAAGGATGAGTGAAACAGACACGCAAATTTTGTGTATTTGTATGCAGTTAATTCCATAATCTAATAGCATATACATTAAAATATGCTCCATAGAATACATTTACCTATATGCTTAGGCGTTAGGAGGATGTTCTTGTCTTTAGAACATAATTCATAATCGCGGGGTGACAAGTATTGGAATCTCGATCGGACTTATGAAGCTTACATACAAACATGGAAGACGGAGTTTTCAGTTATACGAACTCATTAAACGATTCATGTAGGACCAATAATAAATAAAAAAATTTTTCCACATTCATCCATCAGCTTAACACAAGCACCAACCTATTACGCATGACAACTAAATATGGCTGATACAAAGGCACACAAGGATGAGTGAAGCAGACACGCCGCTTATAGACACCGAAGCAGGTGGAACAAATAAGGAGTTGGGGAACAATGGGGCGCTAATGAAACACAATGCCACATGTGAGGACGTCTATGGGGAGTAGGAAGGAAGCGATGGGTAGGGGAACCGTTTTGTCTAATTACTGGGACAGTCTTTTTGTTATAAAAAGTGACTGGTGAATGGTTTCAACTAATGAACTTGTTGTGTGCATTCAATTGAAACAGATTATATGTCTGTGTCCAGAGAGAGATTATTATTCTGTTAGTTTGCTTATGTCGAGGGGATTTATTGTTGTGAGTTGCTTTAATTGCATTTTCGTAGATAATGAAATACAGGTCGTTCTCATTCATCATCTGGGGCTCACAAAATCAAGTACAGTCTAGTAATTGAGCGAGATGAGATATTTATTTATTTATATGTTTACGCAAACACGTTTGACAGACTTACAAGAATTTTTTATAGTTGACTAAAATTTGTTGGTTAAAAGAATTATTTAAATGGAAGGCTGTGAAATATTCCGATGAAACTAAATTATTGTATAATGTGGAATAAATTTAATCAGGAGGAAAAGAAAAAATACCAAAATTGCAGAATAACGTACCTGAAAATGAAAATTTATGTTGGATAAAAACAATTTGGCATTGAGCCTAGGAAACAAAATTAATAGTAGGAAAATTCCTGGTATTCAATTAATTTCAAAGTTTTTTAAACTGAAAGATCCGGTTGATTTCAAAGTTTGGTACTTTGGTTAACCAAGACCGTTTTTAAGGTTGTCATTTGTTTGGAAACAGATTTTCAGAACGTAATTCTAGACCAAGAGCAGACAATTAACTTAATCTGCTTCGAGGTTGGCTGGATACTGCTTTAACGCATTTTTTGAGATTCTTGAATGAAACAGAAGCTGTTCTCTTTTTGTAATAAGCTTTGTGTCCAATAGCTTCTGCCTTAGCACATTTATCATATTATCTGTTAATAATTCGGTTATTAAAGGAAAATATGAACTTTCCACTTTTCCTAGATTGTTTAATTACATAACTAATTATAATCGAACGTACATTATGAGACAAAAAAATGTTGATATATTTCATTCTTAACAATATGTTTGTTATTTAATTGTATCTTTAATTGTAAACTCTTCGTCCCACGCCAAAATATAATTTTATTGTAAAAAAATATCGTACGCATTTATGAAAAGAAATATGATGTTTTAGAAAGCAGTTTATTTAACAATACCTTAATGGCGTGTTAATTAGTGATTTTACTTTTCATTTAATCAATTTATTTTCATTATAATTGAATTAACACAAATTACAAACAATCATGTATGGCTGAATGTCAAAATAGTGAATGTTGAATATTAAAAGGATAGCTGTTGTTCACGACTTCTCTGGTGTGAACTGCTTAATTTACCCATTTGCCGATGACAAGAAGATATAAAGTCAATAGACGATAAAGTTAGAGTCTTCAGTAGACAATCACTTCTTTCTTTAATTCTCTATTTTTCCAAACTCCAAAAATGTTTCACTTCTTCCCAAAGTTTTCGAGAGTGATGTTTCTAAACACCAGATCTTTATTTTTAATTTTTTTCTTTCGATGTACGGATATCGCTTATTTATTTTTCTAATACGTGCATTGTAAATACATAGGGAAAAAGTTTCAATTATACATAACATTTTCGACAATAAAATTATAGACTTTTATTCAGACTTAATGAACGTATAAGAGATTTATGTAAAAGAATCTAAAATTGTGAATCATATCCTAAATGTTCCCGCAATATTAAAAAAGAAACAACTTATCTCTTTTCACAAACCTCCCGAATGTAATTCTCGAAAACTTCTCGCCAGACGCTCGCGAGTCTCGTCTCGCCCTCCCATTAAAGAAGATTAAGTCATTCCTTTGAAATAAGTTAAAAAAGCGACGTTTAATAGACCAATAAATGAGGCTGGAAACACCAAAAAAAGCCGCGAGTTGAAACCGGTGGCTCCCTCTATGGTTATTTATCTAAGCAGTCAGCGTTAAATTGAAGAAGACCCCATCCCCCGTCGATTTATGGGTGTCTCGTTGGGTGTGCACTCAAAAGTTAGATTTTTTTTTAAAACTTGAATTTTATATAATTGTGTAATGAAAAAGTTCGTGAAGTATTTGCGTTTTCCAGCTGGGCGCGTGCCTTCTCATCCGAATAAATACAAAATTAGCAAAGATCTTTGGTAATAGCCCACCTGAAGATGTTGTAATACTTACACGAAACATAGGTTGTGGTAAAAACTTGAAAAAGTAGAAATAATACTACATCACGTAGTTTCATTTGATTGTCAATAAGGAAAGGACGAAAAATAAAATGCATTTTTTTATTATTATCCAAAACCAAAAGCCTGTCTTCGTAAATGCGTGTATAATATGATTTACGATATCAAAAAAGGTTAATAAAAAATTAACATAACAATAAGAATCTAATGAGATATGTAGTAACTTTTTAGAAACGATTACAAAACGTAATAAATATCAATCACTTTTTAAATGTGTTAAAATCGATAACCATAAATAAATGTTATAAAAAAATACTTGCCAAGCACGACTGGAACTCTCACGAGAGATGTACAAGAGTCCGTACACATTTAGGTATTTATAAACACGTTAAACTATTTATAAAACTAATTTTTCAGAACGAAAATAAATTGCCTACTATATCTTTCACAGGCGCATATTTAAATAAAAATGTTTATGTGATGTAACTATAAATTAACGATTTTCGGATTTTTTCTTTACTCGTGCTGTGAGACCTTGCTTCTTGCCAAATTTCATGATTCTAGGTTAACGGGAAGTACTCTATAGTGTCAAAATATGCAGCATAAATGTCTGAATTTTTTTATTGTGTTGACTTAGAAGCTGGATTTTTAACAGTTCCAAGGGACCATAGACCTAAGTATTTGATATCAATTGACTTACTTCATGCCTTAACGCATTCCTGAGAAAAAGGGTCTGGCTAGACCAACAGACGGGCAATGAAGTGATCTTATAAATTTTCCTTTTTTCTTTTAAGGTATGAACCCTAAATAGTAGTGTACAGATACACCTTGTTATAAAACTGTAACAAGCATTTGTCTGTTCATCGAAGAATTTTTTGGAAAAAGTAACGGAATATGCTCTTCAGGTATCTCTGAACTCAATTTTTCGTCTGTCTGTTTGAGTATTGCGTAGAACAGATTTGAATGGAACGTTCACTTGGCTAATTCTTGAGGTTCTAATTTAAATTCAAGCCTTTGTACTCTACAAATAATTGCTACAGCTGTTTCGCAGGTGATTTTTTATTTAATTCTTCGTTTCTTTGAGTGTAATTTAAAAACTACTAGATCGGTTTGAATGGAACATTAACTTGAATAATCGTTGGGATTCAAATTTAAATTAAAATCTTTGTAGTTTATCAATATTTGCTAAAGGTCGTTTTGCAAGCGAGTTTTTGTTTATTTGTTTGTGTGTGTCTTTGAGTGTCACTTAAAAACTACTAGACCGATTTGAATGGAAGTTTTTGTTTATTTGTTTGTGTGCTTCTTTGAATGTCGTTTAAAAACTACTAGACTGGTTTGAATGGAACATTCACTTGAATAATTCTTGAGGTTCAAATATAAATTCAAGCCTTTGTTTCAACCAATATTTAAGTAGCAAATTTTATGAGAATTTCGAAATAATCAGTGTTAGACACAAGACAATTTTCATTCAGACTCTCAGCTAGATGTAAAGAAATTCATATTTTGGCATTTTCTCAAAATTGTTAGCCATAAATATTTACTGCAACAGACGTATGAACATATTTTTAGCAAAAAATAATGAAATATACCAATTAAGTCTCTGAACCCAAAACCCCTTTTTTATTTAATTTTTAACTATTTATTTGTTTGTAATCATGTAAAAACTACTGGATCGATTTGAATCGGATGTTCACTGGAATAATCTTTGTGATTCAAATTTAAATTTAAGATTTTTTTGTCCTTCTGTCTTTGTGTTTTTGTTTATTTGTGTATTTATTTATTGAAGATTTATCTAAAATATACTCCTGAAACAATGCTTACGGTACACAATAACATTTAAAGTATTTTTTTCTAAGGAACTTGGGAAGAATGTGCACGCAAAACACATGAATGGAAATTGTTGAGACTATAATAGTGATTCGATTAATAAAGTTATAATAGTTTAAGCTATGATATAAGATATTATTAACCTGGCTAAGGGTACTCTCGAGATGAATACATTATTACCAGAGAAAAACACCGCAGCAAAAATTAAAAGTATACGTGAGAAAAATCGCTGACGAAAACTATTTTCCTAATAACATTTACAACTTTCCAGAATAACGATTATATTTTTACCCTTGATGGAATCTATATAGGTGCAAAATTTGACTTCCCCATTTATAATATTAGTAATGTCCTTGTACAAGTGTTTATTATTTAAATTTTGTATTTAATATGAAAATTTAAGTAAAAGCTTTAGTTACAAATGTAAAGTGTGAATAAATAAATATAAACGGAATTATGCTATGAAGGTAATGACATTATTAGAAATTGTTTATAGATTACAATAGAGAAAGTAAAAACAATTTAAAAGCAAATGTTTCAAAGTCGAACTGCACCTTTTTGTAATAATTTTCACTGAAGTTTCTTAATTTTTGACTTTTAAAACCAAATATTTTTTCAATTTAATGTCATTTTCCGAATTACAATTCTTTCGATTTTCATAATTGAACCATACGTTTAAATTTTTTTTTATTTTCTTACAAATCCTTTTCTTTTTAGTTAAATTTACTATGAATTACTCCAAAAATAAGTATATAATAAAATGTAATAATTTTTATTGTTTTTCTTGCGGACTTAAAAAAATGTTACAATATTTATAAAAAATATTAGTATAACGATGTTGTATTAACCGCTTCCGGCAAGTTCCAATAGATGGCATTAGATGCAATTAATCGTTAGATACAAGTTATCGTAATCAGACCTATGTTAATGGTACACGCAAATGTAGTTATGAGCAAAATCTCGTATATGATAATTGATGATTTAAATATAAAGAACTGGAGTTATGATGGTACATTTTCACCTTTAATTTAATAATCATAAAGGTAAAAAATTTTGTGAAAGTTTACGTGAAAAATCGTGATAGTTCAAAGAACTGAGATAATTCATTTCCTGTTATAGTTTCTTACTTGTGTGGTGTAAATAATCGTATATATCTAAGCATATAACTATCGACATACAAAGAAAAACTAGCGTCAACGTCTCTGTGACGCAAATTGAAATGGATCGGCGTGTCTTTTCCGTTCACAGTAATACTCACTATAATTTCGTAGGTGCAATTTTCAGTTAGTGGAAAATCTTAATGTCAAAAAGAAAAATTGCTTTTTCAATTGCGTCGAGCAACAGTCGCGCGGCGCCGCATATTTTAAATCATTTTCCTGTGAGAGGGTGAAATATCACCTCCATTTGCAAAGTGGCTCGACTCCTATTAAATGTCGATTTTTCACATTTTGAAAGTGAAGACACGTCCAGCCTACACTAATTGCCATATTTATAGGTTCCTCGTGGCCTAAATTTATTTTACCTATATATATTTATATATATATATATATATATATATATATATATATATATATATATTTATGTATATATATATTTATGTATATATATATTTATGTATATATATATATATATATATATATTATCATCATCATATATATTAATACGCTAAGGTTAAGATGTTACTCTCCCTTTTTAGAAAAAACCTCACAACTAATCCACATAAATTATATATCATTTTATAGATAATTGCTTGCTCTACCGGCATCCACAACTAAAAAATTTATTATTGCTATTGTTTTTGCAAATTAATTAATTATTAAAATTATATACACAAAACAGCAATGCTGCCATCTAACGGCTCAACGTCAATATGATTGACGGTCGGTAAAATTTTTGTTTAATTTCAAATCCACTCACGTATAAATAAAGTGGCGCTTTAGCTCAATGCTTTTGATACTTGCGCCTCTATATGTCAATTTTAGTAAAATATTAGTTTGATCTGTCATCTGAGCTTCATAATGGAATAAAAACGTAATAAGCAGTGTGCAAAATTAGAAATGAATTGAATACCTGCAATCAATTTTGATTTATTAAATTGAGTTGAATAATTTATAATGCGAAGACTTCGCACGGGTCACGCTAGTATATATATATAAATATATATATATATATATATATATATATATATATATATATATATATAATTATAGTATAGTTTTTTACATAATTTTCTCCGCTATCCGGTAGCTTAGACTTTAGTTTAGCTACTTCAATTAGATACATATGGCGAGTTTATTGCTACGAGAGCAATATCTTAGAGCCAACCATATCACCAGTCCAGCCCCGTTTGACTAACGGCCGGGAGAATCGGACCCGGGTCCCCCGCCGTGTGTCGCCTTTTAAGTTTGTCAATTGAAATAATACTTTAATATAAATATGGAAAATTAAATATAGATAATTTACTACAAAATTATTTGGAGAATCGTATATTATAATATAATTCAGTGTTACCCGGGTTCCACTTTTTGTTTAAACTGTCTGGTTTAAGTAGTTTAATCGGGGTACTATACGTCATAACATGAAAGGCTCGACTATTTCGAAATTAAGAAATTTTGAAAGCTATATATTTCTTTGTGAACATTTCTATACTTACAAAAGTTATATTTTAACCCATGTTTTAACCCACAAATTGATGCGTGCTTATCGTTTCAAAATTATTTGTATATCTTAATAAATAAAAATTTTGGTGATGATGAGCATAATATAAATGAAAAGTTGGTTAATTTTTATAAATAAATTAAGCAATATTTTGGCTATCCTTAAAATGTAGAAACATTTCTATTTTATTTATCTCATAAACCTAACGAGATATACTTGACACATTCTGATCATATTCTAATAAACTTCTACACGCCCTGCATTTGGCTCCTTCCCTTGTTGGTCTTCCTTTTTATCTTTACGCTATACATATCAATGTTAATTAAAACCATAAATTTCTTTAATATGAACGTTTTTGAATAATCTCAGCATTACAAAATTGGTGATATGACCAAATTGAGAGATTTAACTTAAGAAAGTCTATATTCTATTGTTAAGTTTATTAATAGCAAGATACATAAATCCTTTAACAAAACAAAATTTTGACTTGCGTGAAATCTATATACTACAAATAACTTGCATAATATTTCCAACAAATTATTGTAGCGTTTCATTTTCAACAATTTCAATTGCCAATTACTAAAGATAAGATATCCGGTAACTTAATTGTAACATTATTTTCGAGATCACATAATAACTTATTTTTGTGTCACATATTTCCCTTGTTATCACGCGTTTTGATTAGCAATTACATTTTTTCAACTCTTTATCTCAGCCAAAAGTCTCTTGAATTAACGGCTTTTGAATATAAGGTCAACATGCAACGGTCGCATGTACGTACGCTAGTTTTTGGTTTTGTCCATATCTCTCGTTAAAATAGAACTGTGGACCATTCATCTTATATATTAATTTTGATAAATTATTATTCTATGTGGCTAGAATTCCGTGTTTGATATCGATTTCCGTTAATGTGGAGAAAAAGCACAACATAATTTTTTGGTACTATAAAAGAGTATTCGGTGGGCCGATGCATTAAGAAATAATAGGAGAGTTCATTGACATCCAAATAAGTCAAATGTGTCTTAATACTAAATCTCATTTTTTGATATGACGAAATTAAAATTAATACGTGGAAATCGATTATTTTTAGCTCGAAGCCCCGAAATGAAGTGTGCAATAGTAAATTATTTTTTTAAGAAGTATTTTTAAGAAGTATAATTTAAAAATAGTTTTGAAACCGTGTTTGAAAATCTAAATAAAATATAACCCTAAACTAAAAATCTTATCTTCCCACTAAAATAATTTTTCTTGTGATTCCCATTTTGTTTTTAATATTTTAACGCTAAATGAGGAATTGTTTTAAAAACCCTTTATTTTAGTTTAAAATAAAAATGAATCTAAATTGTAGGATATAAAAACAGATAAATGTTTGAATTAAAAAAAATTAAAAATTGTAAGTTGGTCGAAAAAAGCAAAGTTTAAATCTTATAGTTACATTTAGCTTATTTATGTTAACATGCTCTTACCTATAATTTCTGTAAAGGAATGAATCGACCTGCCGTGTTTTTGTAACTGTGGAAGATAGCTTAAAGTGTAAATCACCTTTCATTTTGAGCACCACTGTTTTCATCAACTATTTGTTAAGGTACAAAAGAGGGTGCGTCCTAATGCAGATCATGATATTAATTCGTACTCAAGAAACTGTGGAGCCGTTGTAACAGGACTTTGAAAAAGCTTGAAAAATAAATAGAATTCTAAAAATTAAGTTTGTAAGGAGTTTCACTTCCAGTATACGAAAGAGTAACTTCTGCTTTTTATTAGACTTTTGTTTCCACTTCCACGACTGAGCAAACCAAAAATGTAATGCGACGACATATTAGTGATTATAGCTATACATAATAGGACCATTTTTACACAAGAATTTGCATGAATGTTTTCGTATTTTACCATGTGTGTGTATATAATATATATGTAAATATTCGATTCGAACTAGATTGGTCGCACGATCTGAAGGAAACATATCCTAAATAAGCCTTAGAATGGAAACTTCAGGGAACGTCGAGGAGAGTGTGAACATTAGCGAAACGGATAGATCTGCATTGTGGAGTATCATTGTTAATCTGTACTATCAAGAGATCCAGTCAGTTAAGAGTTACGATTAAATTTTTTCCTTTAATGTGAAGGTCCTTCTTTTTTCCTTTATCCTTCTTTTTGACTTCTCGTGATAGCATCGCTATTTTTTCTGTTATATACCTGACCTGAATAATAGCTTACTTCTTAGATATTATTGAATTTATTTCACCATGAACTTATTCTTATAGATTTCTGGAATAATTATCGTGGACAAAGAAGCTGTCAAAATGATTTTAGCAAATGTTTATAGTTTTACCAAACGCGTATGGCTTAAATTTTTAAATAAGAGCAAAGAAATACTATTTAGTCGGCACAAGAACAAAAACAAACATCAGCATAAATCAGTTAAAATATACGCGGCGCGCTGATTATCGTGGACAAAGAAGCTGTCAAAATGATTTTAGCAAATGTTTATAGTTTTACCAAACGCGTATGGCTTAAATTTTTAAATAAGAGCGAAGAAATACGATTTAGTCGGCACAAGAAAAAAACAAACATCAGCATAAATCAGTTAAAATATACGCGGCGCCCTGATTATCGTGGACAAAGAAGCTGTCAAAATGATTTTAGCAAATGAATTATCGTTGACAAAGAAGCTGTTAAAATGATTTTAGCAAATGTTTATAGTTTTACCAAACGCGTATGGCTTAAACTTTTAAATAAGAGCGAAGAAATACGATTTAGTCGGCACAAGAACAAAAACAAACATCAGCATAAATCAGTTAAAATATACGCGGCGCGCTGCAACTCACGTGGAGAGGAATCTATTTAAGTATTTAGGAGAGGAGTGTCGCATCACTGATTGTCACAACAACCGCTAGAAATATTTACGTCATTCAAATTAGTTTTCTACAAACTAAAGTCACTGCTTCGATTCCCCTGGGTCACGCTTCGTCAACGCTTGCACTTGGCATGGGAGTTGGAAAATTAAATGGAACGATATATTACGAACAACTCATATAAATTGACGACGAACTTCTTCATATGCGACAAGTATAAATTAAAAATGGACATCGTGGATGCATCATCATCGAATCTTGGATTGTTGAGAGCGGTCAGCATAAGGATGGATGGTCACTTGTCGTTATTGTTGATATTTTCATGGCTGTAGATAAAAAAGGATTAAATAAGCTCAAAAGCTGTATGACTGATGCTATAGGGTTTTTTGTGCTAACTTATCGAGTTTAGGGAGGAATTCTATGATTGATGGACAGTCTAAAATACGTTCTGGAGTTAGTAGTATATCGGGATCATTTTTACAATTTATGTATAATCTTGTTTCGTTGAGATGAGTCTTCCTACCTTTAAAGTACCTTGTTGTAAGTCTTACTAGTTTATATGCAATTTTTTGGAACAATTAAAATCTGTAATTAGTGATTTCATTCGTAGCTGAAAAGTCTGTATTTGACTACTGAAATCACTCAGAAAGTACCTCATCAGGTGGCGGATAGAGGAATACCTCTCTTTTTGGTGGAAGGAAGGAAAATAAATACCTTCTCTGGAAAAATAGGTACAGGACAAAGCCCTTTAAAATAATGGTACATTCAGTTAAAAAAAACTCTTCTAAAACTAGGAAAATTATTAGAATAGATCATGTTATTGCGTGCGGTTGAAAATGGGAATAAATCAGTGATATAGGGTCCCTTTTAAAAATTCCAAGGTTCTCCTCCAATCGCTTAATATTATGACGTTATCACTTACATATTACTGTAAGGTTTGTGGCTTATGAAATCCATTGACATTTTGGAGACTACTTCTTGTCTTGTGTATCATATCATATTCCATTTTTACTATTATTACAACGTCAAGTTTTTTAATTAGAGTCTTCATATATTCTCTTCTAAATTATATAAAGCTGTATCTATTGTAATTTGTAATGTAATAATCCATCATCTATTTATTCGAAAATCTACTATAGTGAAGCTAAAAAGGAATGTTATGATTTTAACAGTCTGTGTATGTAAGTTAGTTTCTTCGTAGCAGCTAAATGGTTTAAATTATTTTTTAAATAAGGTGTTTATTGATTTGCCTAAATAAGTAGAATGTCATATACCGGAATTAAAATTAAAAAAGAGTTAATAACAAGCCATTTGTATTATATTTTTAAATATGTAATTTTTCTTTGACAAACTTACCATAATGGATTTCGAACTTTGTTCTAAACAACAAAAATATGGATACATTTTACATTTCTATATGCCTTTTTTTATCAGTTAGAATTATAAATATTTATTATTATTATGATATTTGTTACAAAACATAAGGATTTAATTCAATTACACAAAATATTGACATATAATAAAGAGCCTAAAAAAAAATCTCCTGTTTCTCTTAATATTGTCACCGATCTTGTGTTTATATTTTAAGTAAATAATTTTGCGTAGTCGGCTTTCAGTTATTTCTTGTAAAATAACTTTATTTAAGCCTATTCTACTTTTTTGCCAAATATTTGTATTTATATTTATTCTATTTCTTATCAAAATATTCGGTTTGTAGAAAAGATCGTGGAAGTTGTAATAAATCCAACAAGTTAATTATTTTTTTAACGAATATTTTAAACCTAATTTCTACAAAACCTAGTTCAAAGCAATTTCTTCATTGAGACTGGCATTATCGTATTTGAAGATTTAATGACAAACAGATATATAAAAATTAATTTCGGCTACTATTCAATTATTAGCTTCTACGTATTTTGCTTTTATTAAATGCTTTGCTTTGCTTTTTTTAAATTATATGATAACTATCCCGTGGTTTTGAAATTTTAAATGAAGTATATTTGTGCATTAAAATGACTAGAAACATTAAGTGACGAAACGTTTACAACTGCTAAATATAGAAAAACAATTATTCATTTAGGTACATAGCAACGCGTATATTGATAAAAACAAATATGTTTAATGAATGTTGGAAAATGTCCTTAATTGCTAGGAAAATACGATTTTGTTAATTACTATCCTTGAAAAATGGAACTGAATTGTTCACGATGGTCTGTTAATACTGCACTTGTTAGTGGTTAACTACGAAGACAATTATTTGCAAATAACATGAAAACTAATATTTGCAAAAAGATACTTCGAAATTACTCGATCCATTCAAGTATCGAAACTGACGATAAAAATATTAAGGGGTGACTTTTAACCTTGAAAAGAATGTGCTCTTTTTTCCAGAAAAATTTAAAAAAATGTTATTGTTCTGAGGTTTGCCCCACATATTCCATAAGCTTTCTTTATTCATATCTGTACGCTAACTAATCTATTTAAGTAAAAATTGACAAAACCCCCAGGCCGTGTTTCGGCCCCCCGAAGTATCAATGTTATGCTTTTATAACATATTGGGGTGAGTTTTTGTGTCATCCGATTGGACAGCTGGCTTCCTCTTCCCCATTTAGCGCGCGCGAATGATAAATTAAAATGTGTCGACTTCGGACGATTTTTTTGTCGCCCGGAACCGATCGGAATAATACGAGTCGGATGGAGTGCTGGGTCCGGGGGTTGGAACGGCGATACGCTTTTTTGTTGATTAAGTGAAATTAGCATTAGTTTTTTGGGTTACGGGGTCGCCTTTGTGCACAAATTTTGATAGTTTGTCGGGGGATGATTTGTGAGTATCTCCCCTTGCATTTGGCATTTTTTACATGCATCGTGAAATGCCATTTGGCGGTGGCAGTACATTGACGTATTACCGGATTTAATGGGTTAAAAAACTATTGCATATTAAAATATTGTGATGTCTAAAATAATATAAATTTATTGAATGAATATAAGTCTTATGAATAGAATATAAGAGGCAAACTTTTAGTTTGTGTGTTTGAATGTTGTTGTTTATGTATTATCCTTTATGTTGTATGTTGTTTATGTATTAAAACGTGAACCAAGGTTGAAATGAAATATTGATCCATTTCCCTGTCTTTATTTATTACAAAGATAAAAGTGTTTATGGACATAAATGTATTAGCTGTTCAATCCGTTTTTTCGGACAAAATAGTACCGTGACTGTATATTGTGTATAAATCACTTTTCTAAACAACAATTATATATGATTAATAGATTAATGATATGCGCAACGATTTGTATTTATTCTATGCTTTAATGATATTCTAGTCTAGTACAAATTTGTAAAGTCCGTTTTTGTCATATAAAAACACTTATGATAAACAATTATTAGTCAAATATATACGTCCGAGAGTTTTTTCGTAGGCGTTGCCTAACAACTCTACGTACGTTATATTAATTTAATTATAATTATAATGATTTGAAAATTTAACTCAAAAATTAGGACCATGCACTGCAACTCCTATTACTTAAATCGTTATTGATTTTTACTGTAAAAGCTGTATCTATCTAGATACTATGAATTATACAAATGTGAAAGTTCGGTATTAATAGCTTTATGTGCAAAGAAGCCGTTTTTGTGCCAAATTCCAAAAAGAAAACAAACAACTTTCCATCTTTTTAAAATAAAGTTGTTTTTTCATAATAAAATAAAGTCTTTTGAAATAAATTCTCTAACTGGCTCCAGCCATGTTTTATGCAGTATGTCTTCATCAAATACATATATTTTCGTCATTCAAATACATATATTTTCCCTATAGTGTGACATGGAAAATCTAAGCACACATCCCACGGGTGTGTGCTTTATCATCAAGACCCGAGGCTGACGTGCTAGCCGCTACGCCAGCCTCGGGTTTTGATAATATACGTAATTATAACTCAATACTATTTTAAATTGTCTTTAAATATTTATTATAATCCAAATTTGCCTTTGAATGATGACATACGTATCCATCCGTTGGTCTGCAAGCATGTATGTATGGGGGCTCGCTGCATATCCATCCGGTGATCTGCATACATGTACATATGGGGGCTCGCTGCATATTGCAATTTTTGGGCCATTTTGATGATTCTTTTTCTAGGGATTGGTTAATTGTCAGAAGAAAAGTGTAGAAATTTTACTGTTTCCACTTAACCGTCGATTGAAAAAAACAGTTCAAATTATTAAAAAAATATATGTAAAATGCTATACCAAAATATTGCAGTTAACCAAGTTAATGTATTCAAACTATCCAAGCCTTCCAAATTCATCAGCCGTAACTAGATACTTCAGCAGTTATATATAAAAAAGATTTAAATCATTTTGGAAATTACAAAACACAATTTATACATTTGTTTTTCTTTCTCAAAAATATTTTTTTACTTTATTATCTCTAAGCTGATATCATGTTTGAAGAATTAATATATTTTAAGTTACAAACACTGTTATATCTATCTATTTTAAATATTCATTAAAAGCTTTTAATTCCAAACAAGAAATATACTATTAATGTAATTAAGAGTAAAATAAATTCGTATATATATAAAAAAAAAAAAAAAAAAATATATATATATATATATATATATATATATATATATGTGTGTGTGTGTGTGTGTGTGTGTGTGTGTATGTGTATATAGATTACTTTATCTTCAAAATATAAGAATCTACTCAACTTGGATCAAACGTATAACTTCGCTTAGTAGTTTTTCTGTGTAATTAATGTGAAATTAAGTTTAAACACATATTCTTATTGAGAAAAGGGAGTTACTAATAGTTTCGTTTCCGTTTCATTTTGCTTCACACATACGTTTCTATATCAAAATAATGATCAAGGACACTACACTATGAGCAATCTAACAAGTCGTTATATTTTACCATTGTCTTTTTCAACATCTTTCGGTTTCTCGATATTCTCGCCATAAATAAAACAGTCACATATATATAAGCGCAGCGTGTTTCAAAGCAAACAGCCTAGTTCCGCAACTGCACCGGAAAAGCACAGTGCAATAAGCGAATTTCTAAGCGAACTTTTCTTTCATTCGCGACGCCCATAAATCTTCCGCTGCCGCATACTTAACTTGGAGTTTTTCTCGCACTACTTGTCCCTCCATTTTACATGAAGCTCGTCTGGAATAAATCAGCCATCGTTATGAGTGTCGTGCGGTATTTAAAATTCGCACGTAGCCTCGCCATTTGTACGAGTCGCCATGCACAGTGGGTACCACCACTGTGCGTGCTGGGGATTGGTGACGTGGACACATTGCTGAACGGATGCCGAAGAATGGACTTTGCTGTGGCGATACGCGGGAGGGTAGGAGGACGGAAGGGTATGCAACAAACCGTCGCCGTGTTGTTCGCATTGGAATGGTTTATTTGTTTTCAAATTGTGATAATGTTATTTATGCCCAAACAAATAATATGTAATCGCAGTATTGTTTCCTGTCAGTTTAGTTAATAGGTTAATATGTTACATTGGATTATAGACGATATAATAGGGCACAATTTGCACTTTTGCTTCATCATGTTGGTTCAAAGAGTTCCGTAGAAATACTTTTTACAAACTGTTATAAAGAATAATCTGATTTTAATAAAAAAATATAAAATTTTTCCTTTGTCTGATTGACGATTTTCACTCGTCTCAATAATTTTAATTGGCTTATTTTTCAGTTTCTCTCTATATGAAAGTCTTTTTCTTATAGATGTTCTGGGCCAAAGTAAGGACTTTTCTCCGTCTCCTTGGTCATTGATCTGGAATTTAATAGAAATCAAAATGATTATTTTTAGAAATTTTATCGTTTTGTCTATTCGTCTGTTTTCATATTTAATAAACTTCACTCGTATATAAACAAAGTAAGTTTTTTAAAGCATTGTTTAATCGACTTTTCATAAAAGAAATAGTAAGGATACTTTCATTATTATACAGTATAACCTTTATTATATGTTTTTATTCATTAGTAGCACTTCATGAAACATTTTTGTAATTTAATCCTAGACTAATGCTATAGATTGCCATAGATGATATGGCAATCTATAGCATTAGTCTAGGATTAAATTACAAAAAGAATGCTATAGATGAAGCTAGAATGCTATAGATGCTATAGGTTGAGATTTGCCTTATTTAAATCTAGACTAATATCTAAAGTCGAAAAATTTGAATGTTTGTCTGTTTGCGTTAATTCTTGAAACTACATATCTGATTCCAAAAATTATTTTTGCAATATAAAGTTTAGACTTTGAAATATGGTATAGGGTAGACATACGAACAGAGCTGTGGTATAGGGGGCTCACACGAACAGAGCTGTAGGGAAAAAATATACCAGAAGTCGGGGACACTGCTTTAACGGTGTAAGGTAGTAAGATTTATTGTCTAATCATCTCCAATATTCCCACCGATATATCCCGACCCCGACGATTAACATCGTTTGACAAATGGAACGAATGCGTTTAGTGATAGAGAGGGGGAAAGCTACATAATTAAGATAATTCTACGCGGGTGAAAAAGCGGGGTAGAGCAGCTGAATAAATAATTAATTTTTGGAGAATCACTTCGTATTATTTCCCAAAGGTTTTTTTTTGTCAGTACGCCATATCTCCCTTAATATTACTAAGCTATCATTTTGAAGACTACGTTCACCACTAATGACGAAAAGTAAACAAACAATTTAAAATTATTTAATTAATTCTTTTATTCTTCATATTATTTCTCAAAGGTATTTGTACTATAAATAGCGTTATCTATTAACAATCTGTTTAACTAACATTAACCTCACACCGTCTGGTTCATTCACGTATTTCCAAATGACAAGAAAGAAATTCCTAATAAAGGTAGCCTTCACTATGGCCGTTAATAAAGGAAAGGTCAGATGCTCAAACGAGTAGGGTTATATTTACCAGAACCTGTTTTTTCACGTGGACAGTTATACGTGGATTTTCCACCAGTTTGTAGATTTAATGATATTCATGTTCACAATTAAATGAAACTACGCGATGTAGTATTATTTCTACTTTCTTTAAGTTCTTTACCACGACGTAGGTTACAATGTATTACAACATCTTCAGGTGGGCTGTTAGCAAATATAGAACGAAACCTAGGTCATGGTAAAGAACTGAAAGAAAGTAGAAATAATACTACACCACGTAGTTTCATTTAATTGTGAATAATGAATTCCTACAAAATTAACGCCAAATATATTCGATATTCATGTTTATGTTAAAAATACATTTAGCCAAAAAGTAAACAATGATCACCCTATAACTTCTATTGTTTTCAAAAAAGTTTTAAATACTAAAATGTTTAAAAAAAAACTGAGAAAGCCAATATCTGCTTTTTTAATGTTATACTATAAATATGCTGTAAATAATAATAAAAAAATTTTACATTGGGTCTTATTATTATTATTTTTTAAAATAAAATGTCTTTTTCTTTCTAATTTTTACATTATATTACCATTCGGTGGCTTGCGAATTATTCGCACAGGCCAACTAGTTTCATGAATAATTGATAAAATGTCTCCTAACTCAATCTTTATTGCAAAAAAAATTTTCTCGATATAGAAAGCTAGTATCGATAGAATAAAATTTTTACAGAAGTGTCGAGTATTTACTTGTATCAAATAGAAATATCATAAAAAATCCAAGAATTTCAAGGAACTATAAAATTAATAATTTAAATATGTTAATAAAGATAGATTTTGAAAAATTAGTTTCTTTGCCTTTTTAGCTAATTACGTTAGAATTGTAATTATATTTATTACAGACATAAGTCATTTTTCACAAAACGAAGAATTTTTACTTCTTTTTACACTATTGCATTTATACTCGCAAACAAATAAAATGTATTTCCAAACTTAAGTTATTTTTACTTCTGCGTCTGTATCTGCAATTATTTATTCCATAATATATTTACATTAATTTGAGTGAATTATAATGCCACCATTTTATTTCGTCAAAATTTCAAAACCTATGAATTCCGTTCAAAAATTTCAAGATATTGTTTTTAATAGGTCTATTTAAATATAATTTTAGTACCTCTAGTATCACGAATTCTATATAATATGTTTTAATATTATCGTTTTAGAGGTTTATTTAGTGCCTCTAGTTTCACGAATTCTATATAATACGTTTTAATATTAGCGAAAAATAATTTAAAATATACTTTACGTATAATAGACTTTATAAATAAATAATACCTGATGAATGATAGTGTTTGATTCAGCATTTTATATTTTTGTACATTTAGGAGTATTTGAGTACTTGAGATGTGTATCTAAAGATTACATATAAATTGAAGATTTTTCTACTCGTAAATCGTTTTTATTTATATTCAACTGTTTAGTCTCTGAAAGTAACAAAAGCTAAATATAATATTAATTTTTCTTCCACTTAATTCACTTTTGCCATCTGTTATTTAATGATACGTTAGTTAATGCTGTGTTAGTTAATGGGTTGTAATCCGTCCTCTTTTGCTCTGACAGTATCATATTTTTAAAAGAGGCGTCCGTGGGATTTTCTAAAACGTGTGAAGTTTTAAAGAAAGCAGTTTTACGTTATTAATACATTAATTTAATCGATGGACTAATGAAATAAATAAATAATAATCAGAAACTGTATCGTGTTAAGACTAAATTGTTGAGACTAAATATAAATATACAATGACTTATCTGGAATTTTGAATGACTTATCTGGAATTTACAATGACTTATCTGGAATTAACAATGACTTATCTGGAATTTACAATGACTTATCTGGAATTAACAATGACTTATCTGGAATTTACAATGACTTATCTGGAATTTTAAAACTTGTGGTAGTTTTGAAATTTATTTCATTTCTCTTCTCATTCTTGAAGTTCATCATTATAAATTTTACTTGTTGATTTAATTTAAAGAGTTTAAATTAAGAATCTACACATTAACATAATTTTTTGTTTGTGATTAGTAAGGTAAATAAAACGAAATAATCTTCATTAGTGTTATATGATTAATACTCACTTTGATATAAAAGCTTTTACTTTAAACATTTAAGTGTCCAAGTTTACGAGAAAAATGTTGGGGTTTTTAGTTTTTTAAAATTTACTAAGTTAACACTAACTGTGTCAAAATCATTGATCAAAAACTTTGTAATTTTATTGTTAAATATTATTTGTATCTCATACGAAACAAGATCATTAATATCTATGAGGTTTTCAAAATTTTCACTTCAGTATGAAAGAATTTTCACTACAAAAACAAACTTTCCATTAGAAAATGTGTTAAGTAACAAGAAATATTCCATGAGTGCAAAACGTAAGTAAAAGCACAAGAGTGAGTTTTATCCATTTCTATATAAGTTTAGGTATATATGTGATATTATAACGTAAATTTTAAATAAAAAATATCGAATGTTTGAATAATAAATTGCAAAAACATTTGTATTTGTTTAAAAGTTAAACAACATACATATACCTATTAAAGTGGAATAAAAAAAAAAATTTTGTAAAATTTAGTCCCTGATGTTGCATACCATTAATATTTCTATTGCGAAATATTTGAACGTTTGTTACTTAATAACTCTGCAACCAGACAAGAAATCAGTACTTAACATCTTGTGATGACTAATATTTCAAATTAATCTACACGAAATATTAATCATCACGAGAATTATGTTTGGATGTTTTTACTCGATGAGGACTAAACAGCGCGATAGTTTTTCTTAAAACTTGTCAAGGACATAGTATAATGATTCAAACTAACACATTTAACTAATACACAAATAATAACATATTTAAACTAACTTTTGTTAGACCAAAAATATTTTTTTGGTTATTGTTAAATGAGTAATAATGATCACAAAAAAAGATATTGCTCACACCACCCTAATATTTATGTGTATATACAAAAGAAAATATATGTGAGCTTAGAAGAAAAGAACTTCCTCTTTGTAAGTACGTAAAATATTTGTTGTATAATATTGAGATCACAAACCAAAACATATAAATATACTCTCGATAAGTGTTCCAAAATGAGCTCTAATACTTAAGAGAAGCGTTGAAGCTTTCCATTAAATCAGGCTACAACTTCCTCTTTGTAAGTATGTAAAAAGTTTGTTGTATAATATTGAGATCACAAACCAAAATATATAAATATACTCTCGATAAGTGTTCCAAAGTGAGCTTTAATGCTTAAGGTAAGAGTTAAAGCTTTCTATTAAATCAGACTAACAAAATCCTCCTTTTACGAGGTCGCCTCAACCAATTTATTAACGAAATAATTCAATCCACTCCTGCGTACCCTAACGATCTCACTCCGAAGTATCCATCTTCATACATACGAGGAGAGACGCCATCTAGCATTACTTAACTACACATAAACCGAACGGCGTTCACCTCACTGTTATTAAACTTTACAATCTTACACAAACTTCATCCGAGGAAGCGTACTGTTTTCTTTTGCGAGGATTTTACGAGTTTTCATCTGAAAATTTTCATCAGCGCCGTCGCTCGTCTTTATTATGACGAGGTCCTTAAACGAGTAATCCGGATGCTGGCTCGATATGGCGTAATGATATGTAGAATGTAACGTTTTTATGGCGGGTTTATTCACTTTTTATCACTTTTATGTGTTGAAATTTTTACGGGTTTTGTATTGTCGGTAATAGTTATTACCGTTTTTAGTATCAAATTCGGTTTACAGTAAACGGTCGATGGGCAGAGCCGTTAAAAACTGAAGTGCGGGTTGTGTATGAACTATTTAATAGCAATAAAATTTTGGTTTTTGAACGATCAAATAATTTTCCACGGAATTTTATTACTGCAGTGAATTTCTATTAATCTTTTGGGTATTTAGATTGCTATCTTAAACTATACCTATTGGGATAACAAAAGTATGAATTCCACCGTAAAGTGTGACAAATTATCATCTTATTTTGTTGCTTTTATATAAAAAGTTAGCTAATACTTTCTTAAACGATTTCAAAAAACGAAGAGGTTTTTTTTTAATTCAACGCATATGTATTTTTGTTAATGTATGTATAAACGTAATATGGAGACGAAAATCGCGCAACCAATTTTCATGATTCTTATGACATGGCTACGACCTGAAACTCCTCAACGGACGAGAGTACAAGGTCGCTTAAAGCAATTTGATATCAAGTTTGACCTCATTTGACATGTCTTCATAAGTACTTTATTCACAGATAGTGGCCAGGGTCTGATGATGGAGCTAAAAATAGATAATAGAACTCATCAATGTAGAAAGGTAGATTCCATACCATACCTTTGGTTGCAAATGTTTACCAGCGTGATAGAGCCGAAAGATAATAACATAAATTGTTCAATTGTGATGAGTAGATTCATCATGTTTGTGCTAGTTTTCTTTTCTTGCGGTATCTTCTGGTCACAAGTAGTGGTCAATATCTGAAGATAACCCGAAGGTGGCTACAGGAACTCCTCAATGGTGAAGAATTAATTTGTCAACTTTGGGCTCGTTTTACTTGATTTGCGAGAGCTTTGATCACAAATACTTGCCATAATAAATTAATAGATACATAGGGGTTATATGCAAGAAATACTTGCCAGAATAAATTAATAGATACATACGGGTTATATACAAGAAGTAACTCAGATATATGATGATAGATAGGCAAGTAGGTATGTACAGATATATTCAATGGCATGAAGCAACCAAGATATTAATAGGTAGGTAGGAAAGTAAGTATGCACTTGCATGTAAAAAGTCATGAAGTAACTAGGATATTAGTAGGTATTTATTTAAGTACAGGTATTAATTAAAATAATTAATATATGAAAAGTATATATAAAGGCGTGAAGCACTGACTGCTGTGATGCCAAAAGAGGAAAATATTATTGATATTTCTGTATGCTTATATGGATTTTACGAACATAGATTTTACACATTCGCCAATACTAATGCGAATGCGAATATTTGTCACCAGTATTCGGGAACATGAATGCGAATACCATCTTTTTAAATCTGATGTCCTTTTTCTATGTATAAAAATTAACAACTAAGTACATGCACACTTATATTAAATATGAATAGGCCGACCGTGTATATTATAAGGAATAACCGATTTCTTTTTTTAGTTAAAGTTAAAAAAGTTTGATTGTATCGAAAATATTAAACACTAGGGTAACACTAACTCTGGCGGTTGATTGGGTGGTTGGGGAATTGTATATTAATTTCTCGGAAAATTTGGGATTTTTAAGACTTGTAAAGCACCTATTTTCGTTGTATAATTTAAAATCTTGGCAGTCTTTTACTTCTTTTGGCGGCGAGAAGTTATTTGGAAAAATAGAAGAGAAAATTTTTGAATTGATAAAGGTAATTGAAAAAAGGTTGTTTGCTATTCGAATCTGATCAGTTTCTTCTTCTAAAGTGTAATTATTGACTTTAAGTTATCATGTATCATCAATTAAAAATAAACAGTGAAGAAGAAACAAACTAAAAAGTATAAAATAATAAAATTACGAGTACTTGGAATTTTTACGATTCGGAATTATTTTCGAATAACAATTCATTTGAAATATACTATTAAAATATTATTTACTTGGCAACAATTCTAAAATCTTTAACATTATCAGTATTTTCCATATTGATTTACGTTCCGAAATAATGTTGTATTGCATAAGCTCTAACTACTCATATTTTTTATCCAACTAAGTACTCAAGCTTCTTATTCATTAATTTTTTTTTTCAGTTTTAGCAAAAAAAATGTTTTAGTTAACGAATTTAATAGTTGGTAAATTCCCTGTAATATCTCAGTTGCTTCATGCCTTTTTATGTATCAATGCGTTTGTATCTTCATTAGTTGTATTTATGTACCTGTGGATGTGCTTGTGTATATAAATAAAGTCGGCTGACACTTCATATTTTACTACTCGCTCTGAAAACATGTATTATTTGGGGTATGTTTCTTTTTTTTAATATTGTTTGAAATATTATTTTTAAAGTACTGAAAATGAAGTTGTACCTTTTCTTCATTGAAATTGTTGATATTATGTCTTACTTTTTTAAAGTTTCTTTTCCATCTACACTCTTGTCCTTTTTACCTCATTTAATACAACAATTTTTTTCGTAATTTTAAAATGTTTTGAAAATTTTAAAAATATACTAATAAAATATGCAGCAAAAAGGTAGTTCTGCGTTTGAAAGTTGCAACACATTGCTATTGTGCTTCATTCCTTATTTAGACTTTTTGTACATTACAAATTTTTTTAATTATGCGTACATCTGGGAGTATAATATTGCTCTGAGGTCTACATATAATATGAATGGAGCATTTTTATCTTTGGTGATGTGTAAGTATTTATATTATCTCTTTATACCAGATCCCGAGTTTGGTCTGTCCTGGTATTCTCATATTTTTTTTACTGTCGCTTCTTCTTGCGCATATCTTTCGTCAACCGCATGCTATTCGTTCATGTTATATATTCCAACTTTATTAAAATTTAAAATTATTTTATTTCTGTCTGTTTCTTTCCTGAGTTCAACATTTTTTCATTCTTTGCTGTGATTCATCCACGAATACATTTTTAAATCATTGTCCAGAAATACTGTATATTTTTGCATGCCATCGTCATTTGAGATTTATACCGGTCTAGTGTTAAGCAATAAATTAAATCAATAGCAGTTAGTTATTTATAATATCATATACAATTATTGATGATAAGAATTCGAATGACTTGTGCTTTAATACCAAATTCAAATGGGAGATGCGATAGTAGTTCAGAGATTTTCAATGTATATTTCAGTTAAAAATAATGTATAAAATTATATTGGATTCCGTGAGTGATATTCGTACCAGCTCAATTGGATACAAAACTATCGCGAAAACAAAAACTTATTTATCCATTGTGACACCAATAAACTTATCTGTAAATCACCTAATCCATAATTCAATTCGCGGAACGTAAATGGAAGTTAGAAGATAGTTCGTCCATAACTTTCCCACGCTGTGTGGCGTCCTGATTGACACTTTTCCAAAACAATCGAGACAGAATCCATTAAATATATTCTCAAGGATGGGGTGCTTTTAATCACTACATGGAAACATATATTTTTCTTGATACGCACACGTGTCGGGGTGATGCTTACTTCTTATCGGAATGAATTGAATAAATGTTCTAAACTTCAATTTTATCAACGTCAACTGAGCGGGGAAATAGCTATTTAGAATCTTTTTCGGATTGTCTGTTTGCCTATTTGTCTGTTAAATTAGAACTCAAAAGCCCTTGCGAATGGAACTTTTGTTGAGATCGTCTCAGCAAAAGTCTTGCGATACTAATGTTGTTTGTAATCGTGTGGCTAAAAGTCGTGCAGATCAGTGATGGATAGGAAAGCTACTGATGCGAGAAGCTACGAAGTGCGTTCGCCAGCCCAGCTGCTCAGCGTAGCGATTACGGGCATTGTTTTCAATGATACGCTTATAAACAGAATTATTGTGATGTTGACCATGAGGATAAAAATGACGATTTCTTGTGGGGAATTAGTTAATTACTATTTATATAAATTTATACTGATTATAATTTATCGGATTTATAACTTGCAACACCTGACGGTTCGAGCAATGTTGTGTATAGATCTAATCGTACTTTGAGGTTTTGTTGGTTGTACCTTTATATTTACTTTGTAAATGTATTGTCCGGTTTTGATGTGATTTAATTCTTTAGAATTTTTATTATTATATAATTTTTATTATTATATTTAATTTTTATATATTATTAAACGTCATTTTTAATTTAAATATACGTTGTTAACTACGGAACTACTACCCCTTCTCCCATTTGAAGCCAGCATTAAAGCTCTTATCTTTCGAATTGTCATCACCAATAATTGTGCATGACATTTTAAATAACTAACTGCAGCGAATTTACATTTAACCTGACGCTAATCACTCACCGAAGCAAATATATTTTTAAATATTACCTTTAATTGAAAGATACGTTGAAAACTACTGAACTACTACCCCTTTTCCCATTTAAAGTTGGTATTAAAGTACAAATCAGTAGAATTGTTATCACCAATAATTGTACACGGCATTGTAAATAACTAACCGCTGCGAAATTATCTCTAGATCGCTACAGCGGTATGAATCTTAAATTACAATAACATTTAAAAAATATTAACAATTTTTAAGGTAATGCCTGTCTAAATTGTCTATTAAATCATAAAAAGCAATGTAAGCTTAGTTTAAATTTCCACTCTGAAATATTCTACGATATGAATAAAATATTATAAAAATGTGTCAGTATCGCAAAGAATACTTTTCTCGTATAGGAACAGGTTAAACACTGAACATGCATTTCTTTGTATTGAATATATTTGGCGTTAATTTTGTAGAAATTCATTATTCACAATTAAATTAAACTACGTGATGTAGTATTATTTCTACTATCTTTAATTTCTTTACCACGACCTAGGTTCTATATATAAGCAAAGAAATCTTTGCTTATATCCCACCTGAAGATGTTGTAATACAACGAAACCTAGGTCGTGGTAAAGCATTTAAAGATAGTAGAAATAATACTACGTCACGTAGTTTCATTTAATTGTGGATGCATTTCTAGAGAGATAGCAGTTGTCGATGACTGTCATAGAGAGATAGCAGTTGTCGATGACTGTCGATACTTGTTCATCTGCAGCCAGAGATGTATTGGAATTCATTTAATACTTTGCACCGAGCTGTTGCTCGGTGCAAAGATAATGATGTTTCATAGATATAAAAACTATTTCTTTTTAATTAATGGCGTTCATTCTCTTTTAAACAGAGAACTTATGCCAATGTAAAATTAAGAAGAGAAAGCTAGGCAAGGTTGACTAAATTATTTACTGGATATCTGTTATTGTTGCTTGGTTACGAAAAATATAAATTACAGAGAAAAACAAAAATTAAATATGACCTAAAATTAAATTATGTTTATGTGTAGCACATGTAGTTATTCGGTGAAAACTGAGTGATGAAATTATAATTGGTTGTTAAATTTTTAATTTGGTTTAAATGGGCTTAGAAACATAGCAAGCACAATAGTGAATATATATATTTTATGAAAAGTTAGTGAGGTGATAAAAAACCTCCAGACCATTTCATAAGAAATAAGTGATGAAAAAAATTTTGATTATGTTTGTCATGAAAAATACTTAAAAAAAATTTTTTTTTTATTATTTACATATTATGCAGGCAAAAAATATGTTATTTAAAAATTACTTATCATGCAGGTCATCTGCATGATTTTTAATCACTTCGTCACTTACACTCAAAACATATTCACCATTATGTCTGTAACATTTAAAAAATTAATAAAAATAAATTGAGTAAATAAATAATATCCTGCTGCAACTTTGTATAAAATTTATATGCATATATAACCACAGGCATTAAGTAATCTGTGAATAATGTATGGTAAAATTAATGATTTTCCAATACATCTCTAGCTGTCGATGAAAGAGATATCGTTTGTCGTCAACAATTGCTATCTCGCTCGTTTTCGGGCTTACAGAATAATTTGGATCGCGCAGTCCAATCTTCATGTCTATGATCACAAGTTTACAGCATTTGATGGCGCAGCGTACCGCGGGATCTCGCTTTCGATTTGCTGGCCGTTTGTCGAGTGAGGCTGGAATGGTGTTTGCAATCGTTTAGCTAAAAGCCGCACCGACCAGTGATGGACAGCAATGCCACTGGTGCGAGACTCTACGAGGTGTGTGCGCCAACATAGCTACACAGCGTAGCGATTATGGGCATTATTTCCAATACTACTCTTAAAAGGAGAATGATTGTGATGTTGACGGTGATGATGAAAGTTACGGTTTCGTATGAAAGAATTATTACATTGCTAATGTTATATATCGTAATCAAAGTTAATAATCGTAATTTGAATTTTTGTTGAATGTACTTTTATATTAACTTTGTAAATGTATTGTCCGATTAAGATATGATTTTATACTTTAGAATTTTTACTCCTTTTAAATACCCAATGCGTATCAAATACTTCATAAGATACGTCACGATAAGAATCATTGTGTGTCTTTAATTCATATTTACTAACTTATATGTAGTGAAACTTTCATAACAATTAGGTAATCAGCTCCTGAGATAACCAACGTTGATAAATTGTTTAAACTTGCACTTTTCCTCTTTGTGATATTATTTAAAAAACAAATCGATTGTTTAGCAGGTAAGGATGTACAAAATATTACTTGAAGTATTCCTTACCAGAAATAGTTCAATTCACGTCCCTAGAATACGATGTTTACATAGTTTAGGAAAAAAATAAGTTTAAAAAATATTCATGTCAAAATAAGAAAAATTGTAATGTGGATGCGTGCCGCAGACGTTATAATAAAATCTCAATTGGCTTTATTTGCGCTATGTACATGTACTACTAGCGCCATCTATTTAATTATCTTTAATCAGTGATTTAAATTGACATATTAACATTTCAGATTAAATATTTTGCAAGTCATAGTTAATGTAGGAAATATTATAGATAGTGGAGAAACGAAAATATCCTCATTTCTTAAATAGTTTCAAAGAATATTGATAAAACTAATTTATTATTTTTCTTAACAACGTTATTTTTCTTAGTTATGTCTCAAATATCTGCTACTCATTTGCTATCCAAATGCCAAGTGTCAAGTTATTATTTCGGTTAAAAGTACTCAAATAACATGATTACATAACCGTGCAAAACGTTACACCAAACATTCCTAATATTAAATTTTCAATATGTGGTTTCGAAATTCTTTATGTGTGGAAAATGATCGAAATGAAGATATAGATGCTGGAAAATAAAACATTTATAACTAGAATTAAGTGTTTATTGTTTGATCTTAATGGTTTAATACAATTACATTGTAACACATTAGATCAGAAGCATTGTGTACGTATTAATAAACATTAACTCTTAGACCGTAAACAAATAAAGTTTTTATGTTATAATATCTTTTACAATAAAGTAAATTAGCTCAGTTACTTTGTATTGCATAAATTATACCACTTTCAAAGCTGAAATTTATAAAAGTGCTCGTAGTATTCTCTACGCGATACTAAATGGCCTGTAGCATCGGTGTCACAAAGTCGGGGCGAGGCCAAGACTTATATTACTGCAACACAGGATTTATGTTGCGAGCGTTCTGTACCAGCAACTCCCACTCTGTGGCATCATAATTACTACTCCTAACTACTAGCTTTCGGGCGCGGATTCAGTCTATGGCCGCATTACCCCTCAAGTCATGTGATTTAATATGTCGATGGTTCGCCAGAGTCCTGGTGCCCTCTATGCCTGTTAAGGAAATTTCAACCCGTTTCAATCGGAGTCGGTAACGTTTTCAATTCCATATCATGTTTTGTATTGGGAAAATTTTAATACTTTTAGAAAACCAATTTTATTTAAAACGGTTTTAAATTTTTGAAATTCTATAACATTTTTAAATAGAATAAACTGTTGCAAAAGAAGTAACTACCTTTGCGAAAATGTTTAAATTTGGCCCCCGTGTGGAAAGATAAAAAAACTTAATTAATTATTGCTTGGGTCCATAATAAGGGAGAAAAAACAAAATAATTTCTACCAGAAATGATGAAAATACTTTCTATGAAACGTAATATTTAGATTGTTTTCAAAATTGTAAAATCATATTTAAAATTCTGTATTCTGGAATTAAAATAATGGATAAAAATGTGATATTTACGATAATGATGAGTTCGTAAAAGAAAAACAAGTTTCTACTCCAATTGGTAATATGTTTTGCTTGAAAATGAAAACAGATTAGACTACCTTAGTATTATACAGAATACATCCATGGGGATACGGTGCAATAAATAAATACAATCCCTTATGACGTGTGCGTGTGTCGTGTTGAATTGAATAGAATCTATTACTTACTGTAAGAATTTATCATCCAAGAGAAAAAAATACTGTCGTACTTGTAAAACTTTTTGCAAAAAATTGTAAACATTACAAAATGTACGAGTATAAGTATTTTTTTTAAATTTTGATTAATAGTAAAAATTATACTGGCTGTCACCGAGATTTAAGTGAAATATTTTCATTTTAAAAATTTTGCATTAATTTGCCAAACACAAATACAGTCATCCTAAAATAGGCAAAAAATGAAACAAATTCTCAAGGATTTATACGAAATCTTGAATTTTTAAATATGAATAACAGAAGGTATGCTTATTTGTATCCGAATTTGAATGAAAAAATACATCTTTCGAATCATCAATAATTTTAAAGAAATTGAATTTTTTAGACATTTTGCTTTATTTTTTATACAACCAGTTTAATTAAGACCATAAGATTTCGTAACTGATAATTGCAATTTAGTATTGACAGATTTATATTCAATATGTCTATCGATAAGTCCTTCCTCATATTCGGAGTTCGTGTAGAGGTTGGAGCACCTGAAATTAACCTTTAAAGAATGGTGAACTCGGTCAAAGACTATTTTATGTAATATATCAATGCTGCTGTTTCCCAAAATTGAGATTTCTATGTGATTACTCAATCTACATTCTAAAGTGCAATTCAGAAAATGGTATAGCAACTGCGTCTAAGTCTGAATTTGTATTTTCTCATAGAAAGACTACTACATTGTTTCGAAAGCGTATTAATGTTGTATTGAATCTTTTGAGATTTGTATGTGATTACTTAATCTATATTTTAAATTTTAATTCAGAAAATGGTAGAAAAACTGCGTGTAAATTTAAATTTATATTTTCTCATAGATAAACTACTACATTGTTTCGAATTCGTATTAATGTTGTATTGACTCATATTGCGATTTCTATGTGATTACTTAATCTACATTCTAAAGTGCAATTCAGAAAATTGTAGAACAACTGTGTCCAAATTTAAATTTGTATTTTCTCATATATAAACTACTATATTTTTTCGAATGCGTATTAATGTTGTATTGACTCGTATTCAGATTTTTATGTCGTTACTTAATCTATATTCTAAAATGCAATTCAGAAAGTGGTAGAATAACTATATGTAAATTAAAATTTGTATTTTCTCATAGATAAACTACTACATAATTTCGAATGCATATTAATGTTGTATTAACTCATATTGAGATTTCTGTACGATTACTTAATCTACATTCTAAAATGCAATTCAGGGAATGGTAGAACAATAGGGTGTATATTTAAATTAGTATATTCTGATAGATGAGCTTCTATATTATTTCGAATGTGTATTGCATTGACTCGTAATATTTTTGGACACCTGCATATGCTTAAAAGTTTGACATAGATAGATGACAACTCAAACCGGTAACAAAATCGGGTTAAGTCAAACGAAAATAGGCGACCCAGGTGTTGATCATCACACGCCGTTGTCGTCGAATCTTGTGACTGTTCGTGTAATTCGATCGTTTGTAGTCGCAGTGGTTTATGTTATTGTGTTGTGTCGCCAGGCGTTCCTTGCTTTGAGTGATCCCCGACAAAGTACTTGGTCTTTTGTTATTAGAAACTGGTGACAATGTGGTAAATGACTTGATTATAAATTAGCGGTATTTCGCAATTATGACGATATTTCTTCAATCAACTATTGCACTATTTTATTATAAATAATATCCTTTATTTTCTTCACTAATTTGATATTTACAAATATAAAACTTACGGTTAGTTAAAATTTAATAGTTTTAAAATTAGATATTTATATAACTTTTAATCTGTTTCCAATGCTCTGTAAAAACGAACAGTAAGACGTTATAAATATTAATACTTTTTAGTAAACTCTAATGTTATTTTTTGTTATCTTTTTTCTTTATTACAACTTTTGAGGAAATAAATGCAAATCGTAGTAAAAAATTAAGATTGTTTCAATTTCCTAATAACTGAAATTCTCTCGTCAAAGTAATGTTCAATGTACATTATCGATCTTTCATCGTATCACTACCTTGTATGTTTATGTGTACATGTGTGTTTATTTTGGATAAAATATTTGTATCGACTATGATATTTTGTCTACGTTATACTATAATATTCAATTTAATATAATCTTTAATTTAAAATAACCCTGTTTTCAGAATATTCTCAGGTGAAATACCGTCAGAACCGATTTATAGTTTCCTTCTGATAAAAGTTCTCCAAGAACAGATAACAGTTTCCGAAGTAAAATATTTATTTAGATTTGTTGCTAGCGTATATTTCAATGCTTAACAATATTTTGAAATCTACGTGTTTTGCAGTTGAGTTTTTTCCTGTTTTACTTAAACATTTTTCGTCTTATTCGCCCCGTCTGTTTTCATGTTAGAAATAAAATATATAATAATGTCAGATTCGTCTCATTTTTTTAATTTCGTTATTTATAATTGTTTAGAACATTCAATAAAATATAAAAGTACAAAATATTAGCGAGTTGTACCCGGCGTTATTAAGCTTCGTTTGAAAGCTGTTTCAATGATTCAAAATAATAATCATTAAATTATCCGGTTTAAGGTTGATGTCACTCATAGAAATAAATTCTCACGGTTAATACAAATTCGGCGTTTCCTGCCACTTACGTTCTTTGGAGCCAGTTGCTGTTTTGCGGGTCAGAATCATCTTCTCAATTAGTAATTTTATATAGACCAGCCTTTCATTAACAAAATAATTTTTTTCATAAATTACATTGACATATCTTTTACCGTTTATTTAGTGGAAGTAAGAAAAGGACGAATAGCTTCTGACTTTCTACTTTTATCATCACTTCTCAGTACCCTTTAGGTATAATATGATGGTATGTAACTTATTTCCATTCTGAAGGATCAAAGTATATGTCGATGAACCTTTCATCACAATCGACCTAATCGTTTTGGACATTAGCTTCTATATACAGAGAAAAAAGGTACGGGCCTATCCAAATAAAGTCACAAAGGAAGTAAAACTTCCTTGTACACATACGCTCTAGTATGTGCAGTATAATATCTATGGCCTTCTAGTTTATCCCTTATATTCCTACATATAGACCTGTGCCTACATTCCCCATTTCTCAATGTTACACTATTTTAACGTGACATAATCCTTCAGGTGTAACTAAAGAAGTTTTACTTACTTCAAAAAATCCTTTATATAAAATGGAATATGCCATAAAAAATTCATGGACAAATTATACTGATCGTGAATATTTGAATTAATTTAAAAAATCATAACTATACATGGATATTAATGGATATTGTTCATATTATCGAAAATCTATATACATATATATATATATATATATATATATATATATATATATATATATATAATCGTAAAAAAACTGAGTCTGTGCATTGAATATTTTTAAGTTAAATTGAGTGCTACCTACTAAATTCCCGCAACTAAGCTTAAAATAATAGTTTTTAGTATTTTTCGTCTGTCTGTGTAGTAAACTTTTTGCCTATAGAGTTCTTAGAGAAAAAAGAAAAAAACACGAAAAAATTCCTGATAACTTTGCTTACTCTAAATTCCACTTGAACGAAGACGCGGGCACAACTTGTATATAACAAATTATTAATTAGATTCAAGTCCTAAGTATTTACCCGCAGGTAAACAATTTTACTTATTATATTCGTTGTCATCAATACGGAATTAGACGCAACAGGTCAAATTACTTAAAGGCCAAACTCTCACTTAAGTAGCGGCGTAATTACGCCCACTTAACGGCACGGAAACAACAGTAGCCGTATAGACGCGTGCGCGCGTACGAAAATAGACGATTCCGGCCCTCTGTTTGTTTAATATACGATGCGATACTCTTCCGCCTTTTTAAAGTAAAGCTTTTAATTTATCCTTTGTGCGGCGAGGCGTTTATTATTGTGTTTCGTGAAGGATACAAGTTGTTACGTTGCTTTGGTTTGATCTGTAGGCGGGCGGTGATTTCAAGAAGTAACGGACAATTGGTCTTGATCTCGCTGGTGTGTAAACATCCTAATGTTGTGAGACACATGGCGCCGATGCGTGTAATGTAGAGTTTAGGCCGTGAACGCTTTCGCGTTTTGAATTTGAAATCATTTAACTAAAATTGCTTTTATAATGAAAACGGTTGTACCTTTATTCTACAATCGTATGAAAAGCACTAAAGAGATCATAATGATTTTCAATCTTCAGAAAAAAATTGCAAATTACTAATAACAATAAACGTTGTTGGGCGTATAGGTGAAATGACAATATCTAATTATTATTAGATTGTTACAACACTAGCGACTTATTTTATTAACACGATCACAAAAAACATGAATTATTTGACACAAATTTTGAAAATGTAATGTTTATTATAATGGTGCCAACTGTTTGACTGCCAAGATCGAAGCGAAATTTACAAATTTTGTTAGGTTTCCAAAAAAATATAGATGCTTAAAATAAAATTATCTTATTGGCTAAATATCTCTTAAACTATCGTGTTGGGCGGCTATTTGGCCCGCCTTCGGGATGCTCAGTCCTTATATTCCCTTTTATTGCACCTAATGAACAGCAAAATTAGCAAAGATAATACATAATGTAAGACAATACATGTTTATGATCTTGCGTTCTATACAGATATTAGGTGCAGTATGGTTTTCCCACTTCTTTACAAATGAAGTTTACCGAGAGAGTTTTACAATATGTGGCAGGTACGTGTTGTAAATTTTAAATATTTTAGAGAATACAATTCTTAACAATAAAGGTGACATAAATTTATTACGGCTTTGATCATAATGGTCGTTTCTTATCAAGTGTTATATTATTATCTAAATAATACACGAACCAAAAAAGAGTTAATTTAGTAACCAAGCAAAACCCATTCTGTTAGTGTTCTTGCCCTTAATATGCGTGGCCGGTGCGGTTTGCCTTTTAATATTCTAGGGTCGCGAATACAAAGTTTTCGCGAACTCTCTCGCATCGTTTTTGATGGCCGTAATTAAAGTTTTATTCAGTGCAAGTAGTCTTCGTACTTACTTTATCAAAGTAATACCAGCAGTGACTCTTGGTCGATTTAAATACTAAATGTGTCTCTGTAAGATAATCAGTTGATAGATGTATTCTTTGTTATGATAATTTATTTTTGGAGTTAACTCCTTGAGAATCGATTTTCATATATAGCGTCTGGTATGAAGTTTTATGAGGAATAAAATCAGGAGTTCAAAACGTACGAAGTTTAGAGCGTTAAAAAAATGTAACCGTTAAGTGGTCTATCCGCGCAACATTTCTGCGCAACTTTATAGATAGAATATGTTTATTAATATGTTTATTTGGCATTTTCTTATGGCGCAATCGCAATGACGGAGTGTAACACACATATTGGCATTTTCTTATGGCGTAATCGAAATGATGGCGTGTGACACACAGTTTATTATCGTTCGCTTATATCAAGATGTAATCATTAAATGTCATTATGTGTGAATATTTGTTGTCTTGTACCCTACAAAATTAAAAAATCTCTTTTAACTTTAACTTCTTCGTCTGACGTTACTAAAGGTTTTTCATTTCGTTGTATAAATTTGGTCTTGTTCATTTGCGTTCTACTTGAAAATAAATATTTATGTACATTATTTTTATAACATTTTTTCAAATATCCATTTTCCATTTACATTTAGTGATATTGATATTTATATCTATATACAGTATTACCTATTTAATAAGACAATCGTACTTGAGGAGTAAACTCCAGTCGTGCTTTGCAGATGTGACAGGTACAATTTTTTTCTAATTCCAATGGATTTTTCTTTAGTTTTTTATAATAATTAATTTAATTTTGATATAACTCAGTGATGTCTTGCCATTAATTCTCGTAATTATAATAGCCGCTTAAAACGAACATGTGAAATGGAGAATTGGTAGGGAATAATTTTTTTTCTTCTTTCTTCCAGGTAACCGTTACTGCTACCACTAAACACAGTATAAGTGGGAGTAGTTTATTAGATAATATGTGAAGTGTGTCGTGCCGTGTCAAGTAATTCTGCGTGTAATTTTCGTAATGCCCCAACCTTTATTATCTATGTTTTGAATTACTCCAGAATATTATTATTTTAATACTCACATTTAAGCTAAGTAAATAATTGTATTTATTTTTAATCTTACTTAGCTTATTCCTAATCCGCTTAAATTTCAGTCTGTAAGCATGCTAGTAATTGACATGAAAGCTAAAGTAAACATTTCCTGCCAAGGGTGAGAAAACATTTTTGGTGTTAATTAAAATGTAATTTAAATGGTGTAATTTAAATTTAAATAAGACATCGAAACCCCACTAAAGTACAATTTATATAGTTATCTGTAACAATAGTGAAATTATAGATTCCTCAAAATTAATCTCCACTTAGTTGCGACATGGCATCTGTGTGGTCTATTGGCACATAGAAACTTTTGTGATGAGGCATACTCTTTCAAAGGATAGGCACAATATTTTACCTATTTTATAAAACAGCAGTACAAAAATATTCCAACAGGTGTTAGCCAGTGGAATTGCAACATGAGTATTTAAGCGATACTTGAAAAATATGTGTACAAGAAAATTAATTTTTCAAGTTTCTATAGCGAAAACTATAGTCTATTTAATAATCACTATTAAACCATAAAACATGGTACGCTCCAGTTCGTTTTACATATTCCTCAAAAGGAAAGACGGAACTATTAGAAGATTACTCAGATATTTGTCTGTCTGTCACAGCTAAATAACTCGGAAACCATTTACCCTAGAAAATTGAAACAAAAAAAAAATTTTTAACATAGTATTAGATCATATTACCTCGCATATTTTATAGTAGTTAACGCTTTAAAATGTTTATATGGTTAATCTTAAAGAGGCAAATTAAGTACTGGATTTTTTAAAGTTATATTATCGTGCGTCTTTTGAGAGAATTAATTATAAGTAATCCAAATATATTTTCCGAATTTAAGCGGTACCACCTTCAGACAGAGACACATCAAAACGGGTATGAAAATATATACCAACATTTTTTTAAGTGCTCATTGAAAAACCATGAAAAACCCGTGTTGGCGGAATCTGACTAGAAAATAACAGAAAAACTCTAGGGATTATCCGATGTATATACTTTTTACGAAATTCTCCCAGTTTTTCGCTTGCGAAAGCTGTATTAGGCAATATGTTTACACGAAGACAAATAATATTAAAATTCATAAATAGTTTAATGGTAACACTGTGTACACTTAAATGTTTGAACGTGACTAATTGTGTATGGAATTCTTGTTGTTCGACTCATACCTGATAGATTTTCTTAGTATACATTATAATCTCGATATTGGTGCGATATGATTATTTCTTGTTTTTATGTTGAAACAATTTCCTTCCAAACGATTATTCGCCTGTGAAAGCTATATTAAGCAATATGTTTACACGAAGAAAAATAATATTAAAATTCATAAATAGTTTAATGGGAATACTGTGTACACTTAAATGTTTGAATGTGCTCAAATGAGGCTGGAATACAGTGTACACTTAAATGTTTGAATGTGCCTAATTGTGTATGTTTCTCGACTCGTACCTGATAGATTTTCGTAGTATATATTACAATCTCGATATTGATGCGATATGAATATTTCTTATTTTTATATTGAAACTATTTCCTTCCAAACGCATTACGCTTCCATTTTTGCAACTCAAAGCGCGAAGACAGGCCTCGTTTACACCAGAGCAAATAGAATTGCTTTTTACACCAAAAAAAATGCTAATCATTCTATCATATCAATAATGTTTTATCACATCTGAAATCAGTGGGATATTAAAAATATTTGCAAAATTAATTTCTTATAAAGTGGCGTATCATAAAATTACTGCTTTATAAATCTATCCTAACCATTTATTTTTTACTTCAGTATTGCTATATGATAAATACAAGTTATAAATAAAGTAAATATTTTTATCAATAAAAAATATGTATTTCTTTATTAGACTCATTACTTGGAAAATGGCTTTTATTTTGAAATAAATTTTCCTAATAAGTAATGTTAATTTTTGTGTATTGAGGTCGTAATTTATAAGAGATGTGGCCAAAACTCTGGCTTGCAAGATTAAAAATATTTGGAACCGTATTTATCAACGATAAATAATAGATCACCCATCAGTTAATGCTATATCCAAATCATTATTCCTTTTGCACTTATACTCTGTGATTTTATTGTTAAAAATACTTTTATTCCATATTCTATTAGGTCATTAATGTGATTTTTTTTACTCTGTGTGTCTGTTTTTTGTGATGTAATTTACTCCGTGATTTTATTGTTAAAAATACTTTTATTCCATATCCTATTGAGTCATTAATGTGATTTTTTTTACTCTGTGTGTCTGTTTTTTGTAATGTAATTTATTCTGTGATTTTATTGTTAAAAATACTTTTATTCCATATCCTATTAGGTCATTAATGTGATTTTTTTTACTCTGTGTGTCTGTTTTTTGTGATGTAATTTACTCTGTGATTTTATTGTTAAAAATACTTTTATTCCATATCCTATTAGGTCATTAATGTGATTTTTTTTACTCTGTGTGTCTGTTTTTTGTGATGTAATTTACTCCGTGATTTTATTGTTAAAAATACTTTTATTCCATATCCTATTAAGTCATTAATGTGATCTTTTTTACTCTGTGTGTCTGTTTTTTGTAATGTAATTTATTCTGTGATTTTATTGTTAAAAATACTTTTATTCCATATCCTATTAGGTCATTAATGTGATTTTTTTTACTCTGTGTGTCTGTTTTTTGTGATGTAATTTACTCTGTGATTTTATTGTTAAAAATACTTTTATTCCATATCCTATTAGGTCATTAATGTGATTTTTTTTACTCTGTGTGTCTGTTTTTTGTGATGTAATTTACTCTGTGATTTTGTTGTTAAAAATACTTTTATTCCATATCCTATTAGGTTATTAATGTGCCCGTGGTTTACAATGTCGTTAAGAGTTTTAATATGTTTATTTTTAATGCTATACATTAAATTTACAAGTGAACTTGATCAACTATGTCAGTTGGCCTGGCTCTTTTCGCTGGATAATGACTATTATTATATTTTGACAGAACCGGTACTTAACATGTATTATATCTGATTCCCTCACTTTTTAAATTCTTCAACTCTTTATTGATCTGATTGCGATGTTACAAGTTTATGATTGTTTATGACGACTGAAAGCCAAAGGAATTTTTTTGTGCAAGAATGGTTTCCTTCAAAGCGAAATACAGCGCTTTAATTGGTTTCGCGTATTCCAATTACGATCATACTGCTCTAAATAAAAATAAACTAATAAAATTCCAACTTTCATTAACGAAAAACAAAATAAAAGGTTCCTTTCTTCTCCAACCTGAACCGTATCAAGCGAAAAGCTCACCTTTCAGACCCCGACCGCTCTTAACGACCACGCAACAAATGCTCCAGACACAAACGCATCGTTCACCCATTGCTATCAGTACCAGCGGGCAACTTTAATATCGCCATTTGCATTTGAAGGAGCGGACGCGTTTTTGTCGCCTTGATTTGTAGACGCTATCGCGAGCGGCCATCTAAATTAGACGTACACGCAGACTGTGCTGCATCGTCTCTGCCTTCTTCTCCTTGCAGCAATTTACTCGAGGATCCACCGGCGGGCACAGCCGGCTGCCTCTGCGAGAATTTCATTTATTTTTATAGTCTCCAGTCGCGTAGAGAGAACGCGAGCAGAAAGCAGTGCGCGAATCCACCACTAAATGTAAATGTGTGGAGTGGAAATATGGTTGCATGGAAATGTGTTTTGAATATTTTTGCATGTCGTTCGTGGTTGTGTTGTAACGCTCGAGTGTCACTGCAGGAGTGCGCTCTTCGATTTATTACAGTTTTAAGCTTTCGCTTTTCGGGAAAGGATTTTTCGTGATCGCATACTCTCATGCAAATTTAATTGTCGTATATGACAGCACTATTGCCAGGGGACACATATTTCATGGTTCATAAGACGATTAACTCGAGTTCTTTGTTTAAACTGCAGACTATTTGTGCAGACTATTTATGATATGATAGAACAGGCTATTTGAAGAAGATAAAAAATAAATGCTGAACCTCCGATATTAAAGAAGGACGAAATAAAACTAAGTACGTATTTCTGAGACTGAATTGTTTACTTAATTATAATAATGAAAAATATAAAGAAGAAAAAGAAACATAAAACTTAATTGTTGAATTTAAATTTCTTATTATAAAAGCTTTTTCACTTCTTTTTTCAATATTCTTTGATGTGGTTGTTGGGAATATGCACGGTAAAAATCGTCTTTATGTCGATGATTTAAAAATGTATACCCATACTGATCAATAACATCCTTAATAAGGACCGCGCTATAATCGGTAAGTGAGATCCTAAAATGAGTCTGGATTAACTATCATAGTCCCAATCTATTATTGGTAGTCGATACTTGGGTAACTTCAAACGACACATCAAATGTGCTGCATTATCAGATTTACCGCATCGACCCTAAAGTGACACAACAGTTTTATTTACGCCAACTAATAACGACTTAGGTCTACCGATCTATCAAAATCTTCTAATTGGCTGCTTTATGTAAATAATGTTAGTTATCGTATTCGCAGCAGCGTGCACTCCGACAATACAAGCATTTCCATTTATATACACTAAAATAAAAGTGTTCATATATAAATTAACTTGCTAACACTATTACAGTTTTCACGTGACAACGGATGTATATATATATATATATATATATATATATATATATATATATATATATTAATAATTAGTTTTTCAAAGTTAGATAGCTGCATCTAACCTTAAATTATACACCAAATTTGTCGCATTATCAGATTTGCCGCATCGATCCTAAAGTGACACAACAATTTTATTTACGCCAACTAATAACGACTTAGGTCTACTGATCTATCAAAATCTTCTAACTGGCTACGTTAACTAAATAATGTTAGTTATCGTATTCTCAGCAGCGTGCATTCCTACAAGCATTTCGATGTATACTGGTATATACTAAAATAAAAGCGTTCATATATAAATTAACTTGCTAACACTATTACAGTCTTCAATATATATATATATATATATATATATATATATATATATATATATATGTATATATATATTGTGATATTTGTGAGAATCGTGTAAAAAAATTAAAACCCCTATGAAACTACCTCCTCTACTTTTTCTAGTTGTACGAAATATGAACATATTCTTCAATTCATATCCCCATTTAAATGAATGAAAGTGGATGATCGCACAATCTGCACACACTTATTTAGGTATATATAATATTTTGAATAATCCGAAAAATGTTAAAGAATTTATTAGAACCAATAGCATTGAATCAATAGCATTAGAAAGAAATAAAATTAATTATCTTTTAAAATAGTAGAGAAATATGAATTTAATTAAACTTTCATCAAAAGTATGAAAATGTTGCCTTAATATTCAGGAAAGGGTCAATGAAAATAATGAAAGAATGATGTTTTCATGTTAGAGTCGCCTGTAGAAGAAGTACCTGATTGACTACGGTCTTTTTATCTGGTAGTTTTGAGTGAAATTAACAACAATCTTTGCTAATAGCCCACCTGAAGATGTTGTAATACAACGAAACCTAGGTCGTGGTAAAAAACTTGCAGAAAGTATAAATAATATTACATCACGTAGTTTCATTTAATTCTAAATAATGCATTTCTACAAAATTAACGCCAAATATATTCAATAATTGAAATTGACAAAATAATAAGTTCACAAGTTTGGAAATTCGTTCCGCCTTTGATTTAGCTATCAAAAATTTAAACCTATGTTCTACAAATATTAAAAAAAATAAGTATGTGGATTGTGACTACACAAATTGCAGGCTATAGTTACCTATAGATGATATCTATGGTTTTTGAAAATATCTACATGTCTATGGTCTTTGGTTATAATCGTAAAAAAAATTCCGGAGTTAAAGCAAACAAATTGAATTTTTCTTTTTTCATAGACTAGAAACTTACTGAGAGGAGTGAAACAGAGAAAGATGGCTGCCAATTTAATTATGTTGCTACGGTTACGATGTTAGTGATTTCTAATTCTTCACGCCATTTTTTCTGTTATAATTAGGACAAGTTTGCTACTCATATTGCTTCTTCTCTGCCTTTTGGCTAAGATGCTTTTGATGTTTGCTACTCTAGTATGTGACATAATGCGATATTGGTTGATTTAGTATTAAATTGTGACTGCATCACATTTTTATTAGTACGATTCACACATTGCCTCATTTTGATGAAAGTTTTGTTTGGTGGAATTTTCACCACACCACTCTAAATTATGTCGTCACGTTATTGCACAGAAAGTTGCACGTAGTCCACAATGAAATATTAATAATGAAGTAGTAGTAATGAATAATAAATACCATACGATCTACAAACTTTGGCCTATGAAAAAATAAAATATACGCGGAAAATTTAATAAAAATTAACACCCACATAAACACATTTAAGCATTATAAGCCAAATCACACCTAAACAGTTCCACCCAATATAGCACACAATACTCAAAACATTTTCCCGATTATTCGCTTGAACTAATATCAAAAGCGTAATCATCAACGAGCTCATTGTCTAGGTTGATATGCTGCAGGCGTTCAGGGTCGATAGCCTTCAGTTTGCTCAGTGAGAGACGTACATGAATCCGACTGTTTGGTGGCAGTGTTGGCTGCGGGTGATGGGAACTGTAAGACTTATCTGATTATGCGCTACGGTTGAACTGACTTGACATACGTATGTCATGAGCGTGTAGTACGATAAAAGCAAATATTTATTGTATGATCTAATCTAATTCGTTTGATATTGCAACGAAGGTCGATCATGACTCGACTACAAATGAGCGGTTTGGAGAACAGCCGGAGGGAACTTTCATCAAAATGGCATTTAGTGAAATTTGAAGTTTAAATGTAAAGTCAATTCGAACTTTGTTAAAAAAACGAAATATTTGGAATTTTTTTAAAACAACCGATTCGAACTCCTCGTACGATAAATACTTGTATTTGATATTATGGATTTCTAAACATAATATAAAAGTCGTGCAGATTTTTTCATAAAATGTACATTTCTTTCGTACTAAATAATTACAGTTCTTGGAGAAAACTAAAATAAATGTTAAGAAGGATACAGAATTTAAGCCAAGTATTTCTCACAACCGTCCATAAATTATTGCCCACATGCACAGAACTACTACAAAATTAGCTGCTCTCCCCCTCGCCCCGACCTCCATCTACCGCTTAAACGCATTTAACGAAATACAAACGAAAATAATTCCTCCACAAGATTTATCGGCTTACCGCCCTATTTTACCGAAATCTCATCTTGTAATTGTCGACTTGGAACAAAGCGGGGCAAAAAAAAGTTCGCTTAACTAATATCAAATTGCGTCACCCTGCAGCCCTACCGTCCCTGGACCCCGCTCACCCCACCGCCGCCGACAAAAACGACATTTGGATAAAATGTCCGTGCTTCATGCCTTCCTGTTTTTCCTCTTATAAATTTGTCCACGTGATTCATGGATTAGGCCTAAAGTAGTTTAGCCTCTTAAAAGTCGTAATGCTTTTTCTCCTGCAGCCAATATGTCATGTTGTTCTAGGGGCTGAAATATCGTTTCACTTAGTTTTTGGGTATAAACGTCTTTGGTGGATGAGTTTGTTTTCGATTTGATGACAGGGTAGTAATTCCTAGAATCCTTGAAAATGTTTCGCTTTATCGCGGAAAATAGGGACTTAACTTTGTCTGCTTATGTTTTATTAAGATTTGTATATATATTTTTTCGTCTATTAATTCACGGTGTTTTTTCGTCTATTAATCTCACAATCTAAGGAGTAATCGATTTTCTTGTAACTCTGCTGAAAAAAAACTTTTTAGCATCATGATTTAGTAACCGTTCATTTAATGAGATTTGTGTATATTTTTTCGTCCATTACTTCACGGTTTTTTTCTCTCAATCTAAGGGGAAATCGATAATGAATTTTTTGAAACTCTATTATATATTTATACATCTATATAGACTATACACACAAAAGTGTATAAGGTCAAGTAGTTTAGAGAAATAAACAAGTGACTATAAAAATATTGATGCTGAAAAGGTTAGTCTATATATAGATATATGCTAAAAAGGTTAGTCTATATATATATATCTATATAGACTAACCTTTTCAGCATCAATATTTTTATATTAAAATATTGATGCTGACAAGGACTATAAAAATATTGATGCTTAAAAGGTTAGTCTATATATAGATATATGCTAAAAAGTTTAGTCTATATATATTTATATAGACTAACCTTTTCAGCATCAATATTTTTATAGTCACTTGTTTCTTTCTCTAAATTACTTGATCTTATACCCTTTTGTGTTAATTATCGTTTATCCGCATAGACATTTTCAACAACATTCCTAAAATATTTGGTACAAAATGCTGAAAAAAAATGCTTTTGAAATCTTTATAACTTTTTATTTTTACACTAAAGTATATTTATAAATATTTTTGAATGCTTACTATTGAAAAATATGCGGGTTAATACACTTTATCGCTCAAGTCAGGTCTCAATGTCAAACAGTTTTTGAGAAAACTGATTGTGATAGACGGGCGATCACGTGAATGATATTATACATTATATATATTTTTTAATATAAATATATATATATATATATATATATATATTGTATTTACCGTAATATATTGCTTTATTTTAAGTAATTAGAGTGCAGTTTATATTTAACATTCTATCACGTAACAGCCAGAATCTATTTCCGCCATAATCGATACTGCTCTATCTCTACTTTTATATCCTGACGTTATAAAGCCACTCTACGTCTCAATTTGAATACATCCATTAATTTTGTTTTTCTAAAAGTTTCAAAATGCAATAAATCATTTTCCTGATCCACCTTCTCTCGACGTATGACTGTAGACTTTATTATGTTAGCACTCTTGGTTTGCGAAAAAGCTTTTGTCGAAATCCACGAACGAACTTATACCTTTTTTGTTTCTTTCTTGGAACAATCTCATCGTCAGTCCAATCTGTTCTTTACTTCTGATACATAAATGGTTATTTGGGACAGATCGTTAAATTTTTGATGTGGCTGATGTTACTCGAGGCTAAGTTAAAATATTTTTTTAAATTTTATGTAAAAGAAAAAGACAAACAAAATATTTGGAATATTCTATAAATACTAAACACGAAATACGCTTGTATTTTAACATTTCCACAAAGAACCAAGAAAAAATAAATACATTTATAAAATATCTAGACTACATATTAAATATAAATGTACGAAATACTTATCAAAATAAGGTAGGCTTTTGTTAATACTTTTCTTATGGTATCATTTCGTACAGTAGTCTTGATACTCCTACGACTTTTAGACGTGACTATATTTTTGAGACTACTTTGAACGATTTTCACATTAGAAAGTTTCTTACTTATTCAGGCACTAGGTCCAATACTGTCATAAAATTTCCCGTAGTGTCTTTGAAAAAATTAAAAAAATATTTTGCAATCCTAACCTTAAAATTCCACTTCGAATTCATTTCCTCCAGTGCTACATTTAGCCAATACTTCTAGTATTCATTACTCCAGTGCTACATTTAGCCAATACTTATAGGCCCACATTTAGATGCCCATGTTTCTATACGTTTCCTGAGATCTTTGATAGTCCAGGCCTCGCATCTATATAGATAGATGCGAGGCCTGGACTATCAAAGAAGATCTCAGGAAACGTATAGAAACATGGGCATCTAAATGTGGGCCTACAGAAATGTATATGTCTTTGACTCAGAAAGTCACTAATGAAAAGTTCTGCAACTAGTACATATTCAGGCATGACAGATACGAGGTCTTGCAACTAATAATGATGGCAAAGGTTGCTGGAAGAAGGAAAGCTGGTCATAGAACACAGTCATAGTTGCGCAATATCCAAGAATGGGCAGGGATTATGATTGCCGTCGAACTCTTTCCCCTTGCTAAGGATAAGACCAAGTATAGAGAGCTGACTACCAGCCTCCAATAACTGAAGAAGCATCCTTAGAAAATATAATATATAAAATGCTTTTTAATGGCTCGGGAATTGTTAGACAATCTCATGTAGTCTTGGTCTATCTACGACTTAAAATCTTTTTCATGATAAAATACGGCAATGGAAAAAGGTTCCTTTCAGAGATTTTAAAGTTTTTATTTTTTTCTAATTACCCCCTCTCCCTTTAACTTTTTTGCTTAATTTTTTTATTTATATTTTATTTCATGTCGTAATACTTTGTACATTACTAGCTATTAAAATTTATTACAGAATTTGATTTCTCGTACTTGGAAACTATTTTCATCTTGGAAAATGTTTTCCAATTCTTATGTGAACGAGCATTGTATTAACCCATTAAGTCCGGGATCTTTAAAAATTTTAGTATAGCGTATAGCGAAAATGATTTTAAGTATCATGATTCAAGTTTCAAACATTTTATGAATAGAATATAATAGCGAAAATTAAAAAAAAACCGACTTATTACTATTTGTAAAAAGCGAATCAAACGTTTATAAATATATATACATATATATATATATATATATATATATATATATATATATATATATGTATATATATATATATATATATATATATATATATATATATATATATAATAAACGCTAATAGTGTTGATTCGCAATGGGATCAGATATTTTCTCAGCCAGTGGCACAAACATATTCATTGTTCAGTTTATTCGAAGCTATAGTTGCTTCCTTATCGTCATCGTCTAGTACTTATAACGCTTCGACGAAAAAGCCTAGGCAGGCCTGATAATATCCGACTGGAATTCTCAATATTTGGTGGAAACGAGTTTAGGGAGACAAACAGTTTTTTTAACTCTAGATTTACAACCTAAATCTTTTGTTTGGTTGTAGTTCTTATTAACTATGCAGTGGGGTTTTTAAATTTTATTAATTTTTTTATTATTTATTTTTATCTGTTAGTAACATTATACTTATCCTCTGTTCGTTAACTGGCTTGATAAATGTTAAATTTAATTGTATCATTAACTTCTGAGCTGTCATCAAGTTTTTGAAAAAGCGACGAAAAACACTACAAGTAGTATTGAATGAGATATCATAAATTTACGGAGACTCTTGCCCTAGTAAACCATGATTTATAAGTTGCATAACCTCTTCAAGCGAGGCAGAGATTCGATCGAAGACGACTCGCGCTCAGGATGACCGATCCGGTCCACTTCTTCGGATGTTGTCGAAAAAGTTGGTACACTTGTATTGGAAAATGCCAGATTAAGGAAGAAGCTTTGGGAGTGTAGTATCTTCTACAAAGATTTTGAATATTGTTCATGGTCATCTTTGCATGTGAAAAGTTAGCGCAAGGTGGGTGCCGAAATGATAACGCCGACATAAAAGCAACAAAAAGCCAAGTGTTCATGCGACCTTTTGAATCTCTCTGAAGAGAATAAGGATGAATTTTTAAATCGCATTGTTATGGGTGACGATTTGAGTTCATCATTATGAGCCTATGATCAAGCAGAGGTCCATGGATATCCCATCCCCTAAGAAGTTCAGTGTGTTATATTCGAAAAGTAATGGCGAAGGTTTTCTGGGGCACAGAGGGTATCCCAGTCATTGATTTCAAAGATAAGGGTGGTTGTAAAATGGGAGAATACTACGCTGGTCTACTGAAATAGTAGCATTGAAGAAAAAAAGCAAGGGAAATTAGCTTTGGCACGACAAAGCACCTGTAAACAAGAGCCACGTTGCGATGTTTGCCATTTACCCTACACGCCCCTACAGCTTACACTTAACCCCCTGGAAGGAGATTCATGAAAAGAAAAACTTACCGATGTTGAAAAAGTCAAGATAGATCTGAAAAACTATCATAGTTAAGGGAGAATATATTGAAAAGGAAAAATAGCACAACTCATTTTGATTTTCCTTCTACCCCATTCCGTGAACTTTTTGACCTCTTCTCCTATGTCTGCTGCTGGTGTAATTGAAATGTTCAAAATATTTATATAACCTACACTTTACTCTATAATAAAAGATAGTTAACGATTTACATAAATTAAGAATGGGTTAATTTATAAAATGACTATTAAGTAACAAACAAGCAACAAGTATGAATACTTTTATAGTCCCCAATTAAATGAAACTACGTGGTGTAGTATTATTTCTACGTTCTTTAATTTATTTACCCCGACCTAGGTTTCGTTGTATTATAACATCTTCAGGTGGGATATTAGCAAAGATATTAGGGATCTTTGCTAATATCCCACCTGTATACAATCCCACAATACTACATCACGTAGTTTCATTTAATTGTTAATAATAAATTTCTACAAAATTAACGCCAAATATATTCAATACTTTTATAGTATTAGGAATATAAAAAAGTTTGTTATTTTTTATCACCAACCGACTAAGTTTACTTTTTCAACTGAAGTACACCTATATACATTCCTTCGTCAGCATCTTATCAAATATTGGAACAATCTAGACAAAAAAAAATAATCATTTTATATTATCATATATTTTCTATGCAATAAGACAATCCTTAAAGAAATAAAAAATATAATTCTTTTGAACTCACTTTGCATTTCGTTCTCAAATATCAAGTACCGTTTGTTAAAAAATAACCATTGAAACTGATGGCAATTGAGTATGTTTTCTAGATGTCCCCTTATGCAAGTGCCTCTACATTTGCGAGTTTTCTGGTGAGCTCATCCTGACCGTTCTCAGAAGCTTATATGCGCCCGAGCTTTTTGTTTGCCCGTGTTCATTGTCATTTAATGCGAGTTATTGAATTTAATTTGTTTAAAAATAGATAATAATTAGCAGTAGGAAATAAAAAAAATGTAGAGTTAATAGTCACGGGTTTAAACTTTAATTGTCCGAAATTTCTTTTTTAAAGTTTAAATTTCTTTTTTTTATCGTATCTATGTAACTTTAAAATATTCATTTAGTTACAATTGTGAAGTGTCGTTTTCTTATCGCCAAGAGACTAAGATTGCTATTAAATAGATAATTAAAACATTAACGTCTACTTTTAGTCAAAATTGCAATGTGTCGTTTCCTTGTCGCCAACCGACTAAGATTGCTATTAAATAGACAGTAAAAGCGTTAACGTATCCTAAATGGACACGTTAACTAATAAATAGTAGTAGGACATAAAAAAAATTATAGAGTTAATAGTCACGGGTTTAAAATTTAATTGTCCGAAATTTCTTTTTTAAAGTTTAAATTCCTTTTTTTAACGTATCTATGTAACTTTAAAATATTTACTTAGTTACAGTTGTGAAGTATCGTTTTCTTATCGCCAACCGACTAAGATTGCTATTAAATATAGATAGTTAAAGCATTAACGATTACTATTAGTTAAAATTACAAAGTGTCATTTCCTTGTCGCCAACCGACTAAGATTGCTATTAAATAGACAGTAAAAGTGTTAACGTGTCCTAAATGGACACGTTAACGCTTTAAATTATTCAAATTATTAAGTGTTGTGCCCTTATCACCAACTGACTAAGATTTCTGTTAAATAGATAGTAAAAGTGTTAACGTTTCCAGTTTGTTAAAATTGTTAAGTGTCGTTTCCTTGCCAACCGACTCATATTGCTATTAAATAGCTAGAAAAAACATTAACGTCCCCATTTCGAGTAAATTGTAAAGCGTCGTGTCCTTATCTCAAACTGACTTAGATTTATGTTTAATTGATAGGAAAAGGAGCGATCTTCCTCTAAAAATTATACTATTTTTTAATATTTAAAAACATTTATTATGGTCTAAACTTGCCTTTGAAAAATTACGTGATTCTATAATTAAATCTATTGATATTCACGATGATTGATCAGATAGTTTTATTTTTTTTTTAAAATCTACAAAAATTTCCTTTGCGTTTTGCAACTGTTCTCGGCTTCCTTTTTTTGCAGATCTTTTTTTCCTGTCTCTGCTCACTACCGTGTTTGAATCTTTTTATTTAGGTAAACAATTAAAGGCGAGGTTTGTAACTATTTTTTCATTAATGCTTGCTTTGTTATTAATTAACTGATATAAACTTATCGCATTATATAGATATAAAAATATGAAAATAAATAAATGTTAAAATAACGTTACTAAAAGAAGGCGATATGTACATTTTGTTTTACCCACGATGTTAACTTTATTTCTTACTGACGTTGTGCGCGCTTTTTAATACAATAGCTACTTGATTTATTTGGGTGTTAGTGACAGTGAGATGTGTTGTCAATACTCAACCATACAATGATGGTTAGTCGGCATATTTTTTCTTAATCTCATAATTCTTTAATCTATACCAAAAAGTATGAATTTATGTCCTAGGTTTTAATAAATTTAAGAGTAAACATTTCGTCAAAAATTTGCGAGTCGTTGCGAGAAATTTGCACTGCCAAAAAAGAAATTGATAAACATACCGATAGATAATAATTTTAAAAATCACCTCATAATCTTATTAAAACTCTGAAATGTAATAGTATCTCGTGTAAAGGTAACTTTGAAAATGGCCGGTTTAGGAGACAGAAAATGTTTAAATTAATTGTGGGGTAAATTTATATCTTAATCATACTTTAATCGTAAAAAAAATTATGGCGAGCATAGGAAGCGTTTTACAGACACGAGTAGTCAAAACAGTAGAAATAGACTCATGAAATGCAAGTTGTTAAGTCGTATATAAGAGTTTTGGGTAAAAATATAATTTTGAAAATTCTGACTAATTTATACAATTTTAAATTCTTTATTTACATTGTAATTAAAAATGAATGTTTATATTTCATTTAAGCATTAAAAATGAATACAGTCGACTCTCGTTATTTCAAACCTGCGATAATTCGAACCTCTCTATAATTCAAAGTTATCACGAGTTTCCTAGAAAATCTCTTTATATTTCGAACTAAATCAATACATTTTTATACACTTGGTAATTCGAACGAAAACATCATTGCTATGTAACAAAACGACGCGTTAATTCCAACTCCTCGGTGCCAGACACTCGACAATTCAAAGTTGATTCAAAGAGACCGAAAGATAGCCGAACTAGCAGAGGTAAGCACATTTCGAGACAAGCTTTGAAGTAAACCAATATAACAGAGTTCTTTCGAAAGATTAATTAATTCGCTTTATGAATATGTACACGTACTCGTATGTTAAAGAATAGGTTAATAAATAATCAATAATTCGAAATTTTATTTATTTTCCCTCAAAAATTTCGAATCATTTGATACAAACACTCGATAATTCGTAATATTTAATAATAATGTATTTCAAACACTCGATAATTCGTAATATTTTAAGAGTCCCTCGAGTTTCGAGTTAACGAGAGTCGACTGTAGTTATATTTCATTTAACCGTTCATTTATTGTAAGATATTATGATATGATAATATAGTTTACTAATCCTCTGTGAAATATTTACGTCGTTTAATTTCCTGTACATTTCTTTTATTTACTATTAAATTAAAAAGATACACTTATTGTAATTTTTTTTGTTACAAAGTATGATAGATAAGCCATGTGCTATCATCATTTTTTAGTAAAGCTATGTAAGGGATGTACAGACTTATTGTATAGACTTATATTGCATAAACTACAATTTTTCTGAAAAAGTAATCTAACTAATGCTAGAAACTGTTTCAAATTCTATCCATCATAAATTGAGTCTTGAGTAAATTGACAGAAAGACAGACAAACAAGAGTATATATGACATGATCACAGACATACGACTATAATATCAATAAAAATATCTGTGATTTTAATAATAATATTATATATGAATATATATATATATATATATATATATATATATATATATATATATATATATATATATGTATATATCACTACCGTCCAAAAGTTTGGAAGCACATCTATTTTTGACCAAAACAAATTATTACCTACTATGTGCGGTAAAAATTCGTAATAAATATTATCTTTATGGCCTTTTACGATTGTTTACACAAAAACAAAATCAGTATCTGCTCACATTGAACAAATTTTAACAAATTCCTAGATTTTGAGCAAATACGTGTTTTATGACTTAATCCTTCGGTGACTTTCTTTTGTACTTTGATGTGTTGCTATTACTAATATTTATTGTTTTCAAGTTTTATCGGTCCTATTTAGTCGCACTTGAGCAGTGGCACGCAAAAGTTGTGACAGCAACATCGTCTGTATTCAAAAATTGTTGACTACTGTTATCACCATAATTCTTCTTTTGAAAATAGCAAAACGCAAGCAAATCACGCTTGAACAGCGAAGTGCTATTTGTACTCTTCGTGAGGAAGGATACAGTGAACGTCAAATCTCATCAAGGCTCGGAATTTCTTGTAAATGTGTTCACTACACTCTAGCAAAAAAATAAGAAACTGGAAAGAACGAAGACAGGAAAAGATCAGGCAGGCTTAAGACCACAACTAATTAAGAGGATAACTTCATCAGAGTTCTCTCTAAATGGAATGACACCTAATAGCGCCACAAATTAACGCCACCCTGAATAATACGTGAGAAACGCCTATCTCAGTAACAACTGTTAAAATACGACTTTTGTCTGTGGGTCTAAGAGGATGTATTGCTGCCAAAAAAGTTAACAATTCGACACAAGAATAATAGACTAGAGTGGCACAGATGCATAAAAATTGGACTACAGGTCAATGGAAAAATGTTCTTCGGAGTGACGAATCGAAATTTCAAATTTGCGGATCGAATAGACGTGTGTTTGTCCGCCGTTCAAAAGAAGAAAGGGTTTCCGAAGTCTGTACAATACCGACGTTGAAACTTGGTGGTGGTAATGTGATGGTTTGGGGCTATTTTGGAAACAATAAACATGGAAATCTTGTGAGGATAACCGGAAAACTAAACAAAGAAGGTTATTTAAAAATCCTTCAGGACTAAGTCATTCCCTTTGGAGTGAATCTTATTGGTTCTGAATTAACTTTTCAGCAAGACAATGACCCCAAACATTCTTCTAAACTGTGCCAGAATTTTTTAAAGGAAAAAAAAATGAAAAGATTTTAAAAATCATGCAATGGCCATCACAGTCACCGGACCTTTCTCCAATCGAACTTGTTTGAGATGAACTTGATAGAAGGGTGAAAAATCGTTCTCCCACGAGCTCAGAGCATTTATGGCAACTATTAGAAATTGAATGGAACAAGTTAGATGAAGATTATTTTAAGAAATTAATTAACAGAATGCCTAAAATATGCGCGGAGATAATAAAAGCAAAAGGTGGACACTTCAATGAAGGTAAAACTTAATTATTTTTTACATTTTATGTTAATTTTATATCAATAAAAGTAATTGAAAATTGCTTAAATTTGTTTTATTTAATTTTACCTTGCTGATTCTAAACTTTTAGACAGTATATATATATATATATATATATATATATATATATATATATATATATATATACATACATATTACAAAATGCAATTTATTTTCTACATTATTATTTGAATGTCGTCATATTTTTTTATCCATGACAGAACGGAGCATATACCTTATGCCTTTAGAGTGTGAGGTTGTTTGTTTGTGTGTACAATCCAATGTTCCCATTTATCCCCAAAACGGTTTGACCGATTTAGATACGGTTTTCTATAAGATGTTTGTGATTCATTGGCAATGGTTCTTAAACAGTTGTTATGGTAATTACTCACCAGGGGGCAATAAACAAATATTCCCATTTATCTCCAAAACAGTTTGGCCGATTTAGATACAGTTTTCTCCAGAATATTTGGTAAAACTGCAAAATTTTTTACGCATGGCAGCCCCGACTGATTTTCTTTGGTTTGTAATTATATTAATAGATTCTTATTTTCTTTTAGTTGGGGTTTTCAAAAACGTATTAATCATTTTTGAACTACAATGCGTACATTCATCGTCGGTTTTTTTTTCAAAATGGTAATGTTGCTTGAGAAATTTTACAATTCAATACAGATTTTTATACTACTCGTGCATTCTGGCTGCTCACTCCCTTCTTATAAACATACGCCTATATATACCCTTCTATTATTTATTATATATGTATGCTTCATCAACTTATGGCTATATCAATATTAATTTGTCTCGCTAGGAAACATAAATAATATATTTTATAAGGCTTATACATTTCCTGAAATAAGGTAAAATCGGAGTAATTATGTTATTTAAGTATTTTTCATTAAGTTATGATATATAGTGAGTTTTCAATTAAGACATTCAACTGGAGCATTAGGGGCATTAAGATTAATTAGGGATTATTTATTATTAGAGTATTAAGGGCTGCCATTACCATTTCCATCATCAATTACATTGAATCAGCGTAGAAAAGCTATTCGTGCACCTAAAATAATTCCAGTTGGTAGTATCAGCAATCAGAGTTTTCAATTAAACATTAAACTAGAACATTGGGATCCCATGAAATCCATCCTATTATTGCTATTAAATCGACTTGAAGTCGATTTTTAGAGTTCCGTGGGTAAATGGAAAAAACAAAACCCTTATAAGTTCGTACTGTTCATCTGTCTATCTGTCTGTATGTCACAGCCCTTTTACTCGGAAGCTGTTGGCACTATATAGATGAAATTTAGATGGTAAGTGCCTTCTATAAACCACTATGCAATGAAATAGTGAAATTCTGAAAAAAAATTAGGGATGGCGGTATTCTATATATGTGACTGAGGGATGAAAAAAAATTGACTCCACATAGGCATGTAGGGTATCGTTAAGTAGGTCTTAAAAATGATAGAGGTCTCAAAATAACTTTTTTATTTTAGTCAATAGTTGGTGAGATGTGCTCTTCTGAACTCTTAAAAAGAGTATCTCCTGGTCTAACGTTCACCTAATGTGCCTAAAATTCTGAATAAAATTAAGGTAGTAGAACCAACCAACCAACTTTCCTTGAAAATGTATTATAAAACTTTCAAGGAAAATTGGTTTGAATAAGATATTCACAATTAAATGAAACTACGTGATGTAGTATTATTTCTACTTTCTTTATCAACATCTTTAGGTGGGATATTAGCAAAGATATCTTTGCTAATATCCCACCTGAAGATGTTGTAATACAATGAAACCTAGGTCGTGGTAAAGAAATTAAAGAAAGTAGAAATAATACTACATCACGTAGTTTCATTTAATTGTGAATAATGAATTTCTACAGAATTAAGGCCAAATATATTCAATTTTTGAATAAGATATGTTGTTTCGTTTTTGAGATATGGAATATTTTTGGTACCGCCCACAAAAATAACTTTATCTTTCACAGTATCTTTGAGAAATACAAACTGATAAGTTTAAAATTGTTTGGTGCTACGAAACCTTTTGTGCCTGAGTCTAACTCGCATTCAGTCGATTTTTTTATTGAATTATATGAAAAGTGACCAAATTCCGAGTTTAGATCACGTCTTAATTGAATGAAAATTCGTAACCGTTATGTCTTCTTTTCAATACATTGGAGAATCCTTGTAGTTTGTCTTGTCTCATTTCTAGATTCCAGACAGTCCTTATTCCTAAACATAATACTACCTTTTACGAGCAGTCCTTCATGGTGTATGCGTACAAGTCTGGAATAAACTTGAACAAGAAATTTGGTACGCTTGATCCATTTTTGTCTTCAAGTCGCTGGAACAAGCTTCTTCCTCCTATCTTATTAATTATTATTTTGCAATGAAAAGTTAATTTTATAATAACTGCGAGTTTATTGCAGTGCCAGAATTTTTTAAAGGAAAAAAAAATGAAAAGATTTTAAAAATCATGCAATGGCCATCACAGTCACCGGACCTTTCTCCAATCGAACTTGTTTGAGATGAACTTGATAGAAGGGTGAAAAATCGTTCTCCCACGAGCTCAGAGCATTTATGGCAACTATTAGAAATTGAATGGAACAAGTTAGATGAAGATTATTTTAAGAAATTAATTAACAGAATGCCTAAAATATGCGCGGAGATAATAAAAGCAAAAGGTGGACACTTCAATGAAGGTAAAACTTAATTATTTTTTACATTTTATGTTAATTTTATATCAATAAAAGTAATTGAAAATTGCTTAAATTTGTTTTATTTAATTTTACCTTGCTGATTCTAAACTTTTAGACAGTATATATATATATATATATATATATATATATATATATATATATACATACATATTACAAAATGCAATTTATTTTCTACATTATTATTTGAATGTCGTCATATTTTTTTATCCATGACAGAACGGAGCATATACCTTATGCCTTTAGAGTGTGAGGTTGTTTGTTTGTGTGTACAATCCAATGTTCCCATTTATCCCCAAAACGGTTTGACCGATTTAGATACGGTTTTCTATAAGATGTTTGTGATTCATTGGCAATGGTTCTTAAACAGTTGTTATGGTAATTACTCACCAGGGGGCAATAAACAAATATTCCCATTTATCTCCAAAACAGTTTGGCCGATTTAGATACAGTTTTCTCCAGAATATTTGGTAAAACTGCAAAATTTTTTACGCATGGCAGCCCCGACTGATTTTCTTTGGTTTGTAATTATATTAATAGATTCTTATTTTCTTTTAGTTGGGGTTTTCAAAAACGTATTAATCATTTTTGAACTACAATGCGTACATTCATCGTCGGTTTTTTTTTCAAAATGGTAATGTTGCTTGAGAAATTTTACAATTCAATACAGATTTTTATACTACTCGTGCATTCTGGCTGCTCACTCCCTTCTTATAAACATACGCCTATATATACCCTTCTATTATTTATTATATATGTATGCTTCATCAACTTATGGCTATATCAATATTAATTTGTCTCGCTAGGAAACATAAATAATATATTTTATAAGGCTTATACATTTCCTGAAATAAGGTAAAATCGGAGTAATTATGTTATTTAAGTATTTTTCATTAAGTTATGATATATAGTGAGTTTTCAATTAAGACATTCAACTGGAGCATTAGGGGCATTAAGATTAATTAGGGATTATTTATTATTAGAGTATTAAGGGCTGCCATTACCATTTCCATCATCAATTACATTGAATCAGCGTAGAAAAGCTATTCGTGCACCTAAAATAATTCCAATTGGTAGTATCAGCAATCAGAGTTTTCAATTAAACATTAAACTAGAACATTGGGATCCCATGAAATCCATCCTATTATTGCTATTAAATCGACTTGAAGTCGATTTTTAGAGTTCCGTGGGTAAATGGAAAAAACAAAACCCTTATAAGTTCGTACTGTTCATCTGTCTATCTGTCTGTATGTCACAGCCCTTTTACTCGGAAGCTGTTGGCACTATATAGATGAAATTTAGATGGTAAGTGCCTTCTATAAACCACTATGCAATGAAATAGTGAAATTCTGAAAAAAAATTAGGGATGGCGGTATTCTATATATGTGACTGAGGGATGAAAAAAAATTGACTCCACATAGGCATGTAGGGTATCGTTAAGTAGGTCTTAAAAATGATAGAGGTCTCAAAATAACTTTTTTATTTTAGTCAATAGTTGGTGAGATGTGCTCTTCTGAACTCTTAAAAAGAGTATCTCCTGGTCTAACGTTCACCTAATGTGCCTAAAATTCTGAATAAAATTAAGGTAGTAGAACCAACCAACCAACTTTCCTTGAAAATGTATTATAAAACTTTCAAGGAAAATTGGTTTGAATAAGATATTCACAATTAAATGAAACTACGTGATGTAGTATTATTTCTACTTTCTTTATCAACATCTTTAGGTGGGATATTAGCAAAGATATCTTTGCTAATATCCCACCTGAAGATGTTGTAATACAATGAAACCTAGGTCGTGGTAAAGAAATTAAAGAAAGTAGAAATAATACTACATCACGTAGTTTCATTTAATTGTGAATAATGAATTTCTACAGAATTAAGGCCAAATATATTCAATATTTGAATAAGATATGTTGTTTCGTTTTTGAGATATGGAATATTTTTGGTACCGCCCACAAAAATAACTTTATCTTTCACAGTATCTTTGAGAAATACAAACTGATAAGTTTAAAATTGTTTGGTGCTACGAAACCTTTTGTGCCTGAGTCTAACTCGCATTCAGTCGATTTTTTTATTGAATTATATGAAAAGTGACCAAATTCCGAGTTTAGATCACGTCTTAATTGAATGAAAATTCGTAACCGTTATGTCTTCTTTTCAATACATTGGAGAATCCTTGTAGTTTGTCTTGTCTCATTTCTAGATTCCAGACAGTCCTTATTCCTAAACATAATACTACCTTTTACGAGCAGTCCTTCATGGTGTATGCGTACAAGTCTGGAATAAACTTGAACAAGAAATTTGGTACGCTTGATCCATTTTTGTCTTCAAGTCGCTGGAACAAGCTTCTTCCTCCTATCTTATTAATTATTATTTTGCAATGAAAAGTTAATTTTATAATAACTGCGAGTTTATTGCAGTCATACACAACGCTAAGTTCTCATTTTCCGGTGATCATTTAGTAATAAGTTTGGAAAATATGTAACTTCGTTCATTAGATTTGAACGAATGTAGGTATGTACGTATGCATGTAAATAATATGATTTGAACATATTTACATATTTGCCAAACTTATTATATTACGGCTATTTTCCACGACGAACCCAACGTAGAAAATGTTCTTCTCGTGTAAGACAAGCTAATGGCCCCAAAAGTTCGTGCCCGAGCGAGATCAGAGACTATTTTCAAAGATTGTTATGTCTTAACACATTATAGATACAAACACCATTTGTTATCGTGGGCGGCGGACGTACGTCATGCGGGGCGTCGCCGAGTAGGCCAGCAGGTGCGTCTGAATGATTTGTTGTTGATTTTAATGGCAGACTGTTATATTGAGATTAAATTATTAAATTTTTTTTATTACGGTAAAAATACAAAACAGACATTAAAAAACATATAATTTGTTTAGATTGTTATCTTAAGAGTTGAGTTGGTTACAGCAAATTGAAAATAAAAGTTAATTGAACACAGGAAGTGAGATAATTAGGAATGACTTTGTGGAATAAAGTCATGGTAGGGCGTAGTTGTAATAGGCTATAAGCGAGGCAATATACTACAAGCAAGGCAAGCAAGGTAATAGACTATAAGCAGGGCAATAGACTATAAGCAAGAAAATAGGCTACTAGCAAGGTCATAGACTACAAACAAAGTAAGAGGCTATAAGCAAAGCTGTGAGCTGCAAGCAAGACAATAGGCTATAAGCAAGGCAATAGGATACAAGCAAGGCAATAACCTAAAAGTAAGGGAATAGGCTACAAGTGAAACAATAGGCTATAAGCAAGCTATAGGCTGTACGAAAGGCAATAAGCTACAAGCAAAGCAATAGGCTATAAGCAAGGCGATAGGCTACAAGAGAAGTAATAAGCTTCAAGCAAGGCAATGGGCTACAAACAAAGCAAAAGCCATAGGATAAAAGCATGGCTACAATATGAGGTAGATTTTAGATAGACACGGTTAATTCAGAATGTGGGCTTAAATATAACTTTATGGACATCTTAATTAGTTTATTGATGTGTAATATGTAGAGTAGGGTTGAATGAAGATTAATATTGAAGACATTAAAACGAGTGGTTTAGAATTTTGTTCACAGTTAAGTATATTATGCACTGTAATTAAAATATACTATTAATGTTTCAAAGCTATTCTTACTGTTATTATAGTCTGATGTATGTGATCATGTCAAATGTAGTCTTTGTCTGTCTCTATGTCTGTTCGCGCATAACTCAACTTGTAACGGATGGATATTGGAATAGCTTCCAGCATTTGTTCGGTTGTTTATTCCGAAAAGCTATCAATTGCCAGATAAAGTATTAACCGCTTTAAGAATGTAGGCACAAAATGAGGTTCCTATCGATATTATCTTCTTATTTTATCTGAATTTCTACCGATATTGGATAAATTCCTGGAATTATACTAAATTGTCATAAATGCAATAAAATATATTATTTTTATAGATTCAAGAGAACTCTGTAGATATTCATGGATTTAGTCAACATTCAATTACAAATATCTGCCGCAGGGTAGCGAATGCGTGAGCTAGACGGTCTCAATTATTTAATAAAATACCACAAACAAACTAAGAGCAACATGTAGCAAAGTTTCGACAAATATATAGCTTCCGAGGTGTGATTGGAGCAATTGACTGGACCCACGTGAGAATAAGGTATTTGGTGCATTACCACAATTCTACAATATGTGAGTCGTAAAGGGACTATTCCCTAAATATTCAAGTAAGTGATTGTATTCAAATTATTGATTCCTTCTACATTTTTAAAAAATTAAATATAAATAAAAAGCTCCAGCTCATACAACCATATGATATACACTCATTGTGAATATTAATTACATCGCTACCCTTAATATTCCTGGCATTTGTTACAATGGTGATCACCGAGATGTTCAACAATTAGTCATAATTTTATGAGTAGTTATTTTTAAGATCACCTTTAAAAAAATTTAAAAACAATTTTTAACTGCGATAGAAAACTAGAATACTAATGTTTGTCTTTCATAGTGATTAAGAAATAAAAAATGTTGAACCAAATAGTACTTAATTTTCTTAACAATATTTTTTTCTAATTTAATATGTCCATTTATTCTCTATGCTGCTCCACCATGACTTCACACAGCCGCTGCATATAATTAATTTCCTTTTCATCTTCCTCGTTCATCTGTTCCATGTAGAGTCTATTTCTTTCTGCTGCTTCAATCTGTGAAAGAAAATAAAATACCAATTAAATATGGCTGATTCCAACAACTATTTATATTTGACATATGTTGGCGATTTCACTTTGTTATTTTACAACTTAAATAAATTTTATTCAGAAATATTCGTGTGCATTTCGATGCATTGATAAGTCATTACTATTCACAGTTTATAAGCATTGTACAACGGTATATAGGGATTATTAATGTTTGTACACCACTTATACATCTGTCATTCACTGAATAATTATACGGGTGGGTAACGATTGTATAGCGACTTTTTATTAGTAAGACTGATAGTGAACAATGATAAAAATAATTCCAATTGGCAAAATTATAACTATAGAATAAATATTTCGAAGATTTACGAGAATGCGCCATGAGTTTCAACTTCTAAATAAATTAACTTAAGCATAGAATAATAGTGGATACCTTCAGTTAAAGTAACTGTAAGTTTTAATCTTCTCCTACCTCTTAAACACACAATAAATCTTCTTCCAAACAACGACTTTATCATTTCACTTTGCAACACATTTTATTCACGACTATCTCGCCACATATCCGAACGAGTTAAGTTCAAAGTTTATTTATATCCAATCTTCGTTCTGTGTTTTGTACGATTGCTACTATGCCCGAGCATATTCTGTTTAAGTAACTTTAAAACATTTACTTAAACTGCGACTAGATTTATGGCTCTGAGCCGGCATTTCAGAGAGACCGTCGCAGTTCTTGGCCTCATCTGGCGACTTAACTTTCACTGAGCACCGAGTTTTCCTTCTTTCCTTTAATGCAAATTGAGATGAATCTTTTGAATTGTTTACAGGAGAGTATATTACTTTTATCTTATATTTGGATTGCGATTTATTGGTCTCGTAGTCACAGAAGTAAGCTTGTTATTTTCTTCTCTTGAATTATATATGAGAAGTGAAGTAAATTTGTTTTAGGAGCTATGATATAATATCTTGATTATTTTTTTGGCCCTTAAAATAATACATTAGCCCTTAAAAGGTACTATGCTTTTTCTGATTAAATCGTTTATTATATCCCAAAAATTACGACATTTATGATTATCGTTACAAAATCCTTACGACCTTCACGTACGCTTCTAAAAATTTTGTTTTAGATTGAGTAGTTTTGGAAAGGTACATTACCTAAAATTATAAAAAACTATATTATCGATATCAAGTGGTAATTAACACTATATAAGGAATATAAAAATGTCCTTTTCAGCACTTAATTTGTTTTCCACGGCCCCGCATATAATCACCACGTAAATATTTATGAATACGATCTAACGATTTATGTGCAGTTTAATAAACTGCATTATTACGTCAATGTCCAACTTTGTACGGCGATCATTTTTTGGGAAAAACGGCTGTAACACACGGATAGATGAACATAGGAGTAATATTATAAGGGTTCCGTTTGTCCTTTCCATTTATTGGACCCTAAAAATTATGTTCCACAAAATGAATACACCGATTTTATTAACACGTATAAAAAAATATGCAAAGCTAATTTAACAAAAGTTCAAAGTTGTTCAAAGTACGTTAATAATGACAATAATATATTATCTATATGTCATATTGAAAAAGACAATTTTCAACAATTTCTAATCTTCATAATATTGCATTGAATCCAATAGTTAACATTAATTTCTTTATTCTGAATATCGACAACCACTGACATGGAAATTTTAGATAGACAACGTTTCGCAGAATTTCGGACTACTGGTTTTGTCAGACTGTCAAAATAATAGAGTACAGAAATTCAGATGTGTTAATATGTCATAATTACATGGAGTTTCTTTATAGTAATAAAGTCAATTTAGAACAATTTGAGTTCATTATCAACTTGCATTAAATCCTGTACTTATTAGTTTCACAACGTGGCAAAATGACATATTGTAGTACATATTAAATATATAGTGACGTGTTAAATCCTTTACTTATTAGTTTCACAACGTGGCAAAATGACATGTTGTAGTACTTGTTAAATACATAGTGACATACTAAATCCTATACTTATTAGTTTCACAACGTGGCGAAGTGGCACGTTGTAGTACATATTAAATACATAGTGACATGTTAAATCCTATACTTATTAGTTTCATAACGTGGCAAAATGACAGATATCATTATATCAATAAAATATTTTTTTAAAGTTAGCCTGGTGAGACTGATATTGTAGTAAAAAAAAATTTAATCTTAAGACTAGCTGTTAAAAACAATATTATATTAAAACAATTAAAATAAAGGAAAGAACTTTTTAAAAATACCATAATGAAAAAATTATAATAAAGGAAAGGACTTTATGACATTCGCAAAGTTTTTTTGTTCTGAAATTATTCATAAGGTGAACTTTATAATACAGTAGTTTTTCCACAGGATTTTTCACAACAAGTATGACTTATTACTTTTAAAACAGTTCAACCTTAAATGTTAATATTAGGAGTAATTGTAGACTACGAACCTATTTTGTACTATAAAATAAAGGAAACCATTTAAATATATTCATATTATTTTAAGCGGATAAGGAGATAAAAATATTTTTTTTAAAACTCAACGAGATCAAAAAGTGATAGTGTGATGTTAAAAAATTATTATATCAGAAATCATTCATGTTAACAAAATGTTAACAACTCAAGCTTTTTAATATTTTTATCTAGTGTAAATCTCGCAAATACATCTTTAAATAGCACATATATCAATCGATGAAAATATTTTTAATTATCACTTTGTGATGATAATTTTTAAAACCAAATTTGTGGAAAAAAATGCTCTATCTTGAATCTACCTATGGACAATAATAAAGTGCTTATGTATCTACGATACTCTTAAAAACAATTGTTATTTAGTAATGCAAGGAAGCACTAAAAATATATTAATTATAGAATTGTTTGTTAATTTTTTAATAAAATGTATTTAGTGTTTTGATACATTGTCAAGATACGGATACTCAATAGTTTATGTACCTTCGCTCCATCAAACGCTGATAAAGATAAAGAAGTAGAATTATTTAGACTTCAGAAAAATTATTTTATTTATCAATGCCTAAATGTAACTGAACATTGATCACCTTTTGTTATAGTTTGCTGAAAGTTTAAAAAACTCAAGAAAGAAAAAAAACTCTTAAACGAGTTAAAAATTACTTAAAAATGAAAATATTTTATTCCTATGATGTGGAATATAATATTATTACATTGTAAGACAATGTAAGTTAAGTTAGATCAACCTGCTGAAAATACAAAATAATTGCATATCCTCGCACGCGATTCAGATAACTGTAAAAGCTTTCTCAATAGATAAAGTGGATAGGGGAGCACTTAAAGCTCGGCAGCTCGGCAGCTTTAAGCTCACTCAACTTGGGGATAACTTGTGACAATTTCGAGATTTTTCTTTTATGTCGGCGAATTTTCTTCCTGCTTACCTTTTCCCCTTGTCACATTTTAAATCTGTTTTCCGGATGGCCATTGCGTATTATTATCATTGTTTTACAGCATTTTTCGAGTTGGAATTGTCGCAAAATGGTATTTTACCACGGAAACGATTTAATCAGCAATTTTAAAATAAATTATTAACCAAGTTTTTTTTTTCCAAGTTTGTTTTAGGTTCGTAAAGCATTATCCTATTTTGAGTATTACATAACCTTCATTCCCTTTGCATTGAACCAATATTGTATTCGGTGTGTATTTTATAGATTTAAAATTAACTATTTGTAAAATATATCTCTCAGTTATATTGTGTCCCAAGAATAGTGGAGAAAATTTTTCGTAAGACTATGAGGTGCTAAGTCTGTGCCAGTTTAGTTATAGTGTACGAGTTCTCTCGCTGCGTTGGAGAGGTATGCAGATAAGAAAAATAATAAACTGAAATAAAGAAATTTAAAAAAAATACCTTTTATTGTTATTATTAATAGTAACGTAACAATATTACTATTATTAATAGTGAATAAATATATTTACTTTTTATTGTCTAAATTACAGGCCGGCAACAAATAAACCCCTCACCTGAGCCCATCAGTATTAGATTATGGTGGGACCAAACTGAATACTGTCACTTTTTCCCAAAACATGAAGTTGGTTGTCTATTACGTTATGAAAGCTTTAAAGTAGCTATGATATATAAAGTGAACTTATACTACAATAAGGTTTTTAAATTTTTACAAGGGTACTTTTTAGTATTTTTTATAATATAAAAAGGCACATAGTTCAACGAGTGATATTTTCGAAAGAGCAGAAAATAAAATGAAATTTGCAATCTTAGTAGAAAACAAAAACAAAACTATGTTCGCAAATGCGCATATATTTTTAATTTATCAAAATTATTTATAAAAAATGAAAATAACAAGACCAAAACTTTTTATAAAAAAAATTGAACAGACTACAAAAAACACCGAAAATGAAGCGTATTAAAAAGTATAAAATAAAGAAAATACGGGTATTGAAAATATTTGGCGTTAATTTTGTAGAAATTCATTATTCACAATTAAATGAAACTATTAGCAAAGATTTACTAATAGGCCACCTGAAGATGTTGTAATACAACGAAACCTATGTCGTGGTAAAGAACTTAAAGAAAGTAGAAATAATACTTCATCACGTAGTTTCATTCAATTGTAAAAATACGGCTACTTAGTTGGAACTTCTGCGATAAATTATCATTTCTAAACATAAATAAATACTGTTACTGCTAGATATTTATAGAATCGGTGCTCCTTTCTCACCTGTATGCATTTCCGCACGCACACAAATGAGTGTTACATTTCACTTGCACCGACCTCAATGATCTCTGACAGTATTTTGCAAATTCAATTATGTCTAGACAGGATATTTTATCGCAAAAGTTCGAATTAAATACTCGAATTTTCATTATTTTGTACTTGTCAGTAGGGTATTTAATTAAAAATCCATTTCGTTCAAATTGGTTTTGGAGATATGAGTTAACATACATAATATAAACTGTGGTACTGTGGCATCAGTCTGAATAATTGGAATTCGGAGTTCACTGACAAAGTCTCTACCGGAGATTCAAAATACTAATTTAAAAACAGCAAATTCTCAAGTCTCACGATTTAAGAGGGCAATACCCCCACAGTGTATAAGACTGCGGAGTTGAAACCCAGAGTTCGATGAGAAAACCTCTGCTTGTGAACCGTAATAATTATTTAAATATACCAGATTCTCAAATTTCACGATTTAAACAAGCAATATATCCTCAGACTTAAGGCTAAAGAGTTGTAACTCAGAGTTCAATAAGGAGTCTCTACTTCGGATTCACAATACTAATTGAAAAACAGCATATCGTCAAATTTCAAGGTTTAAGCAGGAGTACGTAGAGTTTTTAACATAATGTTTTCTTGAGATCCACAATACTAATTTAAAAACACCAAATCCTCAAGCCTCACGACTTAAGCAAGTATCTCCTCCACAACATCAAGACTGAGGAGTTGGAAACTAGATTTAATGGTTAAGTCTCTGTTTGACACCCACAATGCTATTTTAAAAACAGCAGATCCTTAAGTCTCAAGGTTTAGGTAGACATTACCTCTGTAGTATCAGAATTGGGTTTTTGAAACGCCAAGCTTGATGACAGAGTCTCTGCTCGCGACCTAAAATAAATATTTAAAAACCACAGATCTTGTAGCATCAGGACTGAGGAGCTGAAACTCGGAGTTCAATGACAGCAGATCCTCAAGTCTTAGGGTTTACACAGAAAGTACCGATGTAGCTAAGAATTGAGGACTTGAAACACAAAGTTTAGGGACAGAATATATGCTTGATACTCAAAACACTAATTTAAAAAGAGCAGATCTTCGAGTTTCACGATTTAGACATGCAGACCACCTGCAGCATCAAGATTTATATATTAAAGGTTGAAATTATCGTAATGTTGTATATCATGTAAACTAAAATGTTATATGGAAACTAAAGTTCACAAGATTTGAATCAATGAAAACAGCATACGGAATGTGAAGATAAATTAATAAAACCATTTATAAACGTGGCTTCATTCATTTGTATGTAACCGTATAATACTTACGTACTAGTTTACTTTGTTACTTTATTACTACGTCAAGACAACTAAAACGTCCAAATTCTAGTTTACTCCTCATGACTGAACCATCATGATCAACACCTTCCTGATTCATCATTATACTTTGATTTTGTTAACGAACAAATTTATATCGCCCTTACTCATGCCTTATTAGATTATCATTAGGTTAATATCTTTCAAATTCCATCAGGGCATTGAGCTGTCCAGTATTGAGGAATTTAATGGTTTATCTTTAATTTCTATAGTCAGATTTCAATCAAATTGTCATGGGAGTATACCCTTTCGAATAAAAAAAATCATCCAAATTGGTTGAGAAATTCTGAAGATACGAGAAAATAAATAAATTTGTTTAAGAAAATTTGTTTATAACAAATTGAGAAACTCGTCCTTTTTTTGAGAAACTACTCCTTTTTTTGAGAAACTCCTCCTTTTTTTGAGAAACTCCTCCTTTTTTTGAGAAACTCCTCCTTTTTGATTACAGAATATAGGAACACCTATTACTATTTTTTAATTGTAGCAGCCATTGCTAAACTATTGAGTGACATTGACATTAGTTCTGTTGTTGTCAAAATGATTGTCTTTTTCCCTATATTCAAATATAACGTGGCTTTTTATAATGACCCTGTCGCTCCTGCGTGTTTCATATTAGAGACTGGTATGTTACATCTGTGTATAAAGATATAATGAGATATAACCTGCACTATTTTCCATCTTGCTTATGCAAAACGGCGATTAAAATGAAAATTTTTGTAAAGGGCGATTTTCATACAATTTTTAAGAAACTTATTTTTTCTATTTTGTTCTATTTAAGAGTGTGATTTTTATTCATGTGACCCAACATAATATGGACTTTTCCCATTATATTTATATATAGGATGTTGCATGGAGATTACATATTCGCATATACACATTTATGCAAATACAGGCTGTGATTTTGCTCAATTTTCATTTCTAATGGAATCCGTGAAGCGAAAGTACTCTGATCTCACTGCAATTCTACGTTTTGTTTGTTTTTGATTCGTCGAAACTTAATTTTATATTGAACATATTTTTATTCCTTTCTTATAATTTGACATAATTATTATTTTTCCATTTCTATAGATTGAACATTGTTGTTTTTCGGCGTATAGTTGATTTTTTATTCTTTGAAGCTTAATAATTAATCAAACTGCTGCGATCTTTATATAGTCCATAAAAGATATTCGTGAAGTTTCTATAACATTCCGGAAATCGCTGGAAAAAATGGCGGATTTATTCGGTGTCAATTTAGTATTATTAACGACCATAAATTTAAAAATGTTGACTATCGCTGCATTCATTTCTTAATCTCAGTTTATCGTTTTTTTCATCTCCATGCCTTATCATGTATAGAGAAAAATATACTTCCGCAAATGTAGTCGCCTTTATACGTCATAGCCACACGGCGTGACGTTTCCTCGCTAATGTCGGGACATATATTATTTATATTAAACGTGACCCCGATTATATTAATGAATTAATTTCGGCAGTTAAGTGTGATTTAATAGTAGAAAAATTCGGTTATGTATTTTTCTGTACTAAAAATTATCTGGTACTCGAAATATAGTAGATAAATTATGGCTAATTCAAAATATAAAAAAATAAAACTTGCAAATTTAAATAAATAATATTTCTTCAAATCATATTTCTTATTTTTAAACAATCTTTTTTTCCTGTAAGTTTTAAATTTAAAAGATCTTGCAATCTATTTAGATATGTAATAATTTCTCTGGCTTGAAGTCAACAAACCCACTAATTCTCGGTACCGAACTTGGCCCCTTTCTCAAATCTGTGTTTTTGATGAGATTTATAATTTAAAGAATTTTAACAATATACAGGTGGAAATACCCGATCCATTCACCATGGTTAATAATGAATATAACGCAGTATTTATATAATATTTGAATAAAAATGAGTAAAGCAAAAAAGAAGCAAGGTTTGGTTCAGAAGGTGTTAAAAATTCGTTAAACAAATAGACGCTGTGCAAGATTTCTAAGCCAGACCTCCTCTGTGCACCTGCCCCATTAACATAAGAAATCAACAGACACATAAAGCCAAAACAAATTTCCCCTCCAGCCTACATTTTCCACGATTCTACTCAAACGAAAAGCTACGGGGTGCGGTTAGTTTCCTCCGTCATTGTGCAAGAGAGGGCGCCGCGAGATTAGTTCGTATGCAGCCGAAGATTACTCCAAGTTCGCCGGCTGAGTCGTAAAGCAGGCGGGGTCTTGATTACGGAAGTGGACAGATATTAAGGATTCGTCCTGGCGGCGATAAGGTGAGGTATAATGGTCGGCTTAGTGTCCTTTAGGCGATACCTGCTGGGGCTTTGCGAAGGACGTTCCTTATCTTGTGTTGGTGGGCTGCGTCGAAAGTTGTGTCTGTGTTGTGAGTTGGACGGGGGACATCAAGCTGGTGCGTTCCGTATAATCTATTTTTGTGATATAACAAGTATATTTACCTCTTTTATATCTATGGCTTTATTTAATGATAAAATGGAGCATTAAATTATAAATAAAATAATTTAATATAAACGCATAGACATCAGCACGTAAGGTAGCTTTTCGTTTTCTTCTGAATGACTTATTTAGCAGTTTTTACAGAGTCGTAAATGGTGTAACGGTTTATGTTATTTATAACGCCTTTCAATGTCATATTTTTATGTGCAAATCGATGAGCTGTTAAAGTATATTGTTATTCTTTTTCATCTTCCTACGTGGAAGATGAATAAAGAATGTGAATCTTCTTTAAAAAGAGGCACTTTATCAAGTTTCTTCTAAGTTAGTTTATTTATAAATTTTTACAGAGTCCTAAATAGTTTAATGATTTATGTTATTCACAACACCTTTTAATGTCACATTTCTATATGTTAATCAATGAGATTTTAAAGTATACGCGGAGGTGAATTAATGATTGTGAATCTCCTTTAAAAAGAGGCACTTTATCAAGATTCTTCAAAGTTAGTTTATTTAAGTTAGTATATTTCAAGGTGAATAATGATTTTGAATCTACTTTAAAAAGAAGCACTTTATAAAGTTTATTTTAAGTTAGTTTTTTCACAATCACAAATGATTTAATGGTTTGTATCATTTATAACATCTTTAAATATTCTGTTTTTATGTGTCAATCGATGAGCATTTAAAGTGGAATTTGTATTGTTTTTCACCATTCTGTGTAGAAGGTGAATAATGATTGTGAATTTCCCTTAAAAGAGGTACTTAATCAAGTTTCTTTTAAGTTAGTTTATTTATCAGTTTTTACAGAGCTGTAAATAGTTTAATGGTTTACGTTATTCATAATGCCTATGAATGCCACATTTTTATGTGTCAATCGATGAGCTCTTAAAATATAATGCGTATTGTTTTTCACCATCCTACGTGGACGATTAATAATGATTGTAAATCTCCTTTAAAAGGAAGCACTTCATCAAGTTTTTTTTAAGTTAGTTTACATTTAATACTGGAATTGGATATAGAAAAATACTAGTCGTCTAAAATGTATACTATTTTTGTTAGTATAACCTGTGTACAGAATAAATAAGAAGTTCCTTTCTACTGTATATTATTTATCGTAGTTGGCAATTGTCATTTATAATGAAATTACGTAAGTTTATATTTATTGGGTATATATTATTTGCTACTTAATGAGAGCTATTTGACTTTTATGCGAAATAGTTAAGTGGTTTAAACAAATTGTCGAAATTCTATTTGACATTCAATTTATTCGTTATCAAGGACCTGTTAAACGGAAGTGGTTTTGTTTTTGATTTGCCATTATCAATGAGAATTTTGTGGGCTTTTTACTGTTTCCGGAAGTTGTCGTACAATCATTAGAATTGAGTTTTATTTTAACTCCGCTTTAATAGATTTTTATTGCGATCTCGCGATTTTGGCGACTTATAATATGTCTATTTAAATGTGTCGTCATTATTACTTATAAATTTATTAGAAAATCTCCATTAGAATTTGTTATTTCAACGAAAAATTTATGTGATTAATTTTATCGACGGAAGTGACTAAATAATACAAACTATTAAGTCGTTTATGATATGTGCTGTCAAAGGTTAAGTATCTTTCGCATTTTAACGATACATATGTAACCAAGTCACATGTAACCAGATCACAGTTACTGATTATATATAATAATGACCGCAAGTCAATGCTTCTTATGTCCGCTCTCTCGGTCTTTAGGTGTCTATATATTTTTCTAATACGTGACTAAGAAATTATACTTACGTATGGCTCAAAGTTTGTATGCAGAATATTGTTTGTAATAACTCGAATGAAAAAAGTCAAAAATAGAGCTTCAGCGCATTCTTGATTTTTTCGTTACCGTTTCAAACTCGTCTTAATGAATTTAAATCGAAGTTTTTTAATATTATTATTGAAGGAAGATATCAAATAGAAATCAAGAGACCGTATCAAAGAAGGTTTCCACAATACATCCATTTCTAGGGGAAAATTAGTTAGAAAATATTACGTTTCTCTGGCAAACAGTGCGTAGCAATGATTTGTAATTGTCACTACAATGTGGTTTGAAATTACTAATGGGCCTTCTTGTGGCATCCGTAGCACACAAATTAATTGCTAACTCCGTGTTATATAGGTCTACTTTGACTCTTAATCAAAGTATATTTTTGTTAGTATAAAGTAACTAAATTAGTTTTTTGACTAAATATAATCCACACGAATAAAGTTTTGAGAGTGCGATTAAAAGTCTTCTTCACTTACAAAAAATCAAACGCGTAATAATATGATTTATTTGGTATTAAAAGGAACAATATTTGTGATAAAACTTGCATTGTACGAATTCGGAATAGATGCGACCACATTAAGTTGAATAGACTATGAAGAATTTTCCCATTTTTGTAATTAAAAACTTCAAAAAGGGACTTTGAAAAGAGCTGATGATACCTATAAGATTTAAGAGAGGATAAAGATAACCTGAAAATGTAAAGAGAAAAAACAGTCACGTGTAAGCCAAATTTACATGATTAGTGACATGTTATTGTGTGCATATATACGAAAATTATATATGAGATTAGTAGCAGCCTGTCGCACGTGATCGATTTCATTAAATATCGCAATATCTTTGCGATTTCATTAAATATCGCAATATCTTTGCGATTTCATTAAATATCGCAATATCTTTGCGATTTCATTAAATATCGCAATATCTTTGCGATTTCATTAAATATCGCACTATATTTGCGATTTCATTAAATATCGCAATATCTTTGCGATTTAATAATCATTTTTCACTATCGTTAATACTTTAGTAATAATTTCTTTAGATTGGATAACTGACTTTAAGATTTGGATAACTGAATTTAGAATGGACATTTAAACCCGACACGATGCCCTAGAAAAGGATTTTTGACCTTTCTTTAATACTCAAAATTTTACTCCAGTATGGAAATTAAATTCTTTGTATGTAGAGCTTTTAATTGTACCGTTATTTTCATTGCAAAATTTGTATGTCACGTGGCCGCCTATAAAAATGCCTAAGATAGACAAATATATGATGAGGTGATTCTATACTGTCTTTAGAATGGATTATTGAAAATCTATAATTAAAATGCCATGAATATTGATAGTGATCGAGTGTAAACCAGTAGACAGTAATATAAGTGCACTTAATAGGAATCAATCAATTAAAAAAACTACTTCAGTTCAACCACAATAAGCACCAACATTTTAAATTTATGCTACAGCAACAAGCACCCTTTTAAATGTATGCCACCTCCAGATAAGTGTATGCTACATTTGGTTTTATATTCTCAAATAATAGCATAAATATAATAAGCGTAAAATAAATAAAATAACTATCTAATTATTTAATAAATCGATATACAAACATGTACGTGCTCAACAGCAAAACTTATTTGAATGTACGTGCTCAACAGCATACTCGCATGTACGTGCTCAACAGCAAACTTATTTGAATATACGTGCTCAACAGCATACTACGTGCTCAACAGCAAACTTATTTAAATGTACGTGCTCAACAGCGTACTACGTGCTCAACAGCAAACTTATTTGAATGTACGTGCTCAACAGCATACTCGCATGTACGTGCTCAACAGCAAACTTATTTGAATGTACGTGCTCAACAGCATACTACGTGCTCAACAGCAAACTTATTTGAATGTACGTGCTCAACAGCATACTACGTGCTCAACAGCAAACTTATTTGAATCATAAAGAACTACAGCCGTTTACGAAAATAACAAAAGGAAAGTGTAAGAAAACAATGCTACATAATAAAGGAACGGTTGTTATATTTGATTTATTTTTTTATGTGAAACTTTAAAGATTCTCAAGTTACACACTAAGTATGTACATTTAGCGGACTTGTTTCTATATGGGCTATCTTTTCTAGTTAACCACAATATTTAAATATTTTTTTTAATGTGAAAAACGGTAAAAGACATTCATAACCTATTACATTGCAATATTCGTGAATTACAATATTAATTAATTACGGAAAAATAAAACACGAAAAAATAAGTTATTACTTATAAATCTTGAATCTTGACAGTGCGTGGTAGGGAACAAGGAAAAGTGAACCAAATGGATTTAAGAAAGTATAGAATTCAAGGATTATGAAGAGAAGGTCTTTATCAGATGGCTCTTGAAATAATTTATAGAGGGCCAGGTGATGGTATCCAGATCCAATCCATTCAAAAGTTTTACAGCTTGGACAGCAAAGTTCTTTTCGTAAAAGATGGTTCTATATCTGGGAAAAAAAAGACGGGGTTGGTTTAAGTAGCTCAATCTGTTTTTAAGATAAGTTTGATTGTTCAAAATATTGCAAAGACGTGTAAGAACACGTAGATTGCGCCGATATATTTTAAATTGAGAAACCCGTTCATATTTTAGCAGTCAAAAATGTAACGAATCCACATATATTAAGTACGTTCTAATTTTTTAAGACGGTTCTCGGTAAGGTCTGGGTAGCATGCACCTCCCTAGTTAAGCAGCAACAGTAAGAGGGTTTGACAGAGATGAGTTTTTGTTTGAATAGCTAGAAAATTTTGGAGATGCTTGTTGGAATGCGTTTTGCTGACGATACGACGACTAACATCATTTACCTGAAGTTGCAAGCTAAGATGTCCATCGATCAGTAGATCCAAGTCTTATAACAGCGTAAATAGAATCGTTGTGTTATTTAACTTTAGATGCGGCAGATCTAATAAGAACAATCTATAAAGCAATCTTTGGCTATCAATTTTGATAGTTTGGGTCTTAATTAGATTAACTAACAAATCCATTTTATGAACCCACTGACGGATTGAAGCGAGACCTTCATTAAGCGTATCTATGAATGTTTTTATTAAGTTTACATCAGTATGCGTAAAGATGATAATCACTATGTATATGGCCCATAACTTATTTGAATGTACGTGCTCAACAGCATACTCGCATGTACGTGCTCAACAGCAAACTTATTTGAATGTACGTGCTCAACGGCATACTACGTGTTAACTCAACAGCATACTACCGTTAATTTTTTTTAAATCTTCCACGGCATGAAAACCTAGCACACCCAAGAGGAAATCGGTAGAAAATAGAAAGATGAAGTAACCATACTCTCTCATATACTAATATTGGAGGAATGCTGTTTGTACATGTTCAGTCATCAAGCTGTATTATGGCTTCGTGTGTGCTCCAAGTAATGGAACGAGATTCTAATCAGTTCTACACGAAGTGTACATTAGGCAAATTGCTAATATGGATTGAAAATTCTTTGAAATATAGAACGCGAATTCAATTTTCCCAAGCGATTTTTTCTTGCTCATTCTATCATACAAAATAAAAGTCATGTCATACAAAATAAAATATAAAAATCCGTTAATTTTTTTTAAATCTTAGTATTCGATAATGACATCAGTTTAGTGTATCAAATATTGAATATATTTGGCGTTAATTTTGTGGCAATTCTTTATTCACAATTAAATGAAACTACGTGATGTAATATTATTTCTACTTTATTTAAATTCTTAACACGACCTAGGTTTCGCTGTATGACAACATCTTCAGGTGGGCAATATTTTTGCTAATTGCCCACTTAAAGATGTTGTCATATATTGTCAACGGTTTCAATGCCACAATTACGAATTCAAGTTAGCGACTGAACTTTTACTATCTTTATCAACATCGATATAACAAGAATTATGTCATTTAAATTATCGATACTTTCGATATGAATATACTATCGATACTTTCGATAATATACTTATAGACAATTTTCTCCATTTTCATTGTACACGTGCAAGTCATGTGCATAGAAGTAACGTAGGTTGAATGCAATATATACGACGTACCTCGACATATGTAAATAATATCACAAAGTGATAAACATAAAAATTCAGTATATTTAATAAAAATATATAATTCTATAAATAGTAAAACACGTTTTATTTATGTGTAAGCGATTATTTACCAATCTAATCACGAAGTGTGTTACGAAAGTATGACGTTTCCAGAGTAACCATAATTTTTTTAAGAAAAAATATTTTCATTCGAATTAAGAACAATAGACATAATTTATTTACGATTTTCCGGATTGCTACAAACTTGTTTACGAAACCTGCTGACAATCGGATAAAATTGGATGTATGTGCAGATATGAATTAAATTGGAACTATTGGTCATAGTTTAAGCAGTAAATCGCGAAATTTATTTTTAGATGTTCACAAAATCGCAACTCCGGTGCGTTACCATCCCATATCGAAACCATACATCTATCCGCATTCGTTAGCGAAACCCATCACGAATAGCAGCTTAAGCCATAAGCGGCAAATCGTATAGGCTGTTCATCATCAAAAACACCGCGGTGCCACCCAGCGGCGTCTAAGTATCGCCTCATTTATAACCCATTGGCCCGCGCTAGCACGGAGCGCTCGCTATAGGAAATATGGCGGGGCGTACAAGTTTCGAGTTGAGTTTTATTGCGCCGCGTAGAGCGAGGGCGCCCCGCGTAGCGACGCAGGCGGGGGTCGCGGGGTGTGAATTGTCTAAGGGAATGCAGCGCGTTGTATTATACTCGTACGTATTCGTGTGGTTTATTTGAAAGATGCAATCTGCGGCAGCCTACGCTGTTATACTTATTTATGAAACGTGTCGCACGTTGTTTTGAGGCAAGTCGATATCTGAGAGTATCTAAGTAGGCACGTGTTGTTTATAAATAGTAGTACATATTGTAACAGAATACAGGGAAAATTTAATTATGCCACATTAAGATACGCTTTGCAAAAAATGATGTGTTTTATTAAGAATTGAACATTTAGCGGACTTAGGAAATAGGAGAGTTTTGCCATTATTACAAAACGCAGGTTTCAAAGAATTTAAGATAGTGTAATGATTTGGTATCTATTAATATTAGGGAAATATTAAATTAATTATTGATATAACACTCCTATAGCGATAGTTATATATATGTGTATATATATATATATATATATATAATATGTGTGTGTGTGTGTATAGTGACAATATACTACAATATATAATATTTAGAAAGTTTGCTTGTGGGTAAACAGTCAGGTAGCCATTATTAGAAATAATAGGGTATTTAAGATTTTTTTAGTATTCAAAATTATTCAAAAATCAACAACTGCGATATCTTCCTTGAGAAACACATTTAAGTTGAAAAAATTGACTTTTTTGCAGTTAGCTTCGCATCAAAACACTTCGTCATGTGATATATAAATTCCATGAAGTCACGATGCTCCAAAGAAAAATTTATTAATAAACGAATGTTATATTTCTTTGACACACTTCGCCATTGTAGTGGCATTCAATTTATGGGATCTCACTGTCTTGCTCACACAATTACTTGAAGTTGGCCATATGTTAATACATTATGGTTTGTATGATGCATTTTGACGTCACTATTTCTAATTGGCGAACAATTTGTATTTCGGCATTTAGCCGCGAATTTTAAAACGCAATATTGCTTTTTACTTGAGTCTTTTAACAACAATATTTATAGAAAATTTGTTGCAGTGAAATATCCTTAATCATTATTCTTAATCCACAAACAATGTAATACGTTAATCAGATATTTTTTATAAATACAAATTAATCTTAAGTTAAAATTGCGACCTTGTGGATACTCATTTATTATCTTAATCGATTCCCAATATTATTTTGTTTTCAAGAGGTCCTTTGAACTATTCATATTTTATGTGATATTTTATATATTTGTTTAGTGGTATTTTTTTGATAATATGCAATTTTCGGGAATGTAAAAAATTTTCCATTTACTAATTTTATTCTTAATTTCCTCCTTATTTAAAGTGAACTCAAACTCACAATTAAATGAAACTACATGATGTAGTATTATTTCTACTTTCTTTAAGTTCTTTACTACGACCTACTTTTCGTTGTATTACAACATCTTCAGGTGCGCTATTAGCAAAGATATCTTATAAAATAAAAAAAAAGATATCTCATCTATTCAAAGATATTTTTGCTAATAGCTCACCTGAAGATGTAATACAATGAAACCTAGGTCGTCGTAAAGAACTTAAAGAAAGTAGAAATAATACTACATCACGTAGTTTCATTTAATTGTGAATAATGAATTTCTACAAAATTAACGCCAAATATATTCAATATTTAAACTCATACTGTTAAGAATTAAGTTCGAGTATAGAACGTTCGCATTCTACCCATAGCAAGACAACTTCAGTTTATAAAGACTACATGGATTATAACAGATTATTACATAAAAAAATGTAAGGAAAGCAGTTTATGAATTGTGAGATAGTGAGGAAAACTTGAATGGGATCAGGATCGATATGATTTTTTAATTCGTCCCTTGAATGGGTGAATTCAGCAAAAATTCTTGACTCTTTCGTATTTTGTCATTACCTTGGCTATTCCACTTTCCAAACTTTTAGGAATATAACGAAGATATTGCAATCTTCATTCAACTTAAAATTTTGGTATCAGTTAAGATCATCAAAAATACAATTTCAAACATTACTTTCACGCTGAAAATAATTGAATTACCAGTTTTCATAAACTCTTAGGTACAGGCTTAAAATAAAATAGTTTTCCTAGATTTCCTAACGCGTAGATATTCGTATACGATTTTTCATATTTGAACCATACCGATACTCAGAGAAGATAAGGATTATTGTTAACTTAAATAACTGCTGTTTAGGACGTTTTTCTCGCTTACCCATGTATTTTTACGCATTAAATTCAGATCATTAAGAACAACACAATTGCCAAAATTAAAATAAAATTGCAATTGAAAGTATTGTAGATTCAAAAAAATATCGTAATCCAATAGCTATATTTTCATAATAGTTTGATAATTCCTAAGTAGCTAGTTGTAAAACCTTTCAATGTCTCATGAAAAAAAAACAACAAACTGAAGATGGGATTTAGCTATACGAAGCTGTTGTGATATCTATAAAAGTTTGTTGAACTGTATTTCAGACTTAAATCACTCTAATAATAGACTAATTTATATAACATTTAATAAAACACTTGAACAAGTACGTTATTAAACAAATCATTACGTTTCGAAACTAAGCAACGCTTAAGCCTCTCTTAACAATTACGAAATATATTTCGGCGCGGACTGCCATACCCTTATAATCCTACTTTTCAATGAAGCTTCCTTCGTCCCACGCCCATGTATTTATGAAATTAATAAACCTTTCTTCGTTACCAGCTATTTATGGCGCGTGTAAGACGTGGCTTATTGCAAATTTAATATCTCCAACTGCGTTGTGGAACATCCATGTGTAGCGTGTGACAACACTATTTATGTTTTTAATTTTTTCTATTACTTTGGCGGCTACGCGGAAAAGAAAAGGTGGCAGTGTTCATGAGCTTTTAAAATAACGTAACTTTCACTCTAATTTTCCTTCGCTTATGTAAGTTCATAGCATTTTCAGTAAAAATCAGAAGAAAGCTCCATTGCACTGTTTTTGAAGTTATAACATTTTAAAAAGTTGGCCTTTAAATTTAATTATGTGTGTATATCATAAAATTAAGACTTATTTCCTTTCCGTATTTTATATAAATAAAATGAAAAAGGGACAGTCTGGTGGAAATCCTATGAAACAAAATTTTCATCAAAATTAATTATTTTAGTGCACCAATCATAGTGGTTACATGAGCACTCGTACCGAAGTGAACAAATTCAGGTGTTAAACAAAAAAACGATAAATTCAATACAAATATGTTATTACACACATGTTTTTTATATAATATCATGTATTCTCCATGTCATTACATAATTTCTAGCCGCTTCGGGATTTTGAAATAAAAAATACATTTTTTAAAATTTATCTACAGAAGTAACTAAATCCTTAGCAACAATCAACTATAGATAATAATGTCTGATAACAAAATGATCCACGTAACCAAAATTAAACACACAAATCCGAACTGTGAAATAACGTAACCGTAGCGAAGATAGTAATGCGACATCCGTTTCTCTTTTAAACGGCTTCTTTAACCTGTTAGAATAAAAAGAAAAAAATGCAATTTTTGAATAGATCTCTGTAAATGCTTTCAGATTTTAATCAAAACAATAAGGTTAGTTACTTATTGGTTTAAAAAAAACTACTTATTGTTGTTAAAAAGCCTACAATTTTTCCGCTTCGAATTTAATGAATGTTTTTAAAGTTTTCACGTAGGTTTAAATTTTAAGGACCAATATCTCAAAACGATAGGATTTTTGGAAAATTATAGTTAAATAGAATTTAGGAATATAACATTATATATATATATATATATATATATATATATATATATATATATATAAATATATATATATGTCGCGCTATGAAACAAAATAAGTTCAAAAGGCAATCTGAAATATTATCAATTTTGATAAGCCTTTGAAAGTTTATGAAGAGTACATATACATAAACATTCCTACATAGGTATATAAAGACACCTATATAAGTACTTATAGACTACAATATGATTCGTGCTTGTCAACTATAATTTTACCCTAAAGCAAGGGCCTTTCCTGATTTCGTTCTTATGGACCTCCTGCATTGAATGTTAACGTTTATTCTTATACTTTTAATGAAAATGAAAACCGTTCATGTTTCCTGATCTATACAACAGAAGTAGAACTTCTATCTTATATACAAACATAGTTAAAATTTGTAATAAAACAGGAGCAAATCATTATCAAAATTATAATGTGATAATAAAAATATATTACTTATTAATTCAAATTTTCACGCGAAGTCTAAAATTCTTTCCCAAGTCATAATTTTAGCCTGGCGTCCATAATGATTTCCGTTCAATGCCTGTAACAGATATCATCGTCATTTTTACTGGCTACAGACCCTGGGATTTGTTATTTATGACAACCATAATTATACCACTTTTTCTCATTTAAGATTTCGACATCACTGTGTATTTATCCCCTTCTGCTGTTTTGATTGATCTTTCTTCATATGTAGTTTTGAAAAAAAGCAGGCCATTAGCTTCTTCCATCGTTACAAGTGCGGTCCAATGTAGACAGAAAATGTGATATATATTATTAGGTTCATTAGTTTATAGAAGTCTGTTAAAAAATTACAAAATTTTAAGCTCCACAAGTATTTCCTCTAATACTTAGAAAATGCTTAGAATATTTTGTTAAAAAAACTCAATATTTTTTAAAAAAATAGAAGTCTATTAAAAAATTACAAAATCTTAAGCACCCCAAGTATTTCCTCTAACACTACAGAAAATGCTTAGAAGAATTTTTGAAAGAGAAATTTAAGGCAACAACTGTAAAATACTGCTTAACAAGTCTCAGTGCCATAAATCCTTTACGTTTTCGATCACTTGTTACGGATTGAATATTCGAACAAATGAATTGTTATTAGGTATGAATGCTAAATTAGTAGTTCCCAATTATGTGACCAATAAAAGACAAAAGACTTTCAAAAAGAATGAAAGAAAAGCAATTTTGTGCACTATAAAAGAAAATTATGTTTTTGAGAAAGACAAATCAGATGGGGTCAGAAATGATTATTGACTATGAAAATTGAGAATATTAGACTCGGGTACATATATAATTGGGTAAATTTTGACCAAAAATATGTTTTTTATTCAATTATCTGTCTCCAATACGATGGTTTTCTGATTATATTGGCAATTTCGTGTAGTGAGATAAATATACATACATACACACACACACACACACACACACACACACACACACGTATATATATATATATATATATATGTATATATATATATATATATATATATATATATATATATAATGTCATTGAAATCCGCTGAACAATTTATAATATATAATAGGTCAGTTATAATATATGAAATTTCGTTTGGCTTGAGGTGGATTTACTATTAACCCATTGTCCATATTACATATTTAACTCTAAGTAAAAATCTTATTTTCTACCAAATTCAGGGTTTGGTGTATAGTACCTCAAAAGAATGAAACCTTAAAGATAATCCTCACGCGTCCATCGGTCACGTAGAAACTTGAAATTTGGCATAGTAATAAGATATACTAATTCGTGAATATATCAGTAATACTCAAAAATATTCATATGGAAATTTTAGAGAAGAAAATTAAGTACTCGAAAACAAAATATCAAATTCCATATACCGAGATTTGAAAGAGTTACTTATGACGATCTCAAAAATGTAATTTCAAAATTCTAGATATTATTTTTCAAAAATAAAAAATATAACCCCCTACTCCTATTTACGAGATTTCTAAGCCTAAAATTATGAAATAAAATAGAATTTTTGAGAACCTACAAAAGAATTGTAGGAAAACATGATTTTTTTTTAATATGTGTCATGTCTTCACGCCTATAAAAGTTGTAGCAATATATTTACATTGTGAAACATTCATATAGGTAAATAGTATAACAGAAGTACAATGTAACTTTCAATGTTTATAAGTTCCTAACTATTTAAATAAATTAAGGGTTTAAATAATAAATTCCTAACTCGAACTTGACAAGTGACTCGTTCTTAATAATTCTATTAGTAAGTTCTAACATTATTAGAATTTAATACAATCCAATATGGATATAATGGATTAAATACGAGTATAACGGATATTATCAACTCTTCAATGTTAGTATTTTTCATCAAGTTCTGAAAATATAGCCCTTTTTGTGGTTTTTTGCTTCTTCATTCCAAAAGACTTTATTCTTACACTAATTTGAGGTAATTTACCTTTTCAGTTCATATTAATTTCAAATTACTTGCTAGCAAAACGTTGTTTTTATAATTCAAATGCCAATCGTAATGACATTAACTGACTATTAAACTTATGATTATACTTATAATTGCCAATAATACGACGGAAACCAAAGTTAAATATCAGCTAAATGCAATAATATCAAATTTATCCAATAACGTATCCGGTCGACCGACATCCTTCCTGTAAACAATGGCGAAATAATCAACGGAAGTAATAAAAGCCAGTTTTCTCCTTCCGCCTGAACGGTTTCCCTCGAACGGAAGAAGGCTTTGTCTCAGCGGATTCGCGTCATATTTCGATACTTGGCCGCCTTTATTGTTCTTGACGTTCATGAGATAATGCCGGCTGGATCGATTGCGTTCAGTGTCGGCTTATCGTGTGTATTTAGGGTAGAAGTAGGGTATTGATGGCTGATATATTTTTGCTTTTGGTTTGGTCCTTTATTAAATGTTATAAGCGGTTTATCCTTTTTTATTACCAAAAGGACACTATTACTTAGACCTAAAATCCACGCTGCGCTCTCACTTTACTAAAAACAAATGATATTCAAATTTTACTTTATTTTTTTAAACTTATAACGAAGCATGTACTTATGTACTAAGATACAGAGTGTCCAGTGGCAGATTTCAAAGTTTGAACAAACATAGTTTCTGAACGCAACACATAAGAGAGGCGCGGGGGGCGTCGTTAGAAGCGCAAGCGGTGCGGATGTTTTAGTAGCCATGGAACAGTGGAGTGGAGAGCACCGCGCTTTTGCGTACATTTCGAGTGGATTTTCGCTGTCTATAACACAATGTCGATTTAATAATCGTTACAGTATTCGTCGATTACGTGATGGACCATCGACCACCCTCATTCAGTCATGGGTAGCAAGGTTCAGAGCTACAGGATCAACATTAAATAGGCCGAGGCCAGGACCTACACCATTGGTAGCCACGGATGAAAATGTTGAGCGTGTTATGGTTTCTGTCGTTGAAAATCCCCGTACAAAACTACAGAATAGTCCATCTTTCAACAAAAACACATGGTTCTAGCAGGACGGGGCCACAGCTCACACTGCTAATGTGTCCATGAATGCAGTGCGGCAGTTATTTCCAGAAAAAAATATATCCCGAAACGGTACCGTACCGTGGCCACCTAGGTCACCCGATTTAAGCCTATGTGACTTTTTCTTATGGGGATACTTAAAATCCGTTGTTTACAAAACAAATCCGAGCACTGTGACATAACTTAAAGAAAATATTCGAGCCGAAGTCAGTAGGATACCCCAGTCGCTCTGCAAACGCGTTTTTGTAAACATGCGTGCTAGACTCGAAGAGTGTGTCAGACTCGATGGCCGCCATTTGGAAAACGTGGTTTTTAAAAAATGAAATCTGCATTTGTTGTGATAAAGTTAAAATAAACCTACGTTGTATTAGAGATGTAATTTTTTTTTACAATTTTTCAAACATTGAAATCTGCCACTGGACACCCTCTATTTAATTAGAAAATTTCGCCAGTCCCATTTCACTAAATTTGCGTGAACGAAAAATATATTACCTTTTAACTGTATCTTCTGTGTAACGTCCGTATTAAAATACATTTTTCTTTATTATAATTTTTAAAAATTAATAAATTTAAGTGTTTTTGTAGGCACATTACGTAAAATCTATTAAATTTTATGAATATGTTAGCTTCTACTAGCGACCAGTCACGTGATGTTAGGAAACAATTATTGTTAAAATTTTTTTACCTTTATATCCATTAAATTATAAATGATAAATAATAGGGTCAAAGAGATTTTTGTGGCGAAATATAATTACATGTCAACAGTGAAATTTATTTACATAAGGATTCATAAGTTTTCACAATAAATATCTATGAATATGATGTTCAATGATAATACTTTTATTTATCATTAAAACGCTTATCTATTGACGACAGGTGTTTGTAAACTTTTTCTACGGTTTTGGTAACATATTCCCTTTTTCGTTTACGCGAATAATTTTTTTTTTATTGTTTTAAATTACTGACACATGTATTGCTTTAATTTACTGACATTAAGTTATCGTTTACATGAGCCTATGCTCATGTAAATAAAAACATTTTTTTTATTATTTTAATTTACTGACACACATATTGCTTTAATTTACTGATATTAAGTTATCATTTACATGAGCCTATGCTCATGTAAATAAAAACATTTTTTTTATTATTTTAATTTACTGACACACATATTGCTTTAATTTACTCGTATTAGGTTATCATTTACATGAGCCTATGCTCATGTAAATAAAAACATTTTTTTTATTATTTTAATTTACTGACACACATATTGCTTTAATTTACTGATATTAAGTTATCATTTACATGAGCCTATGCTCATGTAAATAAAAACATTTTTTTTATTATTTTAATTTACTGACACACATATTGCTTTAATTTACTCGTATTAGGTTATCATTTACATGAGCCTATGCTCATGTAAATAAAAACATTTTTTTTATTATTTTAATTTACTGACACATATTGCTTTAATTTACTGGTATTTAATTTACTGACACATATTGCTTTAATTTACTGGTTATCATTTACATGAGCCTATGCTCATGTAAATAAAAACATTTTTTTTATTATTTTAATTTACTGACACACATATTGCTTTAATTTACTGATATTAGGTTATCATTTACATGAGCCTATGCTCATGTAAATAAAAACATTTTTTTTATTATTTTAATTTACTGACACACATATTGCTTTAATTTACTGATATTAAATTATCATTTACATGAGCCTATGCTCATGTAAATAAAAACATTTTTTTTATTATTTTAATTCACTGACACACATATTGCTTTAATTTACTGGTATTAGATTATCATTTACATGAGCCTATGCTCATGTAAATAAAAACATTTTTTTTATTATTTTAATTTACTGACACATATTGCTTTAATTTACTGGTATTTAATTTACTGACACATATTGCTTTAATTTACTGGTTATCATTTACATGAGCCTATGCTCATGTAAATAAAAACATTTTTTTTATTATTTTAATTTACTGACACACATATTGCTTTAATTTACTGATATTAGGTTATCATTTACATGAGCCTATGCTCATGTAAATAAAAACATTTTTTTTTATTATTTTAATTTACTGACACACATATTGCTTTAATTTACTGATATTAGGTTATCATTTACATGAGCCTATGGTCATGTAAATAAAAACATTTTTTTTATTATTTTAATTTACTGACACATATATTGCTTTAATTTACTGATATTAGGTTATCATTTACATGAGCCTATGCTCATGTAAATAAAAACATTTTTTTTATTATTTTAATTTACTGACACACATATTGCTTTAATTTACTGGTATTAGGTTATCATTTACATGAGCCTATGCTCATGTAAATAGAAACATTTTTTTTATTATTTTAATTTACTGACACATATTGCTTTAATTTACTGGTATTTAATTTACTGACACATATTGCTTTAATTTACTGGTTATCATTTACATGAGCCTATGCTCATGTAAATAAAAACATTTTTTTTTATTATTTTAATTTACTGACACACATATTGCTTTAATTTACTGATATTAGGTTATCATTTACATGATCCTATGCTCATGTAAATAAAAACATTTTTTTTATTATTTTAATTTACTGACACACATATTGCTTTAGTTTACTGGTATTAGGTTATCATTTACATGAGCCTATGTTCATGTAAATAAAAACATTTTTTTTATTATTTTAATTTACTGACACATATTGCTTTAATTTACTGGTATTTGGTTATCATTTACATGAGCCTATGCTCATGTAAATAAAAACATTTTTTTTATTATTTTAATTTACTGACACACATATTGCTTTAATTTACTGGTATTAGGTTATCATTTACATGAGCCTATGCTCATGTAAATAAAAACATTTTTTTTATTATTTTAATTTACTGACACATATTGCTTTAATTTACTGGTATTTAATTTACTGACACATATTGCTTTAATTTACTGGTTATAATTTACATGAGCCTATGCTCATGTAAATAAAAACATTTTTTTTATTATTTTAATTTACTGACACACATATTGCTTTAATTTACTGATATTAGGTTATCATTTACATGATCCTATGCTCATGTAAATAAAAACATTTTTTTTATTATTTTAATTTACTGACACATATTGCTTTAATTTACTGGTTATCATTTACATGAGCCTATGCTCATGTAAATAAAAACATTTTTTTTATTATTTTAATTTACTGACACACATATTGCTTTAATTTACTGATATTAGGTTATCATTTACATGATCCTATGCTCATGTAAATAAAAACATTTTTTTTATTATTTTAATTTACTGACACACATATTGCTTTTATTTACTGGTATTAGGTTATCATTTACATGAGCCTATGCTCATGTAAATAAAAACATTTTTTTTATTATTTTAATTTACTGACACATATTGCTTTAATTTACTGGTTATCATTTACATGAGCCTATGCTCATGTAAATAAAAACATTTTTTTTATTATTTTAATTTACTGACACACATATTGCTTTAATTTACTGATATTAGGTTATCATTTACATGAGCCTATGCTCATGTAAATACAAACATTTTTTTTTAATATTTTAATTTACTGACACACATATTGCTTTAATTTACTGATATTAGGTTATCATTGACATGAGCCTTTGCTCATGTAAATACAAACATTTTTTTTATTATTTTAATTTACTGACACACATATTGCTTTAATTTACTGACATTAGGTTATCATTTACATGAGCCTATGCTCATGTAAATAAAAACATTTTTTTATTAGCTTATGTAAATAATAACGTAATTATATTTAGGTTATCTTTTAATCTGCGATGTATACTTTCAATATGCAAAATTTCATTGAAATTCATTGGAAAATTTATACATAAACACAGACAAACAAATAAGCAGACAACGTTTTCTTTTTATTATATTAGTAAGGATGAATGTAGGTTATGAATCATTTGTACTTTGAGCTCATATTACATTAATTAATCACCGTTCTAACTCACATATTGGCTTATTCTCACTTTGTTTCAGTTTTGAATAAGAGGTACCCTAACTTGATATTTTTTCTAGAACTTATTCAAAATTGTCAAGTTATAAAAAAAAGAAAATGAAACATATTTTGATCTATAGGATAAATATCTAAATACCAAATTTGAATTAGTATTACTGAAACTGGTCTTTTTTATAAAGTTCACTCTAAATGTCGATAAAAAAGTACAAGCCTCGGAACATTTTCGATACTATTGAAAAATTATGTAGACCTTTTATATCATCACTTCTAATGCAATTTTAAAACTCATAATCTACCTATCTCATTTTAAAAATATAATTTTATGTCAAAATTGAAATATCTCTTAAAAGAGGTCTGATGTTAAATTGTCGTGTGCCTGTATCTTGATGGAAGGACGTGAATGATTTATACTTCGCGAACGAAATTAGTACGAAGAACTATGAGAGAAATACTGAACGATTCTAATCAATTTGTAAAAATGTTCAATAATCATTGAAAGTTTTTGCTCTCTGATACTATACTTTTTATAAAGATTTTTCTTTCTATAAAGATTTTTTTACCGTAGATTTTTTCAGCAAACCGCCAACGTCTCACAAGAAAATTGAAACTCTTTAAACTCATGACAGCGACATAGTCATTCCCATAAAAATACGAGTTCAATATCTCATTCGATGTCACATGGTTATATTTGAGAGCTGCTGCCAAAATAAAAATTCCCACATGTCCTTTTATCTCCAAAATATTTACATCTTTTAAACTGTGGCAGCCACTCCGTTTCATAGTTCATACTTTCCACAGATCTTTCTACATTTGTCCACTTAACAATTTCTGCAAAAAATTATGAGTGAAAATTTTTTTCAAAACAAAATTATGCACTTGTTAATCCTCTACATGTATTGTTGGGTCTTCTTGAAGTATGTACAATGTTTCTTGCCAAAGTTCGAAAGGGGCAGACTTTTAGCGGCGGCTAATAAATCTATATTTTTACCTCTGATATTGGCTTGCAGCACATGCATAAATCGAATTCTGACATTTTATCACATTAAATGATTGTATTGTTAGTATAGTATATAACTAGATAAGACTCGTTAGAATGCTTCGTTTTTCTTTTGTCTTGTACACACATACAAATCTTATTTACCCATTATGTGTGCCTTGTACAGCCATATAATGTGTATATAAAAAGCCCATTTCTAATTTTAATTCTACAGTTTATTTACCTATTGACGACAGGTGTACGCCTAAGCTGTAAAATGTTGGTGTCGAATAAGACGAATGAAAAACGAAGAAAACCGAACACTCGTTTTCTCAAATATAAAATGAAAACATAATTATATCTAGATTTGGTATTTTATAGAGTTGATTTGTTTTAATAAAAAAATAATTAATTAGAAACGATTTCTTTGAGGTCTTACGAATAGTGGTAAAATTTGGCAACAAAGATTTACATTCTTACCATATTTTATAAATATTAGTAATATTATACATCGTACTAGCGATACTGTTTAAATACAATATATATATTTCTCGTAATACTCAGATATATATATATATTTTTAACCATAGTTTAACATCAATTATAACTTTTGAACATTATAATGACGACGATTGACAATAATCATCCCGACTACAATAGAAAAAATTAGAAAATATGACATTTAATTCCATAATGCATACTCTCTTAAAAAAATCAGTGGAATAAAAAATCGTAACAATTCTGGCCGACCTTCACGGATACGAACATTACAATTTAAAACGCGCTAATGGAAAAAAGGATGGAGTGTATGATTAAAAACGCCCTGGCGGAAATGAAACACATTTACCGTATTCGGATGGATATTTTACCGATTGGACCGTGCAATGGGGCACGATTAGTAAAGTAGACTCTTGGTCCAACTCGACTGACAGTCAATAAGAAACCGACATACATATTTAATTGTCAGTAAGTCCGACTGACAGTCCCCACCGTATGTGGTGTATACGAGCGTCAGCAGCGCGCACCGCTTGACGTATGGGCTGTGTCGATGGAAAGTGGGTAACTGATCTTTTCCGACAAAAATCATTTATCTGCCTTGCGCGTTAACTCTATATTTAATCGGCGATATTTACGTAGTAGTTATTTTGTTATAATTGGTAATTTATACGATAATTATATTTAAATTATACCAAAAGATTAATCAATCACTTTTACCTATTGTTCCAGGTAATTTCTTGATGAACTCTCGATCTTCAAACTATGAAACAAAGAGCAACGCGTGTCAAAAGGAGATGTTTTAATCTAGTCTAAGATGGTAAGTTTTATCTACAAGATATCTTATGTGGTAAGTTTTATCCACAAGATGTCTTGTATGGTAACTTTTATCCACAAGATCGAAACTTAACATATAAAGACGTAAAAAACGTTATGGCAAAAAGCTTTTAAGCGCATCAATTCGAGCTTTTGATTGTTTCAGCGATATTTGGTGGTCAAATTATATTATTACTGGGATTGAAATATTGTATTAAAAATGTTATAACATACTTCCGTTCCTTCACTGACTTCAAAATCAATGTAATATAAAATATATTTATTATTGTTGCTTCAATTGACATTAGTTAAAACAAAATGACATTAGTTAAAAAAAATGTTAAAACAATAAATATTTAGTAGCAAAAGTGTTCTAATTATTATTTATCACACTAACTATACTTCTAACCTGACAATAAGTTTAATAATAACCACAATAACTTTCTTTTATATAATTAAACAGAAGAAAATTTGGCAAGTTAGGCGCATGTGGAGCAAACTTATAGTATATTTTTTGTCCATAATGATGGTTTGTGTTTCTGATTTTATATGCATATTTATTTTTATATTCATGACATATTTTCTTTTTACTCTAAGTTATTTTTCCTTGCCATATACGCATGTATTAAATTTTTATTCAAAATGTTTACAAAATCTTTGATTTAAGCTTGGGTGATCATTTTAAATAAGTAGAGTAAAGCTTAAAAGCTCTTATATGCTGATATATATAAATCTCACCAAATTCAGTACGTTCGTCGTTTTATGCATTTAATGTAGATGAAAATTTTCACATCGTTTCATTTGAATGAATGGTTTTGATTTAACAAAGACGCGAGTATATTAACGCTTACTCTAGTAAATGTAATATACTCGCGCCTCTGCTTCATAACAACGATTTCATTGACTTATCGTTCGAATTAAATAGATCCAGTATCCTGTAAAATTATGTTTATATCAAGAAAGCATAGGGTCTAGCATTAAACATTATTATTTTTCACATAGCTAGGTATATATGACCTTAAGACATGCAACGTATAAACATAATCTTTTCTGATATTGAATATATTTGCTGTTAATTTTGTGGAAATTCATTATCGCTTAATTTTTATTCACAACTAAATGAAACTACGTAATGTAATACTATATCTACTTTATTTAATTTATTAACTACGACCGAGGTTTCGTTATATGACAATTTGAAGAGATTCTTTTCAAATTGCCTACATGAAGATGTTGTCATACAACGAAACCTCGGTCGTGGATAATAAATTAAATAAAGTAGATATAGTATTACATTACGTAGTTTCGTTTAGTTGTGAATAAAAATTAAATAATAATCTTTTCGTCCTGGCACCTAGGCGAGGAATACTTAAGATGGTGTATTAAGATATATTTGAAAGAGTACACTAAAATGTGCCTGTACGAAGTCGGGCTAGGTAGCTTGTAAATAATATAAAGCATTTGCAAAAACATTTTTTTGAAGTCGCTTAAAAATAAAGTGCACTGACCACGATCGTAACCACCGTATTGGCACGCGTTCAAACTTCTGCCCTCCTGGACATAGTCACTTTTCCCCGCCGCTCGAGAGTATCATAAAAAATAATTATCAAAGCGAACTTTGCACATTTAAACTTTAATGCATGTTTAATGATCGACCGTGGTTTATAAGCATCGTATTCGAGTTTACTGATAGTTTAATTAACTCTTAACTTTAGAACTTTATTTTATTCTTTATATTTAACGTTGTAATGTCTCGATATATGGATCAGTGATGTCAGAAATAGGTATAAATAGTAATAACGTAGTTCAGGGAAATTTTCTTAGTATATTGATTGTTTCCGTATAGACTATGATATTTTCGGTAAATACGTTTTATATCCAAAACTTTGGTTTTAAATTATCTATTTTCAAATTATTTTTCTAAAAATGTTTATCCCTGGAAATTTCTAATTATTTTCACCATTTTCTTCTACTTTGCTCTTTTCAAATGGTTTTCTTTAGCTACACATTCTATATGCTATTGTTGATTAAAATTTTGCGATCGATTGTTGTTTTTACTAATGTGCTGTTTTTTCTCAATGCCCAGGATAATACAATATTATGATTTCTACATTTGATCGTTAATTCCTAGTGCTGCAGATTCAGTACTTTTTAAACCAACTTGAGGATATTTTGTGTTTAAATAAGTATTTTGAGTGTCAAGCAGAGATTCTATCATTAAATTTCGTGTGGTTATTTTAAACATTACATAGTTGAAAAAGTTAGAAAACCTTTTAAAATGATACCCGGTACTATGCATAGACTTTAAAATATGTGTTTCAAGTAGTTATAAAAATGTTTAAGTCACCCCAACATTTTTTTATGAATATTTTTGTGTGTTAGTTTTTAAAATATGTGCAGGTTAATACGATTTATTATTGTAACAAAATTAAAAGTTTCGACGTAAAAGTTACTGAAAAAAATGACTGTGACAGGCAAGTGAGCTTACAAAGTTTCAGTTTTCCTTTTGAGGCGCAGAATCTTTAAAATAATTTAACATTTGATTTCGAGAGTTTTCCAAACATGTATAGGAATACTGAATGTTTTTCATAGCATATGAGATATTATTAAAAACCTTTATTTTTAGCCTCTCATTAAAAAGTTATATGGGTGGAGCGTAAATCAGTTTTTTAAATGTTATTTACTGAAAAATGACGATACAGTATATCCTTTAAAGGTGCCATTTTTATATTTACTCTTTGTCTACCTTAAAAACATACTAACATAAGAATGTATAAAAATTTAAAAAAAAACATTAAAGGAGGTAATTATGAAATATTAAAAAAGCTTTTTTTAATAAAACCAAAGTGTTTATGGAAATTTTATTAATATTATACAATATACTTTCTTAGTTAAAACAATTATTTTTGCAGTTAAGTTAATGAAAATACTATGTGCCCTTAAATATTTTAATTTTTATATGTTCATAAGTATTTGGGAAACCCTTGTAGTACGAATTCTGCACGCACTTAACATGTTTGTCTATTTATCTTATATCTAAATGATCCGAAACATTTTGAGAAATTATGAAAATTGATAATATAAAAAAATGTTTACCTATTTTTATAAATACTATAATTACTTTAAAATAAATTGTCTTCATGGTCTATCTTTGATTTTATGTTGTTTAAATAAGAATTACACGTCTACGTGGAATAGCTCGAAAAACAAAAGGTGCTAGTGTTTATTCTTGTAAGCTACCATTTAACTGACCACAGCTTTCTTCAAGCTTAAAGCTTCGCCTTACTATTCAAGCTTCGTAACTAAGTAGACCTATTAGGATAATATAATTTTATTCTGTGCATAAAATAATCATATATATTAATACGCTAAGGTTTTAAGATGTTACTCTCCCTTTTTAGAAAAAACCTGACAACTAATCCACATAAATTATATATAATTTTATAGATAATTGCTTGCTCTACCGGCATCCACAACTAAAATCATATATATTAATACGCTAAGGTTTTAAGATGTTACTCTCCCTTTTTAGAAAAAACCTGACAACTAATCCACATAAATTATATATAATTTTATAGATAATTGCTTGCTCTACCGGCATCCACAACTAAAAAATTTATTATTGCTATTGTTTTTGCAAATTAATTAATTATTAAAATTATATACACAAAACAGCAATGCTGCCATCTAACGGCTCAACGTCAATATGATTGACGGTCGGTAAAATTTCTGTTTAATTTCAAATCCACTCACGTATAAATAAAGTGGCGCTTTAGCTCAATGCTTTTGATACTTGCCCCTCTATATGTCAATTTTAGTAAAATATTTGTTTGATCTGTCATCTGAGCTTCATAATGGAATAAATAATAATGCGAAGACTTCGCACGGGTCACGCTAGTAGATATTATTACGAAAGATATCCTAAGACAAGTAATATTCTGTTTTGTTTAGTATTTGGAACATATTTGAATATAAATAAATAATTTTACCTTCAATGCAATAAGTTATGATTTACAGTCTTATAAATACAAGCTATTATATATAGATTTTTTATTTCAAACTTTAATTATCTTCAAAAAGTTCACGAAAATTTGATTAAAATGAATACACCGTAAAACTTGTCTATTAACTCAAAAGTTTCTTTCTGAATTTTTTATTTTTTTACAAGTTAATATTAAGGTACAATTTCTAATGGTTTTATGAACATACAACAATTTGTAAAATTTTTAAATATTAATCTTTTATGTGCAACACAGGAATTTATAAATTCTTACTTTCAACATAGTAGCTATTTCTTATCCGCCGTTTTTTTTAGAAATTTTACGGAAATTTGAGTTTACGTATTTTTAAAATAAAAATTTTTTCGCCTTTAACTTTTTTGATGCAAATTAAAAAAACTATTGAAGTACGATTAAAAATTAGAAGAGTTCTGCACAAATTTAGGCACTTATAACATTATATTAATTTATTTAAAAATAAATTTTTTTTGCTTGGAAATGTATCGTCTAGTTTATTTTTCACAGGTGTAAAAATATATAGGGTCTTTAAAAAAAAAGAAATTTAAAATCAACATTTTAGTTTCCCTGTCATCCCTTTGCCAGACTCTACCAACCCTAATTTGTCATGATTTTTGATTTGACAGTCCCGGAAATAGCATCCCAGAAGCAGGGACGGGAAATGGGGGGGGGGTGAGATTAATTAATTTTTTTTCATATTTTATTGCAAAATTATTTAGAGTTCCTTATAAATGGCCCTTTGGAACGATTCCCCCCACGATTTCAATATAAATGTTTTTGTGTGGCTAAATTTGCCGGTTAATGAGGTTTAATGATATTAACATTTCCAGTACTTAACTTAATTCCCCACTCCCATCCCATAAAATTTCCATATATATATATATATATATATATATATATATATTTTTTTTTTTCTGAGTTACGTGATATGTCTCATCACTATATTGAATTCAAGTACTAATTTCAAGTTTCTGCGTCTATCCGTTTCTGAGAATATCAGTTGTGACAGACACCTGATTGGTCTTATATGGGTTATGTTTTTTTTATTTTGAAATACGGTGCCATACAAAAAATAAAATTAACTCAAAATCACTCATGGAATGAAGATCAACGATTCAACTCATCTCACGATATTATTATTTTGAGGAAACATATAAACAGAATTTTATTTTCTTCAGATTAGAATTAATTTTACCTAATATTGTGCAGTCATTAAGATTAAATAAACCAGTATAATTAAGTAAGGTGTAAGTAACCTGCATATAATTGCGTTACTATTTAAAAAAAGCTTATTTTCTATAATATTAAATTATAATGATTCTGTGGTGTCATATTAGAATACTAATAAAAAAATTATCAGTTGATGAAACACCTATAGAAAGTAATTAATTAACAAGTAACGTCTTATTACGTTTACAATGTATTTTTAAAGTTTAATTCACCAATTACATAATTTATAATACTTACGTCCGAGACAGAAGTGGACACTCGATACGCAGATAATTAATACCCGCCTCACGTCCGACATCCAAAATATATTGGAAAACAACTCAAATCACGGATATATTGGAACGTAATTGATCACGATCGTTCTAAAGACGGTCGAGACATCGTGATTCGCATTTATTACGCAGGTCTCCGGGCCAATTAGCATAATGGCTTTTAAAAGATCCCAATAAAGATACGTTCGCTCTCAGCGCCCCGTCCCGCTCAGGTGATTAAAACACGTAACGACATTTCGTCTCGATAACGGAATCTCGTTTTTAAATTTAGAGTGCGAAGTTTTATTTTGAAATAAGATTAAAATTTATCGTGTCGGCTGCAGAATATGGTGCTGGGCGGTGTCGTAAATCGAACCGAGGTGTCGGTGGAGCTGTAAAAACAGTTTTTGGCTGCGGTTGATTGATGTGTCGGCCTGCTTTCGTGTCGCGCGTACTTATCGACGGTGTTAACTCATTATATGTACACGCCTACGTAAAAGTTCAGTTACGTAACAGATAACGTACATCGTAATTAAAATGTAAAAGTGCATCGACTCGTACGAAGGTTTGACTTGGACTTTATTGGTTTTACAATAATTCTGCGCTTATCTGCATACGTCAAACTTGTGATTTTAATGATCCCTTAAAATATAGGATAAATGGCATAGAATGGGATGGAAGTCGAACTTCTTTTAACGAATTATTTTTTTTATTTACTGTACAATCTGTGTAATATAGTTATTTTCTTGTACTTGAAGTTGACAGTATTAGCTCAACATATGTATGTACATGCGTACGTAAAAGTTTTATTTCGTAACAGATAATTTACATCGTATGAGTACGTTATCTCGTAGTTGAAATGTAAAAGTTCATCGACTCATACAAAGATTCGATGTGGTATTCATAGGTTTCATAATATTATGTGTATATATATATATATATATATATATATATATATACATATATATATATATATATATATATATATATATATATATATATATATATATATATATATATATATGTAAATATTTCTGATTATTTACTATACATACTGAACGTGCAATATTTATTTTAAAAGCTACATGAAATATAACAAATGAGTAATCTGGAATGGCTCAAGTGGCAGATGCAAAGTAGGAAAATCGATAGAAAGACAACGAGAAAGACAGACGAGATTTTAATAATAGCTGGACAATACTGGAAAAAGCTGAAGGCCGAATTTCGTGAAACGGACCCAGGAGGCTTTTACTCGGTAAGAAATTCTTTATAAATAAAAGAAATTGAAACTAAATAAATATAATATTAAAATTTTTTTTATGCAAATTTTTTTTAAATCAAATATAATGTATGTCAAATTCAAATTTAATTTAATTTAAATTACAATTATTAGTGAATTATTAGTATTATATTAAGAAATACAAATGCTAGTAATAATAATTATTAACTGTGTAGATTATTTTAATAAATATACCAAAAATAAACATTATTTCAGCATCTTATTCCAATTAATATATCTTTTTTCATTATGAAAATGTAGAAATATTAATATATATATATATATATATATATATATATATATATATATATATATATATATATATATATATATAGCTTTTAATATAAATATTGAATTTCATAACAGCTAATGATTTAAAGACCTGACCGATTATGATAATTTTTTTGAATTTGCCTAAATGAAGTAAATAATATAGGTCAGAAATTAAACAAAAAAATCGACATGGCGGCTACGATACGCCATATTGTTAAGGTTATAAAAATATTTCCTTCAAAGTTTTTCGTCCTGTTCAAGGTTTTCAAAAGCAAGCGATATTTTTTCTTGATGAAGGATGTAAATCGCTGTATTAAAACATGGAATTATTTTTAATATGGAGAAAATGCGGTCTATAGTTTTTCCTGTAAATAATTTTTTACCCTTCCCGTCACTCTTCTTGCATATAATTCTCAATTTTTAAAGATCTAATATTGCAGTTTTAATAGATACAGTAAATAAAGAGTTTAGGCATAATTTCATAACAGCTAACGACCTAACGACTTGACCTATTATGATAAATGAGAATTTTCTATACTCGCCTAAATGAAGTGAATATTATAGGTGATAAATTATACTAAAAAATCAACATGGCGGTTATGAGACGCCATATTGTTAAGGATATAAAAATATTTCTTTAAAAGTGTTTTATCCTGTTGAAGGTTCTCAAAGGCATATTACATGACTGATTTACTTTACACATTCGTTTTTCACTAAAATAATTTAATTGCTTTCAACAAATTACAGTATAAATTTTTCATTCCGCTATGGAACAAGAAATTTATTTTCCCAGCTTACAACAGGCCGCCTCAGTTCAGCGTAGCAGGCATTGTTTTTGCCTGGTTCTTGCAAGATGCGCGGTCAAATTATTAAGTCGTGAAGTCATGTGCCGCGACCGGGAGATTTGTCTTTCTTTGCGTTGGCTTCTTTTGCAAGACGCAGCTCGCTAGACAGGTATCTAATGCGGCCGTTATTAAAAACCTACATGGAGAGATGTGACCGTAAATAAATTGACAGTACTTTGTTATTTTCTTTTGTCGTATCAAGTATATAGCAAAATTAAAAAATGATTTCTCAAGGAAAACGCATTTACCGAAAGTCCTGCCTTCTTAGTTTGAAATAGATTGATCAGTGAATAACGTGAAAATATTGCACTAGTCTGATGAAGCAGACAAGTTTGAACCATCGAGGTTTCCGTACCTCGTTTGAAATTAAATTACTTTATTTCTAATAAATAATTAGTAGTACATAACATAAGAATGTAGGAGGGATATAGATATTACTGGGAATATCTCAAAAACTGTTTAATTGCACTAGTCTAATAAACCAGAAAAGTGCTAATCATCGAGGTTTTTCTACCTTGTTTGAAGTGAAATTATTTATAAGAAATCGTCAGTAGTACATAATATAAATATGTAGGAGAGATATAGATATTATCGTGAATATCTCAAAAACTATTTAATTGCACTAGTCTAATAAACCAGAAAAGTGCGAATCGTCGAGGTTTTTCTACCTTGTTTGAAGTGAAATTATTTATAAGAAATCGTCAGTAGTACATAATATAAATATGTAGGAGGGATATAGATATTATCGTGGATATCTCAAAAACTATTTAATTGCACTAGTCTAATAAACCAGAAAAGTGCTAATCATCGAGGTTTTTCTACCTTGTTTGAAGTGAAATTATTTATAAGAAATCGTCAGTAGTACATAATATAAATATGTAGGAGAGTTATAGATATTATCGTGGATATCTCAAAAACTATTTAATTGCACTAGTCTAATGAACCAGAAAAGTGTGAATCATCGAGGTTTTTCTACCTTTTTTGAAGTGAAATTATTTATAAGAAATCGTCAGTAGTACATAATATAAATATGTAGGAGAGTTATAGATATTATCGTGGATATCTCAAAAACTATTTAATTGCACTAGTCTAATAAACCAGAAAAGTGCTAATCATCGAGGTTTTTCTACCTTGTTTGAAGTGAAATTATTTATAAGAAATCGTCAGTAGTACATAATATAAATATGTAGGAGAGTTATAGATATTATCGTGGATATCTCAAAAACTATTTAATTGCACTAGTCTAATGAACCAGAAAAGTGCGAATCATCGAGGTTTTTCTACCTTGTTTGAAGTGAAATTATTTATAATAAATCGTCAGTAGTATATAATATAAATATGTAGGAGAGATATAGATATTATCGTGGATATCTCAAAAACTATTTAATTGCACTAGTTTTATAAACCAGAAAAGAGCGAACCAAAACGATGGATGGACAGGCAGACGTGTGAGTGATATTATAAGTATTACGTTTTTGCGTTGTTTTTTGTGCTGAACCCCAAAAGACTATTGCGGTACGATTTCAAGAATCTTCTTACGTAAGTAATTTAATTATTTCGTAGCAACTAGTGTCCAAATGGTTTGACCGATTTCAATAAATAAGAATTTTGTGAATTTTTCCTAATGAGTAAAATATTATAGGTCAAAAATTAAATAAAAAAATCAACATGGCGACTACAAGACGTCATATTGTTAAGAATAACAAAAATATTTTTTCCCAACTTATTATGACCATATTTTCTGAAAGTAGACGATTTCAAAAATATGTGACGTATGTAGGAACAAGCTTTAATTTGCTCCTGTGACCACCGCTGTCTTCGAAATTCATAGCATTTCCTGTCGATCCGTTGTTGAAGATACAGGTCCGTTGTTGAGGATACAGGATACAGTTCTATTCGCAAAGCTCCGTAAGCTCAACAACACCTACACTAATGTTTCATACATAAAATTCTTCCAAAATAAACACCCTATACGATGGCGATGCCTGCATCAAAATAAATTGAATAATACTTAAGTTATAAGCGAGCAGACAGAAAGACACATTGGCGGTCACCATGATGTTATATATTGTGTGATAATATACGTGTAGGAAAATATGGCGGAGAATACAATTTCTAAGTTTAAATATGAATATAAGCTAGTATTAATACACGTAACATAATGATAAAATTATTTACTGTTATAAAGCTTAAAATAATTTTTTTTCATTTTTAAATCTGCCGGAAATTTAAAATTGAACAGGCGATTTTTATGATTTCATAAGTCTACATCATGACTTTCTTAGGAAACAACTGGCTTATTGATATCGTAAGTTATCATAGTGGTCGCTTCCAACTGTATCTAAATATAAAAGATCGCATGTCAATTTATATTAGCAGAATTAGTCTAAAGAGCTATCGATTTTAGATACATAGCCTGGCATACTTCATAAGTTTTCCATATGTCAATTCATTTAAAAATGTCAACATATTAAACGAGAAATAAATATAACCAATGTTCCCAAACATCCATTCACAAAACAATAATAATAGCCAAACATTTAGGGGACACCTATGGATTTTTAACCATCAAAATATACAAAATTATGCTTTTTTACATCAGTTAATCGGAGAGAAATATGAAAAGTCGATACAGCATCGCAGCAAACATACATTAAAGATAAAAAAGGGAAACCAAATCTCATACCCTGAAGAATATTGCTCACCTAATAGTGATTACAATCGTCCATACCATCGCATTGTTGTTAAAAAATATAGTTATCTTCATTTCCACATGTAAAAGCTTAAAAATAATTCTACACTGAATATTAAACGAAGCCTTCATTCAATTAACATTAGTAAAATCTTAATAATATAACTCATAATCTACCAGGTGATCGTTATAATGGAATTGAAAATATAGAATGTAATTCTGGAATTTATAGCTAATATGCAATTATACTCGCTAGGAAAAAAATTTGTACATAACGGATTTCATCTCACGAAAGCTATTTTCTCGATGACGTATGCGCTTGTCTTGTCATATTCCTTCTATCATGTCAACAAGAAAATGCACTTTTAAATGTGTAACATGCACGGATTATATAATAGCAGATGATATTAAATAGCATATTTTGCAGTAGCTAACTCTTTAAAGTATTTACTATATGAAAAATCACGAAAAAAAAACAAAATTGCTAGATTGAATATATTTGGCGTTAATTTTGTAGAAATTCCTTATTCACAATTAAATGAAACTATGTGATGTAGTATTATTTCTACTTAATTACAATTCGAAGATGTTGTAATACAACGAAACCTAGGTCGTGGTAAAGAACCTAAAGAAAGTAGAAATAATACTACATCACGTAGTTTCATTTAATTGTGAAAATTGCTAGAATCTGACTAGGTTATCTAGGTATCTTAGGTCTTTTAGTTTTCAAAGAAATACCCGTTAGCTTTACGGCTGTAAAAGATATGATACGATAAAAAATACTGTTAACATTTATAAATAGTTTAATAGAAAAACTTTGCAACCATAAATGTTGAAAATTTCATAGTATAGGTTATTTTGAGTAATAGGTTATTTCGTTTATTGAATGAACTTTAGCGTATTTAGATTTGCGATTTTGCTTGTGAATACTGCGAGTAAATAACAGATTTTTTTTTAATCATGAAAAAATTTAAAAGGTAAATAACATTCTTCCAAAATAGCCTTAACAACGTATTTTCATAATAAAACCATTCAGCAGTAAATTTCGTTTGCATTTTGTTTATGTAAATATTTCGTGCGCTACGAAACATAAAAATACCGAATGAACATTACAGTCACAACGATACGAGGAATGAAACAAACCATACGTCAAAATTAATTGCAAACAGCAATAAATGTTTCAGTTAATATTTCATTCACGTCATTAGACCGGCAGCGAATGCGTGAATTGTAACTGCCGACTAATACGTATTTGAAACGAACTCAGGAAACGAAGGCAATACGTACTCGTTAATAAATAAAATTCTAATGAAATACCATCACGTAACGGAATCACGCTCACTAAATTTACATTTGTTCGGTTTTGTGCTTTCGATTTGAGCTTTTGTGACATTGGTAACTTTTATTCCGAACTCTCGTGAGATTTGAGGGTTGGTTATTTATTGTCAGCAATAGGAATTTTTTGCCAGTATTAATATTTATTAATAATTATGCCGCGTATCAATTTTTAAAGCACAGGTGGGGCAGAGTAGAAAGCAATATTTACAAAGCTGTAAAAATGAAATGGATTTTTTCAAACTGTATTTTACCACCTTAAATTACGTAAAAAATATTCAAGAACATGCTAACTCAAAACTGATATGAACGTAACTAAGGTTTAAAAATAATTTCAGTATGGTGACGTACATTCAGGCGTAGATATTCTTCCAATCTTGAAGTTATTCATCACATTCCGCACCATTGCATTATTCGTAGTGGTTTATCCTGATACATTTTACTTTTTAGGTCACCCCACACGAAAAAGTTACGCGTTGTTAGGTCCAGTGAATGGGAAAAACATACGGTATCCTCACTTCGGAAGATCACGTCATTTGGAAGTATAGATCAAGTGATGGTGTAGATCGTTGTGTAAAATCTGTCTAACTATTCTGTTGGGAATCCTTAGTATGGTGTCATACCGGCGAGCTGAGCGACGCGGACTTCTTTCGATTACAACTCTTAGACACTCTATGTTTTTAGAAATACGCATTATCATTCGTCTCCCATTTTTTTTATCGTAGTTAACGAAGCCTCTTCAAAGTTTTAACCGAATTTTTACTATTACAGGCAGACGGCACCGGTTGATTCCGATTAATAGTCTACACGTAAGAACTACCGTTTTGATGATAGATTTGATAGCATAAGCTACGATGCTGAGGTGTCCGCTGCTCATGTCATACAGTCGGTCATGTTTCTAAGACGGAGACCTCAGCATCGTAGCATAAGCTACGATGCTGAGGTCTCCGTCTTAGAAACATTACCGACTGTATCTCACCACCTTCCAAGCTTTCAAAATCGGTCTTTACTCTGTCCCATTTGTATGATAACTTGTCCATTTTCTCATTTTCGCTATCAGCTCAGTAAAATTGTACTTTATTACTTCATTAGACTAAATTATTTGGCCTCAACTGAAGGTTACGCCAAATCCATATCTTTACTAAATGTATGGTGTAAACAATTGATGAATCGTTGACTACCACAAAAGAATAAAAATCTATTAAAATAATATTTACTCGCTCTATAATTTCAGTCAAAAAACAATTTTCATATAACTTACGACTTACGAGTTACAAAGCATCCCTTTTTTGCGTAAATTATTTTCTTCAAACTAATTTGCGAATTAATAATCATGTGTTAAAATGCTTAATGGTCTTTGAAAATTTTAAAGTGATATTATTCGCAAGGGTAAGTCGTAAGAAAACGGTCTCTGAGGAAATTGTGATATTTATAATTGTCTTCATTTTAAATATCCACAAAAAATGTTGCTTACTATTTTTATTGTAGCCTCAAAGTTTGCTTGTTGTTTTGCGAAAACTATATACTTAATATTATAACTATTGAAATATTAACTCGAACTTGGTAAGTTGAATAGAATGTGGTCTTTAAAAAAAATCTAAAAAATGATTTAATCTAACTACCCATGCACTAATCACTATTCTTGAAAATATTTATTGCATTATCAAGGGAAGTATACAATAGGATCATATGTCTATTAAATTGTATATTTATAATATAATGTTTCATTTCACTACATAATCTTTAGAAATCACAAAAATATTCCTAAATCCATTTCATAAACTCTGTAATTATGGCGCCTTGAAACTATATATATTTCATGTTAGACGTAAATTATACCTTGTTTGAAATTAAATTATGTGTCATAAGTCTCAACTAATATAGGCTTCTTGGTGTAATAAATATCCTGCAGAATCATCGTTACAGTTTCCTGTAACCTTTACGCGGGTTATTTTCATAATTTTAGATTCAGTAGATTCGGAAACAAGGTGTGGTGTATATGTTTTGCCTATTTATCAGTATATCTCTGCCGACATACTTATTAATTAAAATTGTAAAAAAAAAGTTTGATACTCTTACACCTAACCCTTCCAAACAAATTCTCTCACTACAGGATGCAAACATTTTCCTTTGTATTAAGGGTTAGCCTTATCCAATTTCCAACGTCTATCTAAAATTTTTCATTTCACAGAAAATGGTTTACCGCGTAATAGCTGATGTTGACTAATATATTATAAAACATATTAAAAAAAATAGATGAATTCTAACTGCATCCTGTTGGTATACAGCATATACATAAAGACTGGACTGCGCGATTCGTATTATTCTTTAAGTTTAAAAATGAGTGAGAGTTAACGACTGTAGATATCTTGTTCATCAGCAGCTAGGGATTTATTGGGATGCATTTAATACTTTTTGTCAAGTTACATCATAAATATAAAGACTGTTTTTCACTTAATGGCCTTCTTTTTTTTTAGATAGAGAGCCTTTGCTAGTGTCATCTTAACTCTAGGTGATAAAGACCAAGTCATTTCATAGATACCTATCATTGTTGCTTGGTTACAAAAATAACAATTATGGAGCGAAAGGAAATAAAATTATGTTTATGCCAAATGCTATTCAATACAAACTGTTAGTGACGAAGACACAATTATTTATTTTGTTTTCATTTTATTTAAATAAATTTATAAACATTGGAAGTACAATATTAAATATATTTCTTTTGTGTGTAAGTAATGAGGTGGTAAAATACTGCAGATCATTTCATAAATATTGAGTTATTGAAAAGGTTAGGTTGTTTCCGTCATAAAAAAATATCATTTTTATCACTTCGCCACTTACAAACAAAACATTTATTTATCATTATGCTTGTAATGTTTAAAAAATTAATAAAAATAAACGAAGTCCTGCAAACTTTGTATAATATATATATATATATATATATATATATATATATATATATATATATATATCCAACCACAGGTATAAGAAGTGAATAATGTCTATGGTGAAAACTAAACGAATTCCCAATGCACCTCTGACTGCTGAGGAAAGAGATATCGATAGTCGTCAAAAATTGCTATCTCTCTCCCACATTGACCTTACGGAATGTACGGATCGCGCAGATCAGTCTTCACGTCTATGCTATATTATAAATTATACAACACGAAAAAATTATTTCTCTATTTTCATGTCTACCTGCTTTACGTATTTTTGGTCACCATTATGACTAAATTTCTATAGTTTTATATATAAGTAAAAGGATTCGTTCTACATCTTTGTATTTGTATTTTTACCATAGACGAGGAGAAAAATACGTACCTGTTTTTAATAAAAATCGTAGTAAAACTTTCCGATGAAACAAGCGGGAAAGTTTTCCCTCCTCATCGCTCGGTGCATTATGCTTATTAAAACAAAAATAAAAAGCTATAAGCACTTTTAATCTTTACGACGTTTTTTTCTACAAAATGGTTTTTCGTGTACTTCTTGCAACTTACTCATTAAGATTTTTTTCTGAAAGATTTAATATCTTTTATAACTTAATATAGAATCTTTGTCTTTTTGTTTCTTTCAAATTTTTATGTGAAATTTATTATATTCGAATAGCTGTTTACTTTTAATGTTGCTATAGTAAGACTATTGCAAATGCAACTTTACAAACGTGTGACCCGCATACACACACGTACGTGCTCACGTTTTTCTCTGAATTGATTGATTAATAACTATAAATATATTCATTAAAACAAAAAAAGATTATGACATTAATATTTTTACTTTATAATAGTAACCAGCTGTTACTCGCTACAACGTAGCGATAGCAGAAATGATATCTAATTCTATCCTAACAAAGATATTATTTTGTATCATCTTAAGGAAATGTACATTGTTTCGGAATGGAAACTGTATATGGGTCGCTTTACTCTTTAACAAGCTAGTAAATAACACTTAAGTAAAAACATACATAGAACATTTATTCAATGGCAATGAAGGATAAGGTGTTATCTTAAAAACCGACCAAGCTCGTGACAAATTAGAGTTAAATTAAGTTTCTGTAAGTATTTCAAAAAATATAAAACAATATACTTTATGTGAATTGTTACACACATTGTGAATAGTCATGCTCATACTTGCTCATAAATGTCTATAGTAGCTGATTGCAGGCAATGAAGGATGAAGCGTTATTATAAAACCGGACAAGCTCGTGACGGTCCAGGTCTAAATTAAGGTTCTGTAGTTATTCTAAAAAATATCACCAATATACATTATATGAATTGTTATGCACGTTGTGTGTTGTCATGCTCATACTTGCCCATAAATGTGTATGTAGCTGATTAAAGATTCTAGACCTGACAGTTAGACCTGCTACTGGGATTCATTATCTGTATTTTTTTCTTAATTAAATATTGCGAAACATATTTCGATAATTTACTTCAATTTGTTTTAAGTATGCTAGTCAAGTATGCTCAGCCAACAGTGATTTCTATTTGCATTATTTTCACGCATTTTTTTATAGTTCCATAACTAATGAAGTTGGATTACCCAAAATAATTTCATGAAAGTATTCATCGAAACCTATATTCAGATTTATATTTCTAGATTTTTAAATATTCCTGTCTGGAAATGGTAAGGTTGTGAACGATTTTGAAGTTTTATGCGTCGTAAACGGAGCCTGAAAATTAAAAGTAGTAAATGTATCCCTAACTTTTAAAATAGCTTTCTGATGATACTTCACAAAAGGGGTACGATAAAAATCCACTTGATAATAAGAGGAGGAACCTAAAAAACTAGCAAAACAAATTGATATTACTTATTAATTGAGACATGCATCTGAACATACTTTAACCGATTTACATTACTGTTTCTTGTCGGTTATTTCAAGACTCCAATGTCTTGCCAATAAAATTACCCATTGTCTCCCATAGTTAGTTATTCGAATATGTCATGATGTGACTTGTCTTCCGATACTTCAATCGGGAGCCTTATATTAGGACTTCAGTGCTGGTTTTTCTTTAGAAAGAGGAGTCTTTCAAATTCTCTCGTGTTGAGATTTCGAGCACCAATCTCTCATGCAACGTTCTGTTTTCTCATATTTACATCCGTAATCATTCACATTTTGCATTAGTATACAAACTTGTTTAACATTTTTTGATTAAGATATTTTTAATTTTGACAATAAAATTTATAGGATCTCAAAATATTGAGGAGAAGTTTTCCTCAATAAAATTGAGGAAAAGTTAACCTATGCAAGCTAAAACTTGCCAGAACTCAATACGTTCTCTGGCCGTATTCTGCAACATTTTATTACAGCAAAGTATTACATAACAACTAATGGATTAATTACACAAAACGAATATTCATCTTAGGGTCTGTGCTTTTAAATGTAGCAGCTAATATTTAAAGGATTGTTTGAAGGTCATACATTATTTCACCCCATAACATGGAGACATCAGCGAAGTATGTATGAGAAAGATATTTTAAGATGTAATGTTGAAAATAATCATTTTAATGTATGTTATTTTTAGATGCAATATTGACAAAAATAATTGATTATGTAGTGATAAATCTTTAATTAATAATTCATTTAATTATCGCCAAAAAATCTTTGACTTAAAAAATATCGAATCAACGGTAGCAGAATCGAAGGCAATTTAAGAAATATTATATTTGGGTAGTTTGGATAAGTTGAATACAAAAATGCTATCCACCAATTCAGTGTCCTGTCCTAAATTGCCCTGATAAATTAAAGTTGTAGAACTCAAGTGAAAAATTTATTTGAATAATTTTAATATGTCTATGACTTCAAGATTTATATATTCAGTATATTTTCGGCTTCATATAAAGAATATTTTTAGCTAATAGCCTTCTTTCTCTTTTAGATATCCTTTTGCCAATATCACCTTAACTCTAGGCGATAATGAGCAAGTCATTCCATGGATATCTGTCATTGTTGCTTGCTTGAAAAAATATAAATTATGGAGCATAAAAGAAATAAAATGATGTTTGTGGCACACGCTATTCGATGCAAACTGTTAGTGACGAAGGTACAATTAGTTGGAAGCATGATCATATTTCTGAAGATTGGTCACTTCTCAAATGATTGAAGATCCGCAATCAGTGCTAACTTTACATACATTTCTCTTTAATATATTAAACAATCCTCATAGGGTTACGCATCGAAATCTTACTTACTAGGTTGAAACTTATTTCTCAAAAATTGAAAATTTTTTTCGAAAAATCACTTACTGTCCCAGCAATAAAACTTTGAATCAACTGAGTAAACAAATATCCTTAATACATATCTTCAAGGGTCGATTGAAAAATTCCTACCTGTTCTAATCCCTAATCCTTCAGTGTTTTAATTTTGTGTCTTTTTTAATATTATTAATCTGCAAAACCAATAACGCTGTTTCCAAATTTGCCATATTAATATGACAGATCGAGGCTCAGTATTAGATTACTTCCAACCTGCATTTCTGCAAGGTACTTACTTTTATGAATATTCATTCACATTTCTCTCCATTGTACGCTGGACGAATCCTGAATTCATTTAGACTCCGACCCCGGGGAGTCGTTCAAGCTTTCCAAATTTCCTTTTCCTATTTTCATCCTTTCCACGTTTACTTTTTTGTTTCCGTTTTTTCCTTACTTTATTACTTTTTCATTAGTTTCATCAAAGGTAGGTTATATGGATTTTGTATGGTGCTAAAATAACGATATTTCATCGCGAATATTTATGAAATAATCTATAGTTATAATTAATATAACAAGTTGTAAGCCTTAGCTGTAACAAACTAAATTTTAAGAACGTTTATTCAACACCCCTTCATCCATTGCATTATGTACTTTGGTGATTTGTTTTTATTTTTTTTCTTTATTTTGTAATAGGCTATATTTCTGATATTGTAATTTATTTATTTTTAGTTTTACTGTCAAGTAAAATTGATTTTGAAAACAGAATGTTTTTTGTTCTGCTTTTTATTGAAAATTAATTTACGAATTGATTAATGGAAGACTAAAATAAATATACATTTAATTACATTATTTTATATATATAAATATATTAATCAATATATATATATATATATATATATATATATATATATATATATATATATATATATATATATATGTGTGTGTGTGTGTATGTGTGTGTGTGTGTGTGTGTTTGTATATTGGTAATTTGATTATAACATATTTACTCCGGGCTACTTTATAATCTGCCCGATTATAAAGTATCCCGTGTAATATTACTAGGATATAGAAGTGTTTAAATACGTATACATATTACTATATATACTGTATTTATATAATATGTTATACCGTCTTCACGTAATATATAATCCTCACTGTAGGCTGTAGCAAAAAGGCGATGGAATTTATTAAGAAGCGATTTTGTTAATTTTAAAATACAAAAAAGCGCACGAATGTAGAAAATATAAATGAAACATTAGGACTTAGAAAAATATGGTTTCATGTGAGATACATAAATTGGATAATTATCTCCTTTATTTCTTGTTTTTCGTAAAATATGACGAAAATAAAGGTTATTTAAAAACCAACAGAGAAAGTACTTGAAAAATTGATTAAAAAATAAGCTAGTTATGAGATTCTAAATTTAATTATTGCAGAATACACTGACCTCGCTCTTGCAGAATACAATGACTATTACATAAAAACCTATCTAGCATTAGTCAAACTTTCACAAGAGCGTCGTATACATTTCGGCGCTTTTAAAAGTTTAAGCATTCACAGTGTTTCTATGAACATATTTACAAATATTAATGTTTCCAACGTAAATATATTGCAATTCACTATATACTATATCTTTGACAGGCGTAAAAGTATGAGGAATATTTAAATAAATATGGTGTTTAGAATAATCTTTATAGTTTTCCTACAATCATTGCGTGGGTTTCTAAGAACCCATATTTTTTTCAAAATTTTAAGTCGAGTAGTTTCGAAAATGAGGATGGCTGGTTATTTTGTGCATATTTTTTAGTGTATATCTAAGATATAATACCTAAAATTATAAAAAAACTTGTTTTTGGGACCCTTATCATTAGCCCTTTCAAATAACAACCCAAAATATATGTAGAAATTAAAAAAAAGGTTTTTGGGACCCTTATCAGCCCTTTCAAATAACAACCCAAAATATAAGTAGAAATTTAAAAAAAAATTTTAAATTGCTCTCTCTAAAATTTCTAAACGAATATTTTTGAATTTTAACTATTGTGATATATTTAATTACTATGTCAAATTTCAAGTTTCTACGACAACCGATTTCTCAGAAAAACGGCTATGATGCATATACGGACAGACACGTGAGTAAATTTATAAGGGTTCAGTTTTTCCTTTTAAGGCACGTAGCCCTTAAAATGATATCACAATTTATTATTGCTACCCTTGTTCAAACGTTAAGGTAACGTAAGATTCAAAATCTTTATAATTCTCTCAATTTTTAAAATGTATAACAAAATTCATCCTCCATCAGTTTATGCATAGAAATTGTAATTAATAAAATATATTTAAGAATAGAATTATTGTAATAAGTAATTAATAAATTTAATACTGTTTTTTTAGCTTTATTTCAATGATCCTAGTTCTTAAAGTTAAAATATTCAAAGTTTAACACAATGACACTACTAAGGCGACATGAATATTTGTGATTAATCTTTCTAGACATCGTTAATGAAAGCTGAAAGTTATTTTTGTAATTTTGTTATTAACAATCTGCATTTTGGTCTCCCAGGGTTCAGAGATTTCCCAGCATTTTGCCTTTTCTGTCATACTTTAGTAACTAAAATGAGAACTGCTGGTAGAATATAAACTGATAAAACATCAAATAAATATTTAATCATGTATTACTGCTAACGATTAAGAAGAAAAGAAAATTACTCGTTCTTCTCTAAAAAATTGCTCGATAATTTTATTGATTTATAGATTGTGCAGATACTTATAGAATGAGTGACGGACACATTCTATGCGTATATAATATTTGGTATCAATTCGTTATGTAGGTGCTGATTTGTTAGGTAACTAACAAAAAGAAAAATTATTATAAGGTACTTCAAATTGATCTTCTCCAGTGCTACATCTGAGCCATACTTTTATAAGGATGAGAGACCTAAAGGATCAGACTGCATCTTGAACTCAGAAAGTCACCAGTGAATAAGTTCTGCGACGGGTTGACTAGAAACTAAAGTTTTGCAAACCAAAACAACGTAAAATTGAATATCTGGGGCGCGTGCTCAGGCATAATATATATGAACTCTTGCAACTAATAACAATGGAAAAAATTGCTGAGAGAATTAAAGCCATTCGTAGAAGTAGAAAGTCATGATTTTGCCAGGAGAAGAAAAGATAGAAGTCAAGATTGCTTAACATCCAAGAATGGTGTTTACTGGTGTCGCCGAACTCTTTAACCTTGCCAAGTATCAGACTAAATACGCATAGTCGACTGCCAACCTTCATTAGCCGGAGAGGTACCCTAAGAGGATGAGGCCAAAGAAAAACTTATATAATTTTGATCAATTTGTCCGTCTTTCGGTCTTTTGTTATATTTATATGTTTGAATGTTTGCTTGAGATTTTTTCACGCAAACACCACTAGAAAAATATATGCCAATCGAACTTTTTCCGGCATAATAATTAGGGTTTAGAACGAAATTTTCTGTATCGTTTCATCAATCTCAAACAAACATACAAACATATAAATATACTGTCCTTTTCGTTTTTTCGTAAAAGTTTTAAGAGATTCAAGAAGAAGATCAGCTCACGCAGTAAGAAGCAAGTGCACCAACATAAAAAGTAATGAATGGTAATTTTCGAAACTATCTTACAATTCGGCTTGAGGTTCACCTTAAGAAAAAAATTGCTGTTGTCCCGACTAAAAATATTTTAGAAATAAAAACAGAACAAACACTGAAATAAACCTATAGTCAGTCTATAAATAAACTATAGTCAATGCATTATTAATTGTTCTTTTGTTGGTTCAAATACTTATCAAATGTTTTGTGTGTAAATTTATTACCACTCGACAAAACCTGACCTCATAATAAAAATTCTGTGTAAGGGAAAAAGAATTCTATAGTTGGTAAATTTATATTAATTAAACTGATATTTATTAAGTTACTTTCCGAAAAATACATAAATATCTATTTCATCGCTCGCAACTACCCAAATAACTTCATTAACAACTAGAAAAAGATCGCCTGGAACTTACGGGCCAAAAAACTTTCACTTACACGACTCCGACAATAATTACGGTCGAAGTAGCTTTTACGGTACGGGACCGACCCTTAAGGAAAACGTTGAAATTGTAGTAAAGCTGCCCGTAAGAGTCGTTTGCGCTTTGCGAGAGACGCCCGCCCGGCGAGTCGAGAGTCGAGACCGGCAGTACCGCGCTAGTCGCCGAGCGCGTTGGTTGTGTTTGCGTCGCCCTAAGGCACGCCGCCCATCGGAACCGCGATATCGGACCCAGCACATGTTCGCGACGTGAAAATTGTCGCATTTTCCGTTACGATACAATGTAAATAAATAATTTTACTCGCGTTTCGGGGTTGTAAGGCGAGAGTTTCGAGTGTTGCAATGTAACGAGAAGTTTTTTTTGTTTTATTGTTGTTTTTTTTTGTCGTTATCAAAGTTTGCACAAATGTGAGTTTTTAAGTTTTTTATGTACTCTATAATATTTTTTCGTTTTCTTTCCCTTTTTTGTTATTAATTTTTAAATTACTATGTACCAAACATTACTTCGTTTATACCCATTCCGTTCGAGCCGATTATGTCAATAGATAAATTTAAAAATTAATCGAGTTGAAACACTACTTATCTATCTTGATAATAGTTTTTTATTATTTTTTAAAATATTACCTATCTTGATAATATTTTTTATTATTAATTGTATATAATCTATCTTGACCATATATTCGTAACTCATCTTGTTCAATTGTTTCAATTATAATTACGCTAAGTTGGTTGTATAAATTTTCATCGTAAGTTTTTATACTCATTAAATATGACAACGAAAAATATATATATTTTTTGAACCATATGATATTCGTAAAAAATTAATTATAAAACACATAACATACGATGTCAAAAATTAATTAAAAGAAATTAAATATTTTTGATAGAGTTAAAATACATTTAAAATTAGCCCTAAAATTAAAAAAACTGGGAAATACTGGAATACAGAAATTCAGTACTATTCTGGTTCTTAATGATAACGGTTTAAAACACTGTTTAATAAATAATATAAAACAAAAGGGGTAAACGGAAAAATTATTAAATTAGTCCATTGTTTTTACATATTTACGTGAAAAAAAATTATTATTAAAAAATCTAGAGATTATATTATGAGTCACTCTCGTATCCTATCGTGTAAGCATGCGGAATGCAATCACGTGGACGCGAGACGCATCTCACTCTACAAATATTATATCTGGCTCTACATAATTTTCTTGGAAGTACAACGTAAAAAACAAATATCATAATGAAAACATGAAAAATATGAGTACCTAGAAAAAGATTGCATTTATTACCGTTGCCTACTACGGATCGTGGATCACACTTGAAGTAAATTATACGTGCCTTAAAATTAGCAGACAGACTGATAAGTTTCAACATTTCGTGTCCCATGAATTCGGGCTTTCATGATCTAATAAAATACTATATTTCTGAGATTATATAATATACATTTCTGCAGCAGTTTTTTATTTACTTAGGTTCGTTAAAAAATACTACAACATTTTATAATATAAATTCAGCAAAGTAAGTTAATTTTATCGAATACAAGTGTTGGATACTTTCAATTCTCAAAATTCTTTCAGTTTTATTATTTTCTTTTTAAAATATATCCTGCCTAAGTATTATATTCATATATATAATTCTATCTTATCAAACTAAACGTAAACTACGTCGTAGAAAGATGAATGTCATCTAGACTCTACTTTAGCTCTAAATGTGAACATTGTGCCAAAACTTTCTGCTACTTTCTAATTGCAACTCTGTAAATTTCCAGTTCCGATAAATATCTTCAAAATATGAAACAAATTTAATTTTAAACATACAATTTTTTTCATCCTTTTACACAGTCTAGAAATTGTGAATCATCTGAATTGCGGCTGTGTTGTGCATCTTCAAAGAGCACAAAATTGTTTATGTATATTCTGTAAAATTGTCGGTTAGGAAAATGTAAGGTAAATGTAAGAAAATTCAAATAATTAAATGGTTATTCCTATTTTCTTTTGCTTTAAATGAAATTTGTGTTACATCGATAGATAACTGGTAAAAACCTGAGAGATTCGATGTTTAAAGCGGTAACTTATCTTGAAATAGATACATAAACTACACGAATAGAGGTTCATTTCAAAGTGCTTTGGTGTTAATGTCATTTTCGATAGAAGTTAGACAAATTCACTTAAAATTATTTTTCTTCTATCAGTTTAACGAAAATAATTTTTTATGAAAATTGTCATATTATGCTCATCAGCAGCACTATCACAGCTTGACCAAATTATATTAAATATTGATATATATGTGGGAAATACACTGAACGACTGAGTAGATAACTGTACTTAGTTATCAAGGTGATTATAACAAATTGACTAAAATATTCTAAATCTAAAGCATCCATTGCTTAAAATTAGTGATTAGAATATTTCATCATGTCTTAATTTTGTGGACAATAATATCGATGCCTAAATATCCACAAACCCTTAGGAAGAGATTCCGTAAATAATACTAACAGCGCCTTCCATAGTTTTTTCATCGATTTGAGCTAAGGAATCTTAAATTATGAAAACTTTATTAAATACGGTTAGACTTTCACCACTCACCCTGTAAATTTTAATCAGTACTTAGTTTTTATTTGTATCCCTCAAGTTGGATTTATTTGTTAATCTATTTTGAATATGTTAAATATTTTGTAGGCAAATGCAACCATTTAATTAGTAAATAAAAGCAAATTCTCTTAAGCTTTCGAATCTTAAAACTTCCCGCCTTGTTCCACGAAAGACGAACATTTGAAGATAACAGCGAGATAAAAGCTTGACAGAAGACATGTAAGTGTTGTCTTAACACTATGTAACACTTATCTCATGTCGATCTAATGTTTCAAACGTTGTATATTTAAAAATGTATTGGCTGAAAGAATTTTTTTTAGTAATCGAATCTTAAAACTTCTTGCCGTGTTCCACGAAAGACGAACTTTTGCAAGATAATAGCGAGATAAAAGCTCGACATATCAGATGACATGTAAGTGTTATCTTATGACTATATAACACTTATCTCATGACCATGTATGATTTCAAACTTTGTATATTTAAAAAAGGATTAGCTGAAATAATTTTTTTTCAGTAATCGAATCTTTAACTACTTACCGTGTTCTACGAAAGTCGACCTTTTGCAAAATAAGGACGAGATAAAAACTCGACATATCAGAAGCAATGTAAGTGTTGCCTGGTTACTATATAATACTTGTATCATGTCTATCTAAGGTTTTAACCTTTATATATTTAAAAATGTATTGGCTGAAATATTTTTTTTAAGTACATAAGATTTGGCCTAATTAATAAGAACACTTAAAGCACTCTGTGAGCGACTTCATTTTTTCGGCTTACAAAAGACTGAAATATTAATAAAAATCAACCCCAAATAAAAATATACCCACTCTTTAACAGCAAAGAAACTTCAAAGAGATTGCGTAATTACATGATTTTCTAAATTTAATGAATTATTAATAAAGAATTCGCCTAATTTCAGTTTTATTTGGATGGAGCGGGTGAACTTACGTATTTTTTATTAAAAATGTTGGAATTAAGATTAATATTTTAATCGGCTATCGACCGTTTATATCAATTTGTAAATATTTTAGTTCATTTATTGCTTGCCTTAGTTATGACTGTCCAATAATGTGTGTATGTGTATATATATATATATATATATATATATATATATATATATATATATAATGCGATATTAGCAATATTATTTCTGAATAGTTGCATTTTTGTTGGCTGTAAGAGTTTGATCTTATTAATTAGCAAACTGATACTTATGAGTATCTTTCCATGTTTCAATAAATTTTAGTAAATATATAATTATTTCGTAAAGATACAAGTAATCCTGCAGTTCTTGTTAGTACAATGAGAAAGATACGTTATAAGCAATAATACAATTGCATCATTTATTTAAATTCCATTTACAATAAATCCTTTATTATTGAAAGCCTTAAACGTTTCTCTTTTTTGTTAGCGCACTATATCCCCATTTGTGTTCTTTGATCTTATTTGAAAAGGATATTTAGAAAACTTAAATCCGTGCGTTAATTCAATAGCTCCACCAGTTTAACTACAATATTTGCAGCTCTATATATATTATGCAAAGAATTTAATCAAAATTTTGTACTTTGGGCCAGATCTTAACTTTTGCTAGTCGTGTATTCAGCTTTTTAGTCTAAATTTTAATAGTTACGTTATAGAGGCTTTCAATTACAATTTCAAAAAATATACGAAGACTACATTTTATTTACGGTTTTTGAAGATGTGCGAAATTACATTTCAGTAAAATGATAATTTAAATGCGTAGATGTTTTTATAGGAATATATTTGAAATTTTTTAAGGAATATATTTGAAATTTTATGATTTTACAGGAATATATTTGAACTTTTTTAAGGAATATATTTGTAATTTGATGATTTTATGGGAATATATTTGAACTTTTTTAAGGAATATATTTGAACTTTTTTAAGGAATATATCTGAAATTTGATGATTTTATAGGAATATATTTGAACTTTTTTAAGGAATAAATTTGAAATTTGATGATTTTATAGGAATATATTTGAACTTTTTTAAGGAATATATTTGAAATTTGATGATTTTATAGGAATATATTTGAACTTTTTTAAGGAATATATTTGAAATTTGATGATTTTATAGGAATATATTTGAACTTTTTTAAGGAATATATTTGAAATTTGATGATTTTATAGGAATATATTTGAACTTTTTTAAGGAATATATTTGAAATTTGATGATTTTATAGGAATATATTTGACCTTTTTTAAGGAATATATTTGAAATTTGATATTTTATAGGAATATATTTGAACTTTTTAAGGAATATATTTGAAATTTGATGATTTTATAGGAATATATTTGAACTTTTTTAAGGAATATATTTGAAATTTGATGATTTTATAGGAATATATTTGAACTTTTTTAAGGAATATATTTGAAATTTGATGATTTTATAGGAATATACTTTATAATTTAATTTACAACTTTGACTTCAACTTGAATGAAAGATATTATATATTGGTCATTAATTGCAAATTATGATTGTTTTCTATTGTTATTGATTGGAGGTTTTAGTCGTCTAGAATATCAAAAATAAGTGGGACTAATGCGTTAAAAATTTCTTACTACTTGCTGTTCGAGTATGGCTCATTTAGTATTTGATGAAGACTTCACAGAAATTTGATAGTTTTTAAAATAATATTTATATTAAAAGCCAAACTAATATTTTCAGCAACACTTTCAAAGTTTTAAAATCAATTATTCCAAGAGCAAGCATTTTTGAAAAGACAAAATGCTCTTAGAATATTCCAAAAATAATGTCGCCGTGGTGTGTTGGGTTGATCACGATGCGGCGCACCGCGGAGACCCGGGTTCAATTTCCGGCCGTTCGTCGAGTGGCGCTGGACGGGTATTATCCTTGGCTGTAAGAGATTGCTCTCGTAGCAATACGTCTACCATATGTATGAATTAGAAACATTAAAAGTAGACAAAATAAATATTTTGGAATCTACAGGATAAGAGAGAAAAAAATCAACTTCTCAGCCTACATCCCAATTGTTTTTTTTACTTTTTTCTGAATTTTACTTCCCGTTTTCAATATGGCGTTATTCTTAATTAGTTAAGCAATATCCTTAATTAAACAATACAGTTTGATATTTTAAATTTCTATCCATACCATTTGATCCAAAATTTAATGTTTCTTTTTCTGACTCCGACGTATAAAACTCAAAATAGACGAAACACAGAATTTTGTAGCATGTATTGGAATTTTTTTCTATCTCCAGGAATCGAATCGAAATAGGCTCGAATATATTTTATTCCTCTAAAGCCTACATATAAAGTGACCTATTATATGCAAGAAATGAAACTATATTTGTTGAAATCCATTCTAACGTAAAGCTCGCCGATACGAACCAACATCAAAGCTACACTGCAGCCCTAGCAGAAAACGTACTAATCCAGTTTAATTGCAAATTATAACTGCGCTACGCGAATACATCGTAAAAATGTGAATTTTTCACCCGAAGTCATCATTAATAGTACTGCAGTGTTGGCTTATAACGGCCATAACTTACGCAGCTATTAGTTGCACTTTTACTGCAATTGCATTAATATTTCAACGAAACCGCTAAGCTTTATATGTATAAGACTAGATTAATAAAACTATAATCTAGAAATATTATTCTAATGTTTGTTTGCACCCAAACTATGAACAATTATTCCAAGGATGCTACATTCAATATAACTTGTTCCAAATTACCAAAATAAAAAGTTCACGTAAAGTATTACAAGTATTTAATTTAAAATAAATTGAAAAAGTTATTGTATATCAGAATTTAATTAATGAATCGTTTTTAGTTTCATTAATATCTACATAACTTTATAGGCAATTCATAAAATTTCTTACACAATTGAATTTTACATTCGCTTCCAAATTTCTAAGAAAACTTTTCATTAAGTTTTCCTTACTTTAATTACGGAAAAATTTTCTAACAAGTTTTTTTGCCGACGGGTTCGTTGAAGAATTTCTCAACAACTTGCTGTATTTAAATTTCCCAATCGATTTTAAAGACAAGTTATGAAAATAATTCTTTAGTATGCAATTATCTTTTTTAACCCTGATATATGTTTGGGTTAAAAATGGTCTTTTTTAATCTCTGTTTGTGCGTAAAAGTTATATTTACTGCACATTGAGTAATATAGTTACTTATTATTGTTTTTGACAAAACATTTAATTATTATATATATCATATATCTTAAAACGCGAGCTCGTTGCGAATATTTTTCGCAATGACCATAAAATTAATAATAGAAATACAAGTTAAAACATTATAAACCTATATACAAAGAACTTAGAGTAAAACTCTGTTTCAAGTGTGTACTGATACGTTAATATTAATTCATGATATAATGATATATCATTAGTTTTAAATTAATAATAATATTTACTTTCGTATCTGAATTATATAGCAATTTTTCTTTTTACAAATAAATTAATGATGTAGGAAGATTTTGCTAATATACTATGTTTTATATAAATATTCTACATTATATTTAAAAAGTTTAGTTATTGAAAAGAAAGTCAAGTTATAATTACATTGAATCAAGAATGATGGAAGAAAATAATTTATGATTTTATTCTCCACGATTTAGCAAATAAAATGATTATAAGTCATTTTATTACTCGCAAAGTAAATATAATTTTAATTTAAAAAAAAAACAAACACAATTTAATTTGCTTTTAAATGAATTATGTCTACCCATGAAAAGATTTATCCGTACGATCTAAAATATTAATTGATTTAAGTATTGCTAAACATGTTATATTTAAGGTATTTGTCGTGTAAAACGATATTTGTGTTTTATATATATTCAAGCTATAAGCCCAATTGATTTTAAAATTTAAAAATTATTTATCTTTTAATTTTGGCAAAAATCACTCTGGAAAATTATATAATTACCATAATAGGAAAAGTAATAATTTCACTAGACTTTTAATTTTATTTAAAAAAACGCATTGAACAATTTATATAAAATCTAAGTCAATCTAAAATGATGTTATAAAAAAATATATTTACCCCTCAGTTTTGATAAAAATTGCTCTCAAAAATTGTACAAATAACGTTATAGGAAAGGCAGTAATTCAAAAAACCTTAATTTTATTTAAAAAACGCATTCTAAAATAGCTCTACCCCTTATTATATATAATGACTTTTCTTGTCATCCTTATTCCGTTCTGCTAGCTATCTTATATAACTGTCCATATTTTTAATTCCTTTCAAAAAGTTATTGCATGAAATTTATCTTCATTTTTATAATTCTTTCATTGTATTTATTGTTCTCATTTATATCTTTTGCAGTTTTCTGCAAAACTAATTTTTATTCTCTATTTTATCCATCAATCCAGCTCCATCCTTCACGCACACTACAATACAAACTTACAAACCTACAATTCCGTCCGCGTATAAATACGTCCGCGCTTCCGTAAAACATCTTTCACTACACATTTCTTTTATACAGAGGGTCCCGTGCTAATGAAATTTCAAAGAAAACCACAAACTTAATATTGAATAAAAGTTTAATGGTTTTTATTACTTTTAACAGGGCAAATCCGATTTGAGCAGCTAGAACACTTTATATACATACGGACCTAAATACGTCCGCGCTTCCGTAAAACATATTTCACTACACATTTCTTTTATACAGACGGTCCCGTGCTAATGAAATTTCAAAGAAAACCACAAACTTAATATTAAATAAAAGTTTAATGGTTTTTATTACTTTTAACAGGGCAAATCCGATTTCAGCAGCTAGAACACTTTATATACATACGGACCTAAATACGTCCGCGCTTCCGTAAAACATCGTTCGCTACACATCCCTTTTATACAGACGGTCCCGTGCTAATGAAATTTATAATCCATAAAGCCCCAGGGAGCTATTGTTTTATTATGAAGTATAATAATACTAAAGCCCGGTATTAAACGAGACACAGACTGAATTCGTACGTTTAACTTACGTTGCGACGAGTTACTTGCAGGCGAAGTGTTTATTGAACGACTGCCTTATTGTCTTTGCATTTGGAGGCGAGCTGTTTGCGTTTTGTTATGATTGTTTCGCTTTCTGATAGTAATCTTGTTCGTGTCGTGAACGGCGCAAAGCGATGTCTGTGTGGTATTTAAACTTTTAATGAATGTACTTGCAGTGGTTACCATTTCTTTTGCAATTTTATTTAAGGGTACATGATTATGTTAATGTTTAAATATCGTTTTGTTTAAAATTCTCAAATTTCGTTAAGTAAAAAATTATTGAATTAGTAATAAATTATTATTAAATTTTAACACATAATCGTTACTATTTCATTGGGCTTGGCACCAGAATAAATTATAATACCTATCTCCAATTATGCTTAATTAATAATACCTATCTCCAATATATATAGGCTTGGCATTTACCTTATATGGAAACGTATGTAGTATTATTTCTACTTTCTTTAAGTTCTTTACCACGACCTAGGTTTCGTTATATTACAACATCTTCAGGTGAGCAAAGATCTTTGTTAATAGCCCACCTGAAGATGTTGTAATACAACGAAACTTAGGTCGTGGTAAAGGACTTAAAGAAAGTAGAATTCATATTATATCAATAATTTAATTTAATTGTGAATAATAAATTTCTATGAAATTAACGCCAAATATATTCAATATAACAAATCAAACTAAAATTCTATATTTGTATAAAACGCAGTCTGTCTACCTGTTTTTCTACATGTTGGCTTTTTCTTTTGATAAGGTGTGCGTCATCATATAATTTGTTTATTCTGGTGGATTATAAGTCGCTAGTGAAGTTGTTGAGGAGATGAAGCAATGTTAAGATCTATGTAGTATGTCCCAGATTGCTGGAAAGAAAACGCCATGGACAGCGACGACAGTAGTGGCAGGGTGCTGGGTTTCGGGAGGGAAACTCATTCTATCGTTAAAGTTTAACATCACAATTTTTACGCGAGTGGGACTGCTGATAAAACCTTGTTAGATGGATGAAGGATATTTTTGTGATAACTAGAAATACGTACAGGAATTTTGCGCGATTTTCATCCTTAATACATACGTCTAAAGTATTCAAAATTTTATTGAATCTGGCGCAAATTGCACGTTGTAATTGATATATAGCATATTTGGTGTGAAAATAAAATATTTGCCCAGAATTTAAATGTTTCTTAACAGTTATCAAAAATTTGTCCTATACATATTTTGTGTAGGTAATTTTTTCGAGGAGGATAATTTTTTTAGCCATCATATAGATTTAGTTATTATCTAATCACAACTGCAAGTTTAAAAATTTATAAACTTACTTTTTTTTATTTATTTATTATTCACTGATTTTAATGACTACATCTCGATACAAGCGAACGATAGTAAACTATGTCTGTCACACTTCCTCATTGTGATTAAGCCATAAGAAAACGCCAAATAAACATATTGACATCTCACTCTAAAGATGCACAGAAATTATGCACGGAGAGATCACCTAACGGTTACACTTTTTTAACGCTCTGAATTTCGTACGATCAGAACCTAATGTTTATATTTTTTAACCTTCTGAACTTCGTACGCTCTGAACTTCTCATTTTACTCCTCATAAAATTTTATATCATAACGGGCACTATATATTAAAATCGATTTGTAAGGAGTAAACTCCAAAAAATTAAATGGTAAAATTTAGTGATATCCGGCTGCCTGGAATATGAAGTGGTACTGACATCATTCATCCTTTATCTTTTAAAAATCCTTTATGTAGAATAATCCTCGAATGATACTATTTTTTAAATATTTAAAACGAGATCAAAACGGTGGAATTATGTTTAATTTCGGCTGAGTTGTTGAAGTCTAAAATTACCTACTTTAAAAAAAATGCTCACCTATTTGGGTGCGATTACCTCCCCACATTCGAGGTTGGCATGGCTTTTAAAGGCGTTTTTACGTCAAGACAACCGATGTTTGCTATTTGTATAGAATTTTTTGAGCATCGTCTAGTTTTTGTTGGTGATGTATTTATAATTTTTACTGTGTACTACATTTACATAATGTTTTTAAAATGGTATGGCATATACAAATTTTGACTAATTTATTAAGTAATTTATTTTATTAATTGTTAAGACCAACATCTATCAGGATAAAATTTGGAATTTAATTATTTAAGTGTTTCAATGTAAGCCCCGCAGGGATCATCGGTACGCCTTATTGAGAATAATGATGTTAGCAACGTTGTGGGTATTAGGAAATTATATTATTGTGATTCTGAATATAAAAAAAAGTAATATTAGACTCGTGACTACATCCAAATTCATAAAAATAATGTTTATATCGTGAGTAACTATAAATATCTTGGTAAACATTCTTAAGTTTCGAAGTAAAAAGCTAGAAATATGATATTTAAAAAAATTGCTGTTTTTATTTCTAGTAATACAAATGTGTCAGTATTTTCTTAAAACTAAACGCGGCTAATACTTAGTACTGAGTATTATTCTGAAGTTATAATCAGAAAAATAAAAAAATAAACATATGAATAAACTAGTAATCCTCGAATGATACAATTTTTTACATTTTGGAATAAGAAGCAAAAACAATTAAGGACGAATATATTTACATACTTTTTATTTCAATTATTTGCACATGAAAATTAGGAATGACCGTCAATATAAAATTATTATGTTAAAATCATTAAATTAAAATAATTATGATAAATATTGCTTATGCAAATCTTATTTCATTATGAGCTACATCCACTCATCCATCGTAAGATTTATACAAAATTTCTTCATTTCAAAGATTTTGCTATGCGAAGGACAATATAATTCACAATTCACATAAACTGGTTCAATAATTTACAATTCACGATAAACTGGTTCCTCGCTCTGTGTTTATTTACCCAAAATAATGTGCTAAATGACTATAATTCTAATAAAATAAGCATGAAAAAATTTTACACGAAGCCCGTGTTCATGTGTACGAGTATGTCTGTGATACCTTGAGGCAAACAAATATTTTAAAACTACAATAGCTATTGGACCTCTGATTATAACACACACACATACACGCACACACACACACACACACACACATATATATGTATATGTATATATATATATATATATATATATCTATATATATATATATATATATATATATTATCCAGTGTTACAAAACATAACATCGCGTTAGCAAATTAATTATCTCTTTAGATAGAAATCGAAACGGGAATTTAACTCAAACGAATCGTACATCGACATTAGGTCAATCGATTATAAACAAATTTGATATCTCGCCGGCGGTATTAATTATAAGACGTTCAAAGTAATCTCAGTATCTAATTTGCAGTCGTTATTATTACAAAGCCCGGCGGTGAACTTTTGAATGGATCCCAAACTTTCGTCGGAGCTTCAAAAGTTTAATTAATTAATTAAACCCTAGTGTCCGACATAATATTGAAGTAGGCGAAGAGCGAAAGGCGCCAGAACTTGTCGTTGGGTCACGTTTCTTATTTATTTCGGAACAGAGGGTCGCGCTCGTTTTTGACATTCTGACGGAGTCTCCAATTTCGATGAAATGTTAGCATTACTGGTAATTAATAATAATATTATAAAAGCATAATATTATATTATAACATTTGCTATGTAAATAAAAGGTAAATTGCTATTCATAATTATTAGTCTTCCATATTCTCAAAGTTCTCCTTTCATAGTGCATATCGCCAACAAGTCCCTTACAACTTATTTACGTGTATTACATTTATTTCGTATACATAGTCATACTGGATTTAATAATAGCATTGCTGGCAACTAATATTATAAGCATAATATTGTATTATAACAGTTGCTATATAAATAAAAGGTAAATTGCTATTCATAATTATTAGTCTTCCGTATTCTCAAAGTTCTTCTTTCATAGTGTATATCGCCAAAAAGTCCCTTACAACTTATTTACGTGTATTACATTTATTTCGTATACATAGTCATACTGGATTTAATAATAGCATTGCTGGCAACTAATATTATACGCATAATATTGTATTATAACATTTGCTATGTAATTAAAAGGTATATTCCTATTCATAATTATTAGTCTTCCGTATCCTCAAAGTTCTTATTTCATAGTGCACATGGCCAACAAGTCCCTTACAACTTATTTACGCGTATTACATTTATTTCGTATACATAGTCATACTGGATTTAATAATACCGAAAATAAATTTTTAGTTTCTTTCTTACATTTTTATTTATAGAAGCAAATCTATTTTTTAGTTCTCATTTTGCTGGGGCATGTTTAAATAATAATCTACAGTGGCTGTGTTAAAACTGAATCTGCATTTATAAATTACTAGATTTTGTTTTTAGTTTTTTCTGCTTTAATTTTCGTTTAACGCAACGGGATTTATTTTTAATGCTGTCAGACTATTACGACACCATTTTATAAATAATGTTAAACTTTTTGCCAATTTAATACACACACCGCGCCATTTATTAGTATACTGTAATATTTAATAAAAAACCGAGTACCATTCTATAGGAATCACACTATTTCTCAAATTTTAATGTAACTTGTAAATTAATTCAATCACGAATAAGCTTTACTGCAAGTTGTTTCATATGAATGTGTTCAGTTTTTAAGCGTTATTAAGTAGCATATATCTGAAAGCACTTTGATTAACAAACATGTAAACATACTTGGACTAACAAGCACTCAAACAAACTTTATTCACATTCTGCAAACAATATCCGAACACATTTTGAGTAACAAACATCAGAACACACTTTGAGTAACAATTTGAGCAAAGATCCGAATACACTTTTCGTGGCATTCTCTTTTCCTAAACAAATCCAGACACACTATGAGAAACTAACATTTGAATACACTTTAAGTAACAGACATCCAAAAACACTAAGAGTAGGAAACATCCGAACACATTGTGAGTGACAAACACCCAGACATACTTTTCGTGGTATTTGCATTCCACAAACAACACACGAACACGCTTTGAGTAACGAACATTTCGAATACACTGTTCGTAATATTCACGTTCCATACGCAACATTCGAAAACACTTTGCGTAAATATCCGATTACACTTTTCGTAGCACGTGCATTCCACAAATGTATTCCAATATCTGTACATACTTTAAGTAACGAACATCCGATTTTTCATGGTATTTGCATGCGAAGCCGTGGGTAATAACATATCTTTATGCAGTCAAAATTTGGTAGCAACTTGTTGTTTGGTTACGGAATTATTAGAATTTGTAATGTTAATAAGGACGTGAACAGTATATATTTTTTTGGTTTTCTCTATATTATAATGTATTACTCTAAAATAATATTAAATATACGAATAGGTTAAAATGTACATTTAGTGTGTTTCTTGATATCTCATTATCTACTTACATATTACGCATTTTAAGTGGATATCGTGGACGAGTATTAATATTTATAAAAACTACATCGAATTATAAATTTACGATTCGCGTATCTCTTGAAATAAGAAACAAAACATATTCTTCTATGTTTTATATCGACTTGAATTAATTTTTTAAAATATTTTGAATTTAGAAACTTTAAGATCTTCACTATTTTATCACATGTAGATAATGTGAAAAATTACTATACTGTACATGTTATGATTATAAGAGTAGATGATAAAATATGCTCCTTTAGTTTTTGCTTCTATACTTATAGAAAATTCACGATTTTACTTTCCCGATTTGACTATTGCATATAGTAACATAAGTAGCTTCAGCTATTAGTAGAAAAAAGAGATACGACTTAAATAGCGCTTCAGTTAAACTTAGACTACTGGTATCCAATAACTCGCTCACATTTCAAAGAATTTTTAGATTAAATATGTAAAAATATTTAAAATAAATGATACCGCTTCATCAATATTCAATAAACAAAAATTTTGCTAATAAAATAGCTTCATCAATATTCAATAAACAAAAATCTTGCTAATAAAATAGCTTCATCAATATTCAATAAACAAAAATCTTGCTAATAAAATAGCTTCATCAATATTCAATAAACAAAAATCTTGCTAATAAAATAGCTTCATCAATATTCAATAAACAAAAATCTTGCTAATAAAATAGCTTCATCAATATTCAAGAAACAAAAATCTTGCTAATAAAATAGCTTCATCAATATTCAATAAACAAAAATCTTGCTAATAAAATAGCTTCATCAATATTCAATAAACAAAAATCTTGCTAATAAAATAGCTTCATCAATATTCAAGAAACAAAAATCTTGCTAATAAAATAGCTTTATCAATATTAAATCAAGATATGTACATCTTATTTCAATTATTTGTACGAGAAAATTAGGAATAACCGTCAATATAAAATTATTATGTTAAAATAATCATGATAAATATTGATTATGCTAATCTTATTTCATTATAAGCTACATCCACTCATCCATCGTAAGATTTATACAAAATTTCTTCATTACAAAGATTCTAAAAAATTAGCATTAACTCAATTTTTCACCAAGCCCGTTTTCATGTTTATGAGCATGTCTGTGATACCGTGTGCCAAACATAAATATTTCAAAGCTACAATAGTATTGGTCCTCTGAATATATATATATATATATATATATATATATATATATATATATATATATATAAATTGATATTTTACTCAAATTATCCTAAATGCGAAGCTTTTGTTTTTAACTAGTCGAAATTGTTGAGCAAATACGTATTGACCCAAATCCGCCTGAAAATTTTAATCTCGCCACATCTTAAGCCCTAATTGAATTATCAATTATCGTAACAAAACTCAGAATTGCGCTGTGCTATTCACACGCCTACATTGTAAAAACGAAATAAAGACAGCCTCTAAAGCTCTAATGGCTGTAAAGCGAGCGCTCCTCACAATATCAGTAATTAATCCCCATAAAACTTAAGTACCGGGAAAGCAGAATAATTAAGCAACAACATGGCTCGGGCTTTTCAAATGTACGACTTTATGCTAATTGGAGTCGGAATGAGGTCCGCTTATACTCGATACTGCAGTTGATTTACTGCCAGTCTGTATCTGTTACTGTGCTACGAAACGTCACTAGTAACAGTTACTTAACCTACGATGCTTCACTAGTAACAATTACTTAACAATAGGCCTGCTTCAATTATCGACGATTCGTTTGCTGTAATCCATGGTTAATTATACGAGTAAATTATGTTTTCAGCGCGGAAAAGCGTTATATTCAGTTATTTTAAAGTATTTTTGCCTTTTCGTACTAAAATTTTTGTTTTTGATGGTTTTGTAATTTTTGTGCTTCTACATAATTAATTTAAAAAATATATACATAATAATTTTTATTTAGATATATATTAATTAATTGTCATAATGATAATTTATTTGATCTGTTTACAAGATAAATATAAATTGTGTTTAATAAAATAACTAAAGCCAAAGGTGAAGAGAAATATGCAAATAAAGGTAAAAAACCACAATAAAGTTGTAACTAGACAGCATTTTTATTGTTTTTTTTTCAAATTTAAATTGGAAAAGCTTCACAAAGTCAGTAACACAGACTGAACACCATTAAATAAAATATGAAGTAGAATGTAGAAAATAGAAGACAGGAAAAAAACCAATGCTACTACTGAATTTCAATTATATATTTATAATTTAAGTTTCTATATGATCCGTATGTTTAAAATAAAATTAGTTAAAGATCTTTTTTAATTATTCAAATTATGTTACATTTAGATAGGTTTATATTTCACATATAAAAGACCCAACGTCGTTTTGTTGATTCGAAATATCGTTGCAGTGTTTAATTTATTCTCGTTCTATCATTTTATGTTACAACTATCATTTCAACAGAAAAATCCCAAATTGAAAAAAAAAATTATTTAATATTGCCCTATCGCTACTGCTCGATCGCGCCATTATTAGTAATTTACACGAAAATAATCCAAATTATAATCGTAGATAAACGTTAATCTATCAAAATCGGGGGGGGGGGTAGCATTTTTTAAGGCTAGCTTTGATAAATGTCTAAATTTTATGGGAATGCCACGAACTGTCATATACATACATTGACCCTATTGCGGGCATAGGCATAAATACTGTGCAATTCGTATCATTCTGTTGGTCTAACATGAAAATAACGACCTGCAGCCTCTTCTAATAATACGGTGAGTTCGCTTCTTATTCCAGATTGGAGCTAGTTATGACCCTATTTTATAAAACGTAAGTCTGCCATCATTAACACTCGTTATACCAATATATATTAACTGTCGAACCCTATAAGCTATGTTCGAATATCATTTGATTGGTAGGGACAAGAATTTTACCGTTAAGTAAAGTTTTTGCGTATCAATAAACTATCGACTGGTGGATATATATACCTTGCCTATTATTTAGAGAAATGATTGTTACCATTACCTGCAATCATTGACACGAAGAGTGGATTACGCGATCCATATCATTCTGTAGACAGAGAGATAGCAATTGTTGACGACTATCGATATCCCTTTCATCAGCAGCCACAGATTTATTGGAATTCGTTGATTAAGTTGTGTCAAACTACATCATTTATAAGAACACTATTTTCTACCTAATGGAGTTCATTCTCATTTAGACAGAAAACTTTGTGAATTCAACTTTGGAAGATGAGGTTAGGCGATACCGACTAAATCATTTCCTGGATACCTATCAGTGTTGCTTGCTTACAAAAATACAAATGATAAAGCAAAACATAAATTAAATTTAAAGCAAAATAAAGTAATGTTTATGTACTACATATAGTTGTTCTGTGCAAACTGTGAGTGATGAAATTACAATTTGTTATAATTTTTTTCATTTTATTTAAAAAAAATAAATTAATAACCATTACTAGCACATTATATATATATATATATATATATATATATATATATATATATATATATATATATATATATATTTATATATATGTGTGTGTGTGTAATGTTTATTAACATTAAGAACAATTAATGAAATAAATAAATAATGTCATCCTTCAACCTTTGTATAAAATATATATGTATGTACAATCACACACGTAAATTAATCTGTGCGTAATATCTATGACGAAAATTAACGAATCACTAATACACCCCTGCCTGCTGAAGAAAGAGATATCGATAGTCGTCAACAATTGCTATCTCTCTGCCTTCAGAATGATAAGGATCGCGCAATCACTCTTCGTGTCTATGATTGCAGGTAATGTTAACAGTCATTTCTGTAAATATTAGGCAAAGTATAAATACCCACCAGGTGACAGTTTATTGACACGCAAAAACTGTACTTACGGTAAAATTCTTGTTGCTACGAATCAAAAGGTACTCGTATATAGGTTATAGGGTTCGATAGTGTATATAATGTATATTGGTGTAACGAGTGTCATTGATGGCAAAATTACGTTTTATAAAATAGGGTCGATAAGCTCCAATCTGGAATAAGAAGCAAAATCACTGTATTATTAAAAGAGACTGCAGATTGCTATGTATAATGTGTCCTTTCTGATTAAACCATTAATTAATAAATTATAATACGTCGGAATTTCATCCGATTTTAGAGACTGTTTTCAGATTGCTGTTTTCCTTTTTCCAAAAGAATGAGTTACGCGATATTTAAAAGAGGTCAGGATAGGGTCAAGGAATACGCGATTGATACGCATTACTTATTATCTGTCTTACTCATGGATTTATTTAGGACTTTAAGTCTACCCTTTTTCCTTATGAATGATACGAATATAAAAACCGAAAAAAATGTTATGGTCAAAATGTGGAATGTCACTAGTAATTAGTACCGAAAATTATGTTTTATATATATATATATATATATATATATATATATACATACTTAACGTACTGTATTATCTATACCATAGAATAGATTTAATGGAATTATATGTAGCTGTCGAAGATGTTGGATTCCAAAAAACACGTCTTATTCCCTTATCTAAACTGTCGACTTCTATGGAAGATAATAATAATATCTTGGCATCAATCGTACCGCACTTTTTATTTATTTACTTCTTATTCCCGTATATAAACTGTCTCCGGCACTCTTACGACTTCTATGGAAGATAATAATAATATCTTGGCATCAATCGTACCGCACTTTTTATTTATTTACTTCTTATTCCCGTATATAAACTGTCTCCGGCACTTATACGACTTCTATGGAAGATAATAATAATGTCTTGGCATTAATCGTAACGTACTTTTTATTTATTTATTTATGTACTTTAATGTATCTAATTGTTACATATAGCGGACTTATTGCTACGAGAGCAATCTCTTACAGCCATCCAGAACACTAGTCCAGACCCGCTCGATGAGCGGCCGGGAGTCGAACCCGAGTCTCCGTAGTGCGCTGCGCCGTCAAAGGCCGCATGCCTTGTGGTCAACTCAACACACCACGGCGATGGCGACTTTTTAGATTATGTTATGGATAACGCTATGCAATTTACTTTATACAATTTTTTCTTGAAATTTGTTCCAAGCAGTAAATAACTAATGTAAATAACTTACAAATAGGTAATGTATATAATGAGCTAAGAATAGGTGCGCTTTACCAAAAAATGATTGTTTTACTGCTTTTAAAAATCAGTTTTAACAATCCCCAAAATAATTAAATATTCCAAATCAGAGATGACAATAAAACCAAACTCCGTTAAAAATAAGAGCAAATGTTAGCGACGGTGTAACCAACCGTCTAATAAATATACATTTAGCTTAATGAATTGTTAACTGCTCTTTTAAAGGAACAATCGGGGATATTATTTACGACACAATTCTGGCCCTGCACAATGGCGCCTCTTAAACCTTTAACTGCCACTCCTCCGACTCCAGTTCCAGCTTTAAGTTTAAAGCTGCATCATCGCCGAGCTTTTGAATTCTTCATTCATCCAAACGGCGCACATTTACCGCATGATTTAACGTAAGGCGCGACCCGTCTCCACATCGGACATGGAAGGGGCGTCCGCACTCAATGAATCGCATGATTAATTGAAATTATTTGCGTATTTGCAGCCACTGCCATGGTGTAGAGGGTAGGGGTAGCATTTGCATACTGACGTGCTGGATTCGAGCAGCTTTAAGTGGCTTAATATGTTATTGTTTTCGAAATTACCAGACGTTTTGCGGCCAAATTAGGTAAGAGAAATCTTGGCGCTGTCATTTAAGTTGTGTCTCAATTGACTGCCAATGTAAAAGAAGGGAGACATTTTCGAAGGTGAAATTTAGTAACATAAAAAGTAGAGATAGTATTAGTCTTGTTGAGTTATTACCTTTACAACTGTGTCGTCTTTATTAGTTTCCTTATTATTCTAAACTAACCACGATAAAGAGTTGATAGCCAATCAGTTAGTGGCGTAGTTAGAGAAGCAATTTAGCCTTCAAAAGTGTACGGACAATTTGAAAAACTTTAAAAGATAAACTAATGTTTTTATATATTTATCTTGGCCAAAACCAATATTATTTTAAATATTTCTACACAATTATTGCATATAGGATTTCCTACATAACTCTAAGTCATCATCAATTACTGCCTTAAATATGTTTTCCAAATATTATGAAACAAGAAGACATCTTGCAAAGACTTATTAGAACGATGCATGTAAGTTTCGATCAAGTATTAAACAGAATGCCATAATTGAAACTACATTGGTCGTGCGTTAAACATACTTTAGATAAGAACCCTCAATAGAAAAGAAAGCGTAGCTATCCGAATTTTTCATCAAACTGTACTTGCGAAATTGAAAAGTACTGGTAAGACCTAAAGTGAAATAAAAAGTGATGCATTGAATTGATTGATGTAGCAGAGCAACGTAAATGTCCTTTGTCTCGTTAAGATGACGTAAAAAGTGAAGAGATAACGATTATGTAACCAATATACGTATTACATTTCTACACATTGCCAACACTTAAGTCAATAATCATAAATATTTGAAAATGGAAAACGCTACGATTAAGCAATAATACAACGAGATTTACTTTCAGCCATAGACAAAACCTCTATTCTCTCGTTGTAATTTACGTAAAAAACTCAATATCTGAATGAGTAATAGTCATTTTATGCATATTTTTGAGTGAAAACTATCTTAAATTCGGCTGAAAAAGTCTTTACTTTATCTAATAAAAGTAATTTTCAAAATTTGTAATCCTAGGATAATCCGCCAATCATACTTAGCGACAGAAGCTCAAACGTCAGCTTTTCCACAAGCTCGGAAGCAGTCTCCCCAAGTCTCCCATCATACATTACCGCTCCATCAAAGTAAAAGTTATTGTTTCATTTTGTCATGAGAATGCGGAATGTTCGTCAACGATAAAATTTTACAACGTACTTGAGCTTTTCTCCGTATCATTGTTTGTGTCGGCAGACGTAGGCATTCATCAAAGCTCCTATAAACTGTTGCAATGAAACATAAAGCTGCTAATTAAGCCTAAACAGTGTGTGCCGATACGTCGCGTGATACGTAATGCAAGTAAAAGCTTCTACGTTGTCATGAGAAGGTTGTATATTTACTTTGACATGAAGGTTCCTTTGTAAGCTTATATCCAACGTTACCATGAGTTTTTTGCTTTATGTTTCTTTAATGTTTATGTGAGGATACATCTATATCAGAAGTTACGTTTTTATTTTACAGTAATTATTCAATATAAACGATGTACTGTGAATATTGTCTACGTAATAACAATAATAGACGAACCAGTTATTATATAATACTTCGTTATTTAAAAAAATGAATAATTATAGTGGTTAAATTAGCTGTGAGTAAAGTTAGAAGATCATGGCGAGTTACAGTCATCAGGAGACGCAGTCGAGTCCTGCAAAGGAGATACCGAGGTAAGAAAAGATTTTTTTGTCCTGTACTGTTGTCCATTGTAATCATGTGTCTTAATGTAAAGGCTTATGTATTACGGATTTTCTATTATTTTTATCGGGTGATTTAGCTTCAATTTAACTAATTGTTCCAATTGTTTAACTTATCTTTATGTATTCGACTAAATAATTTACAAATTAATTTTTGATGTTGTTATGTAGGCATATGTATCAGTTTCAATCCGTATTGATAATATCATAATTAGTATTTTAAATACAGTTTTATATACTAGGCGAATTTGTGTATTTTGTAAATTATTTTCAAATTGAATGTCATTTTTAATTAGTAATTTTTACCGCAGTTTACTAGGACGCTTGTTTATTTTGCAAAAGAAAATATCTCGTATGAAAAATCCTTCAAAGCACCAAATCGTCATTTTAAAAGCTAATTTGTGCCCTCTTGAATGAGAAGTTATTCTTTGGTATGACGTAATTATCAAATGAGCTAATTACTTTATCATAAAACTTTCTGTCTTCATCTGTGAATTAATTGTATACTTCTATGTGGTGATCACTCATGAAATGAAGAAGAACAGCAGCAATCTTCCTTTATTCTCGTTATTTCTCATATTTCATAACAATAGCAAAGTTTTTAAATAATTGCTTCCATGATTCCCAAGTTTGTATTGTATTAGATTTAAAAATCTTTTGGCTTTTGTATTTTTTAAATTTACTTGTTTTTAGTTGTTAACAATTTACTTCAAACCTTGATTTGTTCAAAAATATAAGTCGAACAAGTTCTGTAATCCCTACGAAAGGAAACGTTACGATGGATTCATAGATAACAAATACCAGAACACAAGAAGTTATTGGTCCTAATAAACTATGGCTTATGTTTCACGGTGTAACTTCATAACTACATAGTAATAACTAAAATGTTGGGGAAAAGCAAAGTAAATTTTTTTTATGTATTTCATTTTGAATGTAATGGTTAATAGATTAATTTACTTAAATATCAATTTTCTTAAATATTAATTTTCGATGTAAAATAACTTGATTTACTTTGTTAGTACTTGATTAGCTAAGTTACTTTCATTTACTGTCTAACATGATATGAATTTTAGCTGCTTTAATTTTTTATAACTTAAAATAAATATTCTTGCGATTTTTATATTTTTTGTTGATTAACATTACTTATGTTAATTTCTTTTGAAACTAATCTGTATTTATTATTAAGAAAGTAATGCACAATTAAGGTGCAGAATTTAATTGATAACGTTTATGATAAATCTACGAACGCCGCTAGTTCATGTGCTATAAAGCAGTGCCAGTGTCTTCCAACAAAATTATGCTTTTAGGTTTTTTTTGTGTATGCTTTCTACGTTAAACCATCAAATGCTTCATCAATGAATTTTAATTTTATATGACATGAACCCTATATGACATGAGACCCTTATGGTCTCAAAAATATTTTCTCAAAATTAAAATTGATTGATGAAGCATTCGATAGTTTGGAACAAAATGACTAGCCACTTATGACTACTGATATCCCACATTATGTACATAATTTTGAAATTTTTTTCTTGTACTTTATTTTATTAAAAACCTCCCCCTATGACAGACGAACAAACGGACACATGAACAATTTTATAAAAATTCTGCTTTACCATTTGAGGTTCGGAAATTTAAAAATAAACAAACAGCATAACTTTCCTCTTTAAAAAATTATGAGAGTACAATTTGTGGGCATATGACATGAACACACGTTGACAAATTTAAACATATGAACTACCTCTGTAATCTGGCATATATTCGCGAGCTATTTGAGTATGGAATTAACTATATTCCACGTCAATTTTTGTGTAATTCGTTTCTATAATTTCACCACACGATTTCCCTCTTTAGCGTGATTACTTTCAGGAAACCGTTAATTTCCATGTGGCAACACTAAACACTCTAGCATTGACAGTTAAGTCAAGATCTCAAACTACTAATTTTTGTAAATGATATTAAGTCAATACAAATAAAGTCCATCTTCAATGATAAAAACTACATTATCACCCTACATTGTAAAAAAGGTCCGTCACGGGACGCCTGGCAGATGTGAAACATCTAAATTTTTGAAAAAATCAGATTTAATTAACGCGAAAGTAAACAATTACTAAATAAACAATAGTTAATAAGCAAATAATAATATTTATAAAGTATGTTAATTAAGTTTAATTATTATTTCAATTTATATGACGCTTTTCACATTTTAAGACAATTTAATTCAATACACCGATGTAAACGAATAAAGGTGTAAGCGATAGTAAATAAGACGCAAAGCTGACCGAATGGCAGGCAGACGCCAAGCTGGCCGAATTAAGTTGGAAAGAGCCGACAATACATAAAGCTGGACGAATAGCAAGGCGCGTCTTGCCATCAGAATATTTTAACTCCAAATGCGCCATTGTTTATTGATGTGAAAAATTAAATTTTTTCATATCAATGAACTGTTTAAATTAAAACGTGATGCATAAATGGACATATTTTCTCTGGTTTAACTTCAACTTTTTTCATATTTCAAAGGTACTGTCTTATCCACTGAATAAATTCGGCGACTGTGCACTGGGAGACTTTGTTATTAGAGAACATAATATACTGCCCCGCTGCGCGAGAGTGGTGGCCGTCTATATCTGAAAATTTCAATTAACATGGCATGCGATATCGTGTCGGACAGCGGTCTCCAGGGACAAATGCATTCTGTAGCAGTAGTCGGCTGAAACTCTATCTGATGTTTTATATTTTCAAAGACTTTTCATTTTCTTCGTTTTTATTGATTGTTTTTATCTAGAATGAAAACATTTTTTAATTTTTTTTCATTTCCAATAATCAAAAAGATGCATATATGACCATATCATCCAACATACGGTTAATGAAAATCGGGTGGATACGTATATAAGTAAGTGTATATGGGAGCTTTTAAAAGATTTATTTGGATTCGAACTTCTTTTATTTTATAGTTATGGCCACAAGTATATAAAAAAGACTTAGAAAATCGTTCCGTTTTTCCTTGATCTTTTTAAACCTGTGGCCTGTAAGAACTAAAAAAACATTATTGGACTTGAACCGAATAAGTTTCAAGGTCTTTGTTTTGGTACATGTATCAATATCTTTTTTTGGTATATTAATATCTATAGTTTTTAGTTAAAATTGGCAAAAATTTTCGGAAATCTGGCCAAAAATGGATATTTTTGACGCCCCAGAGTTATTAGCATGAATGATAGCTGTCGTGTTGTTGTTGGTGCTGTCGTTACGTTGTTTGATAGTCTGAGATTCCTATTGGATTTCTTTAATGGAAATTTTATTTGACACGTTTACGGTAAGCCTTTTTTTATATATGGTACTCAATTTCAAAAAGTTGTCATTATAGAAATTCACGAAAACATTTTATTAAACTACCATCTGCGTGAACTTAGAATTGAAACCACAGGTGAGTTTTGCTATTACATAAAATGGTTACATCTAAATATGCTTTGGCCAAAATTTTAAACTAAATTTATTGAAATCTAATAATGATTTTAGAATCTATGTTCTCTGACAATAAATAAAAATTATACTTTGTATAAAATAACTCGGAAAATAACTGAAGTATTGTTTGATTAACTGAAAAATTGCTTATTTTGGTAACATTTTAATTTACTTATGTTTCAGGGCATGTGTAAAAAATTACAACTAAGCATTTCCTTTAATTCTTAGTAATTTTATTTTTTATTACTTTAGCTCTTCATTTTATTTCTTAACATTTTTCCAGATATACTTCCTGTTTTCCATATCGATAGAGCAAAATGGAAAAGTTGTGGCCTCACCTCGGCGTACCTCCATCGGATTATATATCACAAACTTCTAAATCTGATCAGTTTTATTGACAAAATTTGTTATTTGGAATAATTTTAATTTAATTACCCAGTACTATTTCATGAAAAGAGATAATTATATTTTATTTTTAGATTTGTTTAAAAGAAAAAAAATCATAAAAATGTTTTATAATTCCAACGTGTGTACTATAATGTACCGATAAATCGAATATAGAAAAAAGCTAAAACAAAAAAACTTGTTTAACTAAAAGTTGTAAATCAGCAAATGAAACAATTATTTTCCTATTCATATTCCGATCAAAAATTTGAAAATTAATTTATTTAGTTATTTAAATTTTTAGGTACTAATGTTTCAATTGTTTTCCTATTCCATATTTCGACTAAATATTTGAAAAATTGTTTACCTGATTATTTCAATGTTAACGTACACATGCAACAATTATTTTTCTATTCCATATTTCAACAAAGTATTTGAAAATTAATTTATTTAGTTATTTAAATTTTTACGTACTAATGTTTCAATTGTTTTCCTATTCCATATTTCGACTAAATATTTGAAAAATTGTTTACATGATTATTTCAATGTTAACGCAGGTACACATGTAACAATTATTTTTCTATTCCGTATTTCAACAAATTATTTGAGAATTAATTTATTTAGTTATTTAAATTTTTACGTACTAATGTTTCAATTGTTTTCCTATTCCCTATTTCGACTAAATATTTGAAAAATTGTTTACCTGATTATTTCAATATTAACGTACACATGTAACAATTATTTATCTATTCCATAATTCAACAAAGTATTTGAAAATTAATTTATTTAGTTATTTAAATTTTTACGTACTAATGTTTCAATTGTTTTCCTATTCCATATTTCGACTAAATATTTGAAAAATTGTTTAGCTGATTATTTCATTATTTACGTACACATGTAACAATTATTTTTTTATACCATATTTGAACAAAGTATTTGAAAATTAATTTGTTTTATTATTTCCATATTGTCGTAAGGTAGATTATACGAATTCTTTAGACATAAAGGCTGCTCGCGTATCACATGGAGCTTGAGTTGTACATTTTCTTGGAAAAGTTGAATGAATTATAGTTTCAGTAATTCTAAAAATATATAATTGATTATTTTAACAAGGACCAATCTTTGCTGAAATTTCAATTTCAGTTTCTGAATAATAACATTTTTACATCTATATTCTCAACTTATCAATAAATAACCGGAAACTCATTACGGTCAAATGTTACTGTTCAGATTAATTATTCATGAAATTACGAAACTAAACATGCTCTAAACATAACCTTAAGCTAACCTTCCTGCGAATATTTTTACAATATAAAATTCTGGCAAATTACCACGGATGTTGCATAATGGGTCAAATAGTTTTCGACGTATACATTTATTGTTTCATCAATAATTTAGTACTATTACATAATAAAATTGTCAAAAAGTTAAAATAAAAGGCGAATCCAGAAGGATCTTAGCCAGCAACATGTAATTCGCTCAACAGACGTCGAGATATTTCAAATTTTCATTCGACTACGACAACCGATTAAAATAAGCAAAAACGCAGTTAATTCGATACTCAACACACTAACCACGTAACTATCGCGATCAAAATTCAATACGAGGCCGCGGCGACGCGCGCCGCCCATCATTAACGGGCGACGGCGCGATCCTTCCTAGACGAGCATAAATCATGCGGCCAAGAGGTGGGCGAAGAATTCAAAAATGAAGACGAGACGGCGGCTGAATTCTTCAATTCAAAATTGTTTGCGGGAGAGCGACGCCGGGACGCGGAAATGCCCTCATTTTCATTCAAAGGGCGCCGCTGCGCCGCCCCGCCCGCCCGCGCTCCTGTTTCAAGTATCTTTTTATTCCGAGCCGCCTTTAAAGTTCGGCCGCAACTTACTTAGCGGCGACGAGGTATTGAGCGGGTTATAGCGGGCATAGGCGAATATGTACATAGTGACTGGTATGTCTGGCTTACCTGCATACGGATATAATGGACTGTGATGTATTTCACAATTTCACAGGTAGTTCCTACAGGTGCTAGTCGAAAACCAAAATGATTACTAATTAGAGTTTGTCTTTTGATCATCGTTGTTAAGTAAAATCGGACGTGATATGTACTTGAATATATAACCATGCTTAAACGCTATCTAATGCTGATTTCTTTTTAGGAGTTTTAAATCTAACTATTTTCGGTTTTTAATAACTTTCGATTTACAATTTTTAAATTTTCAGGACTCTGTACCCCAAAAGAAAAAATAGAACCCTTTAAAGATCATTCGCGTGTGCATGTGTGTATTTATCTGTCTATAACAACTGGTATTCTCAGAAACTAGGTGACTTAAAAACTTGAAATTCGGCCTGTGAATACATCTTTTTAAATCCAATATTTTACACCAGATAACATTTTAAAATATTCTTATAAGAATTAAAGGGGAGCTAAGTACAGAACTCAAAGATTCTTTTTAAATTTCAAATTTCATACGAGGAATTATCTTTTTCTAAATTTTAAATTGCGTATTTAAAAAATATTCTGAAAAAAATTATTTTCTAAACTATTGAATTTTAATCATGAAAAGAAAAGAAGTTGGTATTATCTAATTAGAAAATTGCAGGAAAACTTTAGCGATTTTCTGCTTCGTGAAATAAGCATCATGTTTTTACCAAGATATTATTTCGCTTATTGTATGTGTGAAAATTTATAAATATATTGTCAAATATATTGATAATATAATAGTTACAATCAATTTCCAAGCTTGTAATTTGTAATCAACTTGCAACTGTTAACCAAATGTATGTAAAATACTTTTATTAACTTTAATTCATGACTTTCAATAAAGTAAAGCCAGACTTGGATTTAATTTTACATATAAATTATCCTATATGATTACATTATGTAAACACAACTTAAGGGAAGAAAGTATTGGCAAAAGTACCGGAAAAGTTTTGGTTACTAATTAGTACAAATTTTCCTCTCGCGTAGTCTAAAGAACCAAGATCTATTCTCATGTTATACATGAATAAGTTTGTTTTTCCTGTCGATTCTTTGAAATGTGACAAGTATAGTGAATACGCTTATTATCAGTATTGTAAATACACTCGTTTTTTATGTGATCGCCCGGTTAGTGTTTTATATCACAAACCACTTCATCCACATTTTCTTATCGAATGGAAGTCTATTTACTTACAATTTCACTAATCTTTAAAGCATTTTAATAATAACTATAATTTAACAATTTGTGATATATTTGTTCCATTACAGTGAACGATTATATAATTTAATAACGATTAAATATGTTAAGTCTGTCCGCTTTAAGACTAACCAATATATAGTTATTAGTTCAGAGAAGCGCTGCAGACTGAATTCGTTTGCTGTTAAATTAAGTTTTAGTTATTAGCAACTATTGATTGCCTTCGCAGCTTATTCGCTATTCAGTTGTATGTTATTTAATCAATACATGAATATAATTTCAGCAAGTTTTAATATATACTTACAAATACTACTTGTGTTTAATTAATAATCGATGTAAATATATTTGTTATATACTGGAGGAACATATTTCGATTGAAAAGTCTTTATCATAATGAACCGGGCTCGCACAGGTTTGGATGTTTTTATTAATTTCTCCATTTACCTAAAAATCAAGAGCCTTACAAAACTCTACGATTGCAGGAATGCAATCGTAGAGTTTTGTATGGTTCTTGATTTTTAGATATATTTGGGTAATTTAATACTTCTATTTTTATCTGTGATAGGCTCTCCGGTAATGTTAATTGGTTAAATAAATAAATCCCGCTCTCAACTACATAATATTATAAACGCGAAAATTAGTTAGAGTTAACTACACAATAGATCTCTGGGAAACGTACGTATTACCTGTATTATGGAAATAAGTTTGAGACGTTTATTACGAAATTGAATTTATTTTTGGGTAATTAATTCTTTTGGCTTTTCCACTCGAATTAAAGATTTTAAAAAGCAGAATAAATACAATTTTGTTCATCACTAACCAAATCCATGCAATAGATAAAAATGGTTCATCTCATATGGAAGAATGAACGTATAGCTTACGCAATGTACTATTTACGAGAAAAGGCAATCAAAAAAGACTATCAGATATGTGAAATTAACGCAAATCGTGTGCTCACCAAGACCATCACAAGACTTAGAACTGGGCACTTACAAGGCATGAAAATCCATCCTGATGATGCTAGAACCTACCGTCCCTGTAGTAATTGTGACGTCTCCCTCAACCTGGACCATATCTTTAGTTATTCTGCGATTTTGAGATCTGTTTGATATTCTGTTTGATCTTGGAGAATTTCCATTTAGTGGACAGCTCTACTCTGAAAATATTATCAAGATCGCCAAAGGCGTCATTTCTATGCATGGATATTTGTAGCCGCTTCTTCACCTCATATGGACACGACATCAACCAAGATAAAACTGGTTAAAATAGCAATTTAAAATGAAAGACTAACGCGTTACCTTTAAACGACATACTTAGACGATTTAAGGGCAACTTGGTGCTTTTTAAACCCCTTCAGTAGCATATAGATCATACGATTATCGACCTCGTGACGTTCATCGTAAAGCCATTATTGTAATATAAAAGCTCCATACGTCCGGTCTCATGGAGCGAACTCATCTATCACGCAAATGGTATTTTATCTCATGCGCAGCTTTGCATTCGAGCTGCATACTAATGCATAAGTAATGCAGTGATCGTGAGAAGTTTCGCTTTCTGCCGCAGAAATATGACAATATAGATCGTTCCTTTTGGGTTATATTTTGAGATTTATTTACTTACAGTTCACTTTCTCAATATCAAATCTCTTTAATGTGTTAGATACATCTTTTCGTTATAAAGAATCGAATTGTATTTATATTATAAAGTTATATAACATCAATGGTCGTAATTTTTAAAAGCTGTTCAGAATCATTAGTATTTAATATTTAGTCAAATATTTCTTCCGTAGGAGTAACCGCTTATACAAGTTAATAATTAATCATTAGCTCTCAGATGTTGGAATTCATTTACTGTTGAATCAAGTTCTAGTTATTAGCAACTGTTGATTTTCTCGACAGTTGATTCGTTATTTAATTGTGCATTATTCAACCGATACATTAATTTAGTAACGCCAAATTTTACTGTAAACTATATATTAAACGGCTGGAAACCTTTGCTTTAGACAATATGCAAGTATATTTTTATTTTATTGCAAACGGAAACTTATCATCATATTCATATTTTATTGCAAGCGGAAACTTATCATCATATCTTATATATCATATTCATATAATAGCATACTATTTTGAGTTTATAAGTGAGGAAATCTAAAAAATATTTTCATCAATTTATTCCATAGAGTAATTAGAAACACCCGATAATAAAAAAGGCTATAAAAGAGTAGGAAAGAACAATGAAATAAATAGAATATGATTTGATATATATATATATATATATATATATATATATATATATATATATATATATTTAAAGTGCAAGTGGAACTTGTCTCATAGTATTTTGTACCTTTGTAACCTAAAAAGAAACAATTTATTTTTTGAATATATTTTTGTTTATAAAAAAAAATTGTGATATTTATTAGAACACAAGAAATTCACACATGTAACAACAACATTATTATTTTACTAGCCAAACATTTTCTCAGTTAATACCGCTGACAATTTTTGACACTTTTTACCATTAAAGAAAACCGACTCCTACAATTATACAGAAAAACACAGCGGACAGACTAACGCCTTGTAGATGCAACAGGACTGTTTTTTAAGAAAACTAAAAAAAAGTATATGTATGGATTTTTAAAAATAAGTCTTTTGGGTTTATTTTTAAAATATTCAGAACATATTTTATAAAAAAATGTACACCTAAATAGTCAACAACAGCATTCATTTACTTTTACGCCTAACAAATAATAACATGAAAATAAATTATTGGTATTATTAAAATTTTATTTCTCTTATTTTAATATATTTTCTAAATTATATCAAATATGTTTGCTTGCACTAATAACTTTTCACGGCGGAAAATTTTAATTACCGATACTTTTTACGTCAGTTTCGAAGCCCTTAATTAAAAACGTTATAATTTAATTTTTCACAACTAAATTAAACTACCTGATGTAGTACTATTTCTACTTTATTTAAATTTTTTACCACGACCTATGTTTCGTTGTATGACAATATCTTCATGTTGTCATACAACGAAAACATCGTGGTAAAGAATTTAAATACAATAGAAATAATACTATATCACGTAGTTTAATTTAGTTGTGAAAAATGAAATTAAAATGAATTTCTACAAAATTAACGCCTAAAATATTCAATACTTAAAAACGTTATATAAAATTAACGCGCCCAGCGTACGTAACAATCACTTTGTCATATAAATTTTAAAGAAATTCTACACACGAGCCAAAACACCTTGGCGGCCCTACATAGCGACCCAAGAAATTTAAAAACGATGTGTTTCATTGTCCGGCAGGCTACGCGGGTCCCATTATTTTAATAAACAGACCCTTATATTAATTAAGCAACAGTTAATTTCTGAGGGCAACTAATATTTATGCACCAGTTTGAGTAATTAAATCTGACGTGGATGTGAAGGGGTGTCGGGCGAAGGAGCACGCACCGCTGTGAAATTTACGAATGTTGAACGCGTTTTTATAGTGCCGACGATATATGGCACCATCGCTTTCCACGTGCCGGCCGATTAGTTGTTGTTGGGAAAGAAAATTTCCTTTTCCTTTTATTTACGTATATTCTTTGTATGTACACCTGTGTAGCCGAGTGGGAATGTTTATATCACAAAGACTTTCTCAAGTGGGATCGATAAATTTTCGTTGGAAGAGAGAACCTAGGGTGAATTATTAAAATTAATTTTCCGCTTTTCGAAAGCTTTTTTTAATTTCAATGGTTTTTTTGTATTCATACAGAATTATATAAGAAACATTGTTCAAGTAGAGACACGTTGCTTAGAGGAAATAGGTATCAGAAGTAATCGCATTGCCAGTGGGTGAAATTTAGTGTAAATCATTTTTGGGATTATGTAAATAAATTAATGACCTTTATTATTTTGTCATATCCGTCGATCCATACATTTATGAGACACGTCAGATGAAAATCTCAAGAAATAGATAAAAAAATAGAATTGCAGAGAAATTAATGAAAAATATGTTCTGGTGGTAATAGTGGTTCACCCGATGTTTTTAGATAAAAATTAAGTTCCTTGAAGTGTTTTTTTATATTTATTTTAAAGTGTTTTCACAAAATATTCAGCTGTAAAGCAATCTACGATGTGCCCCTCCCCTGTAATTTATGCTATGTGAAAGAAATCTAAAAAAACTTGGAAATAGATCTTGCCGTCATATATTAAGTTGCGATATAGTGAACATATTGCCTTAATAACTTTATTTTGGTGAACATGATTACTGATAGTTCTGCGTGTGTCAGAACACGTATTTTATAAATATTTTATAAGTATAAAATTAAATTTTGCCAAATCCGGATACCTGGAAAATATGTGAAATTCCGTTGTTTAATAATATGAGTTGATATTTTGTTGTATGTTTTAATTGTTATATAAATGCAAGAATTTAATTTTAATAAAGCATATATTGTGTACGTGTCTCTTAAGTGTAACCTGAAATCGTGTCATCTAGAGAGAATTTGCCGGTATTTGGGTTGTTGATGATGAACAGACCTCGCATAACATCAGTGAAATAGATGTTATATGAGGTCTGTTCAGCATCCACAATCCAAATACCGTCAAATTCTCTCTAGATAACACGATTTCAGGTTACACTTAATGGATACTTTTTCGTAATATGTGTATATATATATATATATATATATATATATATATATATATACATGTATGAAATATTAATAATTTTTTTTAATATTTTTGTTATATTGGTAGTCATTTTTTTTATTTCTTAGTTTACATTATTATAATGACAAGCAAGCTTTACTTCAACTATGTATTTTTTATAGTTCTATATTTTATAGAAAGTTTATTTTCCTGCATTGAAGACTATGTACATTACCTTCTTCAAAAATTACCTTCCATGGTTTATCAACGTATTTTTGGACGCACGATTGCCATTTATTTGAGTATACATAGATTTTAAATTGACAAATCACATTAATATTTGGATTTTATTAACAACTAAATGAAATCTCGTGACGTAGTATTATATGTAGTTTATTTAAATTCTCTACTACGACCTAGATTTCATTGCATGATAACATCTTCAGGAGGGCAGTTTGAAGACATCTCTTTAAATCACACAATAATCTACACAACCAGTTTCATTTAGTTATAAATAACAATTGAGTGATAATGAAATTCTACGAAAATGTATGCTTATATTTACTTTAGAATATTGAGTTATCTGTAGTAACTATTATTTAATCTATATAACGTTATATATTGTGAAGTAATCTATATAACGTTATATATTGTGAAGTAATCTATATAACGTTATATATTGTGAAGTAATCTATATAACGTTATATATTGTGAAGTAATCTATATAACGTTATATATTGTGAAGTAATCTATATAACGTTATATATTGTGAAGTAATCTATATAGCGTTATATATTGTGAAGTAATCTATATAACGTTATATATTGTGAAGTAATCTATATAACGTTATATATTGTGAAGTATTTTTAAAACATCGTTTCACTTTATATTCTTTTCACTTTATATACGTATGTCTCGTACATGTATTGCGAGAAGTCTTTCTGGTAAAATACGCCTTAAAATTACTACGAAGAATTATTATTGATGTTCGCTATATGGTACATTCGATTTCGATTTTTGTGAAAAGAACTATAGTTTTTAAAAAAATAACATTTCGCATTTTTTTTTCGTTTATGTAACGTAACTTATTGCGTAACAAAGCTAGGACATTAAAAACAATTTTGATTCATATTTTCACGTGCCACAGTAACCTTTTATTTATTTCATTTATAATAAAAATTAAGACGAAAATGTTCAAAGAATAACTACATGTAAAATTTATTACAATTAAACTAAACAACGTGATTTAGTATTATTTCTATTTTAGACGCACCACGTAGTTTCATTTAATTGTGAATAATGAATTTCCACAAAATTAATGCTAAATATATTCAATTTTTAAAATTTGTCTAAATTGTCTATATATGGTTTGTCATCTTAACGTCTATTAATATATATATATATATATATATATATATATATATATATATATATATGCCGAAATAAAAATTACGGCATTGATAAAATGCTACAGAAAAAGATATTTACAACGTAATTTGGTAGCAACTTTCATAGTAGTCAGCATGAGTTCAAATTTGAACTTAATTTTATATATTAACTTATTCAAAAACTTCGTAAATAAATTCGAGATCAGTATCTACCTCACATTACTTTTCTCATTCAACTTTAAGTTTCCCACTTAAAGAGCTTCCGAGCCAATGAAGTTCGAGAACTAAACCTTTTGCTACGAAAAAAATAACGTGAAACTTTTAATAAGACGTAGAATTTTTCAAGATCATAATATTTATTCACCAAAGTTGCCATATCAGAGAGCACAAAAGGACGTTGGAAATAATATTTCACTTGTAAGTTCGATAATCGCCCCGTGAGTTACGCCGGAGGTGCATTGGCTGCGAGGAAATTGGAAATGATCAGGAAGCGGAGTCACCTACGGCTACGTCTTCTTATCTACGTTGCTATAGGAATAACGTTTTCATGGATTTATTGCTTTATTGCTCTAATGGGCTTTTCCGACGAAGAGAAAATTACGGAGAGAAAATGATATTCGTTTGAATACTATTTACGCTTTTCAATATTTCATATTTGATAGGGATCAGAAATAAATCTGTTTTTTTTTGCATTATATGGAGTTTTAAAGAATTGTATATGTAAAAGGTACTTAAGGAAAAATGAACATAACAAGGACTACTTTTGAACTTTTATACTTAATACCTGTTTTTTCATGCATTTATTTTCCGCGTATTACGTAAATGCAATCTTTATATCGATTTAGGTAAAAGTTTAACTATTGCATCCTAATCAGCCTGAAAAAGAGAAGGAAGTATTGAGTATTTTTAAAGTTTTTCAGTATATTTGCTTCATAATAGTAATTTTAATATAGTGATGAGACAGGAAAGAACATTACTATGACACCAATTTCCGTGCGGTCAAGTTGTGATATGCGTTCAGAAATAATCTAATGATAAAGTTATATATTTATTTATTAAATATGGCCCTGTATGAATATGCACGAACGATATCTTATATGTAGATATAATATATCGTTCGTGCATGTCATAGATTATTTATTACAGATAAGTTTTGTTAGTAAAACTGTTCATGGATAATGTAGGTTATAGGTACGATAAGTGCAGTTAATATACAGTTTATACCATGGTTACCTTATGTTTATCACTATTTAACTCATAATCATTTGAACGTAGTGAAGTTCTTGGACTAGACAAGGTTTTATTTCCATTCAACTCTTACAGTAATAGTTGGACGAGTAGTAAGTAACTCGTAAGCATTTGAACGTAGTGAAGTTCTTGAACTAGACAAGATTTTATTACCATTCAACTCTTACAGTAGAAGTTTTACGAGTAGTAAGTAACTCATAAGTATTTGAACGTAGTGAAGTTCTTGAACTAGTCAAAATTTTATTACCATTCAACTCTTACAGTAGGAGTTTTACGAGTAGTTAGTAACTCTTAAGCATTTGAACGTAGTGAAGTTCTTGAACTAGACAAGGTTTTGTTACCATTCAACTCTTATAGTAGGAATTGTACGAGTAGTAAGTAACTCATAAGCATTTGAACGTAGTAAAGTTCTTGAACTGTACAAGATGTTATTACCATTCAACTCTTACAGTAGGAGTTGTACGAGTAGTAAGTAACTCGAAAGCATTTGAATGTAGTGAAGTTCTTGAACTAGACAAGGTTTAATTACGATTCAACTCTTACAGTAGGAGTTGAACGAGTACTAAGTAACTCGTAAGAATTTAAACGTAGTGAAGTTCTTGAACTGTACAAGATTTTATTACCATTCAACTCTTACAGTAGGAGTTGTACGAGTAGTAAGTAACTCGAAAGCATTTGAATGTAGTGAAGTTCTTGAACTAGACAAGGTTTAATTACCATTCAACTCTTACAGTAGGAGTTGTACGAGTAGTAAGTAACTCGTAAGAATTTAAACGTAGTGAAGTTCTTGAACTAGTCAAGGTTTGTTACCATTCAACTCTTACAGTAGGAGTTGTACGAGTGGCAAGTGTGAACACAGACAGTGTTCTCCCTACACTACTGTAGTGATTGTTGAGTTGATGTATTTGAATACGTATATTCAAATACCTAAACTAACTGACAAACAATCGTCATATAATAAAGGTGTTTAGAATAAATAAGTCAGAGCAATGTTGTAGCACCGACCTACAAATATTTCGACAAAGGCTTTGTAAATTGAGGGGAGGTCTATTTGTTTAAATAAAGTAAATAGTAAAACTATTAATTCATTATCTGTAAATATTTTATCTAACTTTATGATTGTTAATTAGTTTTAAACCATATTTAAACCACTTCGGTAATTTAAACATATTTAATTTAAGCGTATTTAAACCACTCTTTCCATTATCTAGTAAAAAATGGATGAATAAAATCAAAGTATATTTTAATTTCATACTTTTATTTTTGCCAGAAAATAGATGGTAAATTTAAAGATATCTTTTTTATCAAAAATTAAAGATTTATTGAATTAAAACTTTCAAGCAACATGGGTAACTTAAATTTGTGAAGATAAAAATGGAATGGAATTTGTGAAGATGAAAATGGAATGGAATCTGTAAAGATGAAAATGAAAATGGATTTGAAGTTTATAATTTAATAAGGTAACATTTTATTATTGATGATGTATTTTTTAATTGAACTCCCCGTGAGTTGATTTCAAAATTCCCCATGACTTGATCTTTTTTAATATCGCAGAGAACTAAGTTCATAAATTTCGATTTGGTTTTCACGATCAACATTTTCTTTTATGCACAATTAAATGAAACTACGTGATGTAGTATTATTATGTATGTATTATTAGTATGTATGTATTGTTTTTACTTTTTTTAATTCCTTTACCACGACCTAGGTTTCCTTGTATTACAACATCTTCAGGTGGGATATTAGCAAAGATATCTATATCTTTGCTTATATCCCACCTGAAGATGTTGTAATACAACGAAACCTAGGTCGTGGTAAAGAAATTCAAAAAAGTAGACATAATACTACATCACGTAGTTTCATTTAATTGTGAATAATGAATTTCTACAAAATTAACGCCGAATATATTAAATATTTTCTTTTATATAAAAATGTGCCAAATTTTTAAAAGTATTTTTCAAAAAAATACAACAGCTGAGAAATATATAGATCAAAATGTAATAGTGGCGTTTGGCAAAATTGTTTGTTTTAGAATATTAAAAATGCATAAAATAAATTTTTTCTTTGTTAAATGAGAAAAAGTTACTTAAAGCTATGTCCAGTACAAACTTCGACAAACAAGAGTTAAATTGAATATAAAAACTAACATAAAATCATCCTCAATTACTTTCTCAATTTATTACCCTACCTATTGTTTCCCAGTGAAGGCCGCCCAAACTTAGTAAGTCAGTTGGACGAAAGCCAAGAATGTTTGCAACAATATTGGCACTAAGTACGGCAATTGTTATTTAATACAATCTGCGATTACCTCTTTTATTGTTCTAGTAACTTACCCGTACAGATATTGTTATTTTTACGATTCAATTTATGACTCGGAGATTGCTTCACTGAATTATTTATTACCGTAACTTTGCTTGTAAACTAAAGTAAACTTTGTTTTAGCGATTAGGAGTTTGTCTATGTATATATCTTAAGGTTTTATAAAGTGAAGATATATTCTTTGTATTACATTGTTTGTGCTAGCTAATTTTATGTTATTTGCTCGTTTTTTTTAATTTTCGTTATTCTACGCTGTATATTGTATCTGTTTAGTATTTGCTCGTTTTTTTTTATTTTTGTTATCCTACGCTGTATATTGTATCTGTTTATGCCATACACGTGATGAATACATACAGGTTAGATGTTGTATCGTTTAGTCTAGTTATATAGTTATTTATTTTTGGAGTTTATAGTTTAAAAAATATACCTAATATTGCTACAAGTAAGATGTTAAACGTGATATGCTTTTTCTCGAAGTGGCTTTGTAAATTTTCTTTTAATTGAAGTAATACTTTCTTTATAATGGTGGCGCTAGATCGTATATTGGAAAATGAGAAAATTAATTTACCCTAACAGTATAAATTTAAAGGATATATCTATTTTATATTTAAAAATAAATTTTTCAAAACATTTTTCTTGAACAGTTTCTTATGTAATTTGAATTATAAACTGTAGTAATGCATATAAATAAATTAATATATACAAGTGAAACTAAATTGTGTCTTGTAATTTTCGATTTATCTGCCTTTTATATTTTTCCGTTCGCACATTCGATTATTACAACAAATATAATGTTGTAAATAAATTTTTGTCTGTCTGTATAATGAATCTAACTCGAAAACGACTGAAGTTGTTGACGTGAATTTTACACCGGTTATAGATAGTAACACTTAGACGAACTTAATTTTTATCGTGATAGCTCTGAATTTATTATAATACTGGTATCGATCCGGATTCTGTATACTTACTGACGTATGTATTGTGTAGCTCGTATTGTATGTCTAATGCAAGTTAAATATGCAATCAAATACAATATAATCTAGAAATCTTCCTGTGTGGGATTATATAGTTATTTCATTCTTTGATGAAGGCCTAATGTGTAGTTTTAAGATGATATCTACAGTTTAGATTTTATTCCATAGTGCACCATCTATAGCAGAGTAGCAAAACGTTTGTTTAATTATGTATGTCAGCGATACCACAAACATATGTTTCTACTAACTTGGTGTTATTTCTGAAATAAAGGAATTTCGGTATCAAAATAAAAGGTTATTTATAACAAGCATACAATTATCAAAATTATTAATTATTCAACTAATACAAATTATAAACAATCTCTATACGTAGTGCAAATTTCAACCTTCATTTCAATGAATATCACCGATTACATTATAAGAGTACTTATTTAAATTCGCCGATAGATGTCGTTAATATAGCGTTATATGTCAGCAAAATGGAATTATCCCTGTGCCTTTAATCTATGATTTTACAAAAAATACACTTTATTGTAAGTGTAAACCAAATGTTTTAAGCCATTTTTAAATCGTAACATAAAATCAGACTTAGACAGGACGTAGCACGTTCTGAAACCTCCATAATACCAAATTCTAATTAACTAAGGACTTGACATGTATTCTAATTGCAATGTCTTAGCAAACGAGCTTCTTGTTTCACCATAGTCATATAAGTACATACTTCGCAACTTGGTTAATTCTAAATTTTGCCATCCCGAAGCGACAAAGTTCTCTGTTCATTATTAAGAAGCACGTATTGGATGCGATGGTAGCGCATCATGAGCGACTACTGCATGCTAGTGTGTGCTCACTTGCTATGCAGCTCACCCGCCCGCGGCGACTAGCGCATGACAAATATATGCGTCTACGTTTCAGATTTAGCGGAGCTCAATCCAGACCGCTTTGAACGTTGTAGTAATATGGGAAACTAGAACTACGAGCAGACATATGCTCAAAGCAGCGAATACTGTATGATTTTGCTACATGATTTGATTTTTTACTGTACGTTTTTAGGAAGTTACATATATAAAGAGGGGAAGTTTTTCTCTAGTAATTTTTGCATCTCAAAGTACCCTTAACGGTTAAAAAATAATCTATATCTAAGCTCTAAGGTTTAAGCTGAATGGCTGTGATGATCTTGAATGTTTATACTAATCAGGTCTTAAGTACTTGCATGTTTTAGGAAGAGAAATTTCGGGAAGCATCTTCGATGCTGTCCAGTCAAATAGAACATTGCAAATAAGTTCAAATATTTTTATATATAGACGATGCATTCTAAATATAGCTCTCACGACATCATTGTAGTGAAAGCTACATTTAGAACGATCTAGTAGTTTTGCGTGACACTTAAACCAAACTAACACTCAATAAACTGACAACCAAAAAATCATAAAAAGGGACAAATAGACAGACAGGCATAAAGTTATAAATTGGAAAACAAACAGAAATTTTAAAAAATCCTTTAGGAGATATCTCATTAACCTAGATTTTTATATGAACTCCAAACATCATTCCAGAGAACATCCTCTCAAACCAAATATTTTTCGAGTTTTATTTTAACAAACAAGTAAACAGATAAAAAAAAATTTCAGGAAAAGACCTTTATGCCATCTAGATTCAATAAGTGGCTATGCTCTTTCATCCTAGTATATTTTGTATTCTAATTCTTTCTGATGTATTCTTTAATAGATGCTCTTCTATTTTTATGACCTTTTACATTATCGTCTTTTAAATCATCTTCATTATTGTTAACAAACTGATTTTTTTTCTTGCAACTTTTTTTATCAATATTTACCTATCCTACCATCCTAATATTCCTTGTTTTATTTTCATAATCATCATATTTAAATGTTTATACATTCAATCCGCAATGATCAAGAATCTACTAAGGTTCATTTTTATACATATTTTTATAGAAATAATAAACGATTAGATACTATAATGTTCTATGTAACCTAATTACACTTATATTACATATATTCCCGTCAGTAGATGCCGTTAATCGATGTAAAATTTTCCATTGATCATATTTAAAATATTGTAATTATTTACAAATGTATTCATATTGATGACATTAAAGATACATTTTACATTACCTCAATTACAATTTTTTCATAAGACTAATATAATAAAACAATTGTAAAATAGTAAATCATTTTTTAAATTTTGCTTTGAACCTAAAATATTCGGAAGCATGGTCACCCTCGGAGAAATCAACTGTTAATTATGATCGACTGCATATTATTTTACAAATATGAATGTTAATTGTGTCTATTGATATGAAACAAAATTATGAATATTCCCTTTTTCATAATTGTATTTTATACTCAATTTTTCTATTCTTGGATATAAACTGCTTTTCTATACACTACGCCTCTGAAAAATTTCCCCTTTATGTGTAGACATCTTACGTGATTTTTTTGCAAGGCAACTTTAAAGATTTCCGTATAATTACAATAAAAGATTTTAAGAAAGCGAATAACGTTATATTTATCGGTATCGTATGGTTTTAGTCAAATTAGTCGTGAAAATTGTTTTAAGTATTTCTTGTCGAAAGTGAAAAAAGCAACACTTACAGGTTTAAATCGCCCGTGTTTGTACTTTTTTCACCTTCTATGTTTATTATTTATTGATCTGTCTGTAACTCTGCCCTGTTTGTCCTTTTTTCACCTTGTGTATTTATTATTTATTGATATGTCTGTAACTTTCCTCTGTTTGTCCTTTTTCACCTTATGTTTATTGTTTATTGATCTGTCTGTAACTCTCCCCTGTTTGCCTTTTTTTCACCTTGTGTGTTTATTATTTATTGATCTGTCTGTAACTCTCCCCTGTTTGTTTTTTTCACCTTGTGTGTTTGTTCTTTTTTGATCCATCTGCCATAGCTAATTTTCTCTAAGACCATACAACATATAGAGATGATGAGAGTGTAGTAGAGGCATTGTCGATTAACACAATTTTTACTGCTCACATAAAACTTGGTAGATTCCAACTCAACAAACTACTTTCTGAACTTTAAATATAAATATTTGTTTACTAAAAAAAATTTGCGCCATTTAGTCTAAATAGTATGAAGTATACATTTTACTATATTTATATTTTGTCTATATTTAGACCATGGAACAGAGTCTTAGTTAAAGGCAATTCAATGTTTATGCTTTGGTGTTGTTTGAAGTTTTTATTAGTACAATGTTTCAAAACAACTATCACATAAATTATCGCTGAAGAATAATAACTGGCAATAACAAAGATCTCGACAGCCTTTTTTATTCCTGACAAGGTCTAATTTTAGCAACTTTCCAAGTTGCATCCATGATAAAATACATTTATACACTGTTTGAAAAGTGCAATTACGGTGCAATTACGGTAATTAAAAGTGCAATTAATTAAATATTTCAAATAATATACTAATATACGCAATAGAAAATATATATCAAAGAGAAGCAAATTTTGCGATTTCAAAAAATGGGTGGTATTTTTTAGAATATAAAAAATCGAACAATTTAACGATTTACAATCAGGATAGAGCTAAAAGTAAAATAAACTTTTTGTTCATAATCTAAAAAAAGCGATCGTCAGAAATGTTGTATTTTTTAAATATAAAGGATTCTTAATAAGAAATGAAAATGTTAATAAAAGCCTGATGGAATACATAACAATTTTTTAGAGAAAATTAAGAAGAACAATGTACGTTAATTTTTGAATGTGTGATAATTGCCTAAATAGTATAATCTAAAAATAAACTGTTAATTGATAGTGACATTAGTCCTCTATTTTCATGCAAAGGAATATGTTCTTTACTTTTTTAGAGCTTTTACCACGACCCTATTCAGCATATGAGCTTTATGGGTTAATATTATATTTATATTATATATTAAATTTGGGCGAATACAATCGAACACAATCAGCACTTCGTCTTATCTTAATGAATTAAAGCGCATTTTGAGAAAGAAAAATTTTAAGTTTGACAAGAAAAATGTAAGATTCCTCATATATCTCATTGACTATTTAAATAAAAGCTTTAGGGACCTATTTTTTTATTTCTCTATATAATACCGTTTTTTTATTCTCGTCAAACCTGGAAGCAACGCTTTGTAATCTTTTGCCGGTCCCTTTAAAATTTTTCTGATTAAGAACTAGTGGCCTCAGACAGATGGAAGGTTACAATAAAATTTTAATTGGACATTTTTGGAGGAACCCAAAAAATGGTCGAGTATTTATAGCTAAATAGGAAGAATATTTGAAATTACCTCTAATTCTCTAAGACACTAAATTAACCAAAAAATAGAAAATTTTAAGAAATTTAATAATACATTTTTGTACAGTATTTATAGCTGTTACAGTATTTATAGCTAAATAGGAAGAATATTTTAAATTACCTCTAATTCTCTAAGACACTAAATTAACCAAAAAATAGAAAATTTTAAGAAATTTGTTAATACATTTTTGTACAGTATTTATAGCTGTTACAGTATTTATAGCTAAATAGGAAGAATATTTTAAATTACCTCTAATTCTCTAAGACACTAAATTAACCAAAAAATAGAAAATTTTAAGAAATTTAATAATACATTTTGACGAAGTTTTACAAGGTACAAGTAAAAACATTGTTACAATCAGAATGTTATAATAATTAAAAGTTTTTTGCTAAAACTAGTATTTTGCTAAAAAACGTGAAAACAAGAATTTAATAAAACTAATTATGCACAAATCGGAAACGACATCTCTAACGAATTGGTAGTTATTATTGAACAGGTATTTTCCTTCATCAAGACTTCTTAGAAATGACTTTTAAGAACGGTAATTGAATATCTCTCATTATCAGTGAACTAAAATCAACTCCTGTACCAATAAATCTTCGACAGTCTAGAGAAACTTAATAACGAGTCCTATCTGATATCGAATGGCTGACTTGTTAATAACAGTATTGCGGATAGCGAGCGGTCTGCTTGCATCCGTTTCTGATTCATTTCACAGACAGGATTAGTGTATGTATTGATTTCATCGCACATTTACCTGCTCTATTAACTTCTAAATGAACGTCAGTGTTGTACATAACTGGTATCGTTAATATCACACAATTACGTTCGATTAAAATTAGATAACAAATCTGATTTTTTTTAGTTTCATATCAAAATGGTATAAGGGAAATTCATATTCTCAATATCTTCGTATCTCGTCTGTTTATGTATCATAATTATTTTTCTTGAAAATTGGCCCTATTATATAGGTCCTTAGTTTACACTCAGAGTTATATAGTTCCTACTCGGTGTCGTTCAGAATCTCTAAGTTATATTTTTCCCCTTTTTAAGTGCTCAAAAATAGTGTTGTAGTATTTTTTTGGAAATGGATCGTCTTTAATGACATTCGAGTCATTCTGTCTCAAAAATATTTTTCTCCTCGTTTTGGGTGCTCAAAAACAGGACGGTAGAATTTTTTGCACAATTAAACGTCTTTAGCGACATTCGAGTCCTTATGTTTCCTTATTGCGTGTGCTCAAAGAGAAAGCAGTAGAATTTGTTTGCAAGTAAAACGTCTACAACGACTTTCGTGTCATTCTGTCTTAAGTATTTTTCTAATCTTTTTGGGTAGTAAAAAATAGGACGGTAGAATTTTTTTGATAGTAAAACATCTTTTGCGACATTTAAATCATTTTGTCACGTTAAAATGGTGTACACTTAAGAAAACAAATGCCGAAAGCATCCAGTCGGCTGCGGAATTATCCGAGCGCTAACAACATGGTAATCGAGAATATCTAAAAGTTTTTTTTTAAATTATTTATAAACATAAATCGATAAAGAATTATTGGTTGAAGTTATTATTTAATTTTCATTACACTTAATTATCAAATTTAAAATACTGTATTTTCTATTCAGTATGTATCTTATTTTTACATTTGAGTCCAATAAACTATTTACAATTCTTTTTATATAGAGCCTAAACTTCTGAAACAATTTTAATAGCATAGCTGAGAACGTTTATGAAATTTTATCATTGTCAAGCAATTAAATAATATAATGTAAAGAACGTAATCATATTTTAATAAAATACAATAATTTAAAATATTTTGTAACCCTTAAACTCTCTTACTGATTTTATTGGGTTATTACTGAAGGTTCTATTCTATGTAATAAAATAATATTTTTTTACAATGAATACTAGATGAAAATATACAACGTTTATCATTTAGTAGTTCAGAATATTTTAAGTTCTTTGAAACAATTTCAGACCAAATAATAACACTAAGAGTACATTTAATTTTAGGCCAGTGGCGCAATAACTTCAGTGTCCAGTGTCAAATTTATATATCCTAATAGATAGGCCTAGGTTTTCAAATTACCTTTCTACTGCATACCTTATTTGAAATGAAATAATAATGATAACCTTAACACAAAAAATAGAACTTTTATTAACGGGAAAGCTTTAACTGTTTCCTGGACCGATTTTCTTTTGGATATGACTACGGGATGCTACCCCAAAATCTACTTTAAAAACAAACAACGTATAGGTTACACTATCCCAGAAAAGCCACGTCCATTAAACCCATAATGTTATTATACGTTTATGGAAATCTGAATGGCATCGATGGAAAAAGCAATTTTCGTTTCATTCCGCGAGCGCGCTGCGTCGCTTCTGCATTCGCGTCACGTTGCTCGATTTGTTTGGCGGTCGGTGCGCTACGAATCATTCACCTGCGGAGGATGCCCGCGGAGCATACGTGACCCAATTCATCCCAGATGATTGATGAAACTTATTCATCTTGCCGCGGAGCCGGGGCGATGCTGCGGCGAGCGGCTAGTGGTGCTGGACCAATTGTTCGCGGTGGACTTTGGTATTTAGATTAGTGAAATTGTGAATTGGTTGGTTTTTTATACTTTTTGTATTTATTTTTTGTTCAATGTGCATTTGACTGACAAGAATATAACTTTGTAAGGTGATGCTTCTAATTCCGACAAAAAATAGGTTACTAACCTTTGATGAACGGCGGATTATATTACTTTTATTTTTATTAAAATTGTAAAACTTTACGGCGATGTGTGATTATGTAAAAAAAAATATTTAGGCACTTCCAGTTGAATTTAAAACCTGAAAATTAGTACTTGAATAGTAAATTAGATGTAGATATAGCGCATTAAATCAAAAAAGGAAGAAGTACTTATTGAGTACCTTTATTTCTTCGCTTCTCCAAAGAAGTCATCGGCACAGCAATAGAGCATTGGAATATCAATTTAAATTTTTCTTTCTTTTTGTTTTAGGCTAAAATAAAACAAAAATCCCTTCAATTTAATCTGTGATGTTATGAAATACAAAACATCGATTTATTCATTAAAACTGTTCCCTGAAACTGTTCAAGAAATGAGAATATTTTTATTTCAGCGCTATCTCGTTTCCAGTGGTAATTATTTATTTATTTATTTATCTACTTTAATGTATTTCATTGATACGTATGGCGGATTTATTGCTATGAGAGCAATCTCTTACAGCCAACCATATTACCAGTCCAGCCCCGTTCGAGGAATGGCCGGGAATCGAACCCGGGTCCGCCGCGTGGTCAAAAGCCGTATGCCTTGTGATCAACCCAACACACCACGACGACGACAATTATCAGGTCTAGGGGAGCCGAATTTGTATTTAATTATCTATAATATATTAGTAAAATTATATAACTAGATTGATCTAATAATAATCAAATGGAGAAAACTAACTAGATGGCGCTAGTACTGTACGTACACGGCGTAAACAAAACTGACAGAGACTTCAAAATAACACCCGCCACTTACGTTCATTTTACATTTCTTCATTAATAACATGTTATTCACTTAACTAATAAATAAAAATCTACATGTTGTCACATTAGAGGCTTATGGTAAATTGAGAAGAGGCTTATGGAAAATTGAAAAAATAAAATGATGACAAGTTTGCTACCCAGATGGTTTCGATCGGAGTACATGTTTTAACTAAGCGCTTTACTAGATAACATAATATTGAAAGCTTCTTGAGATTCTAAACGGGTAAAATTTTCTTTTTGTATTGACAAGAAAAATAACTAAGAAAAGCTAAACGTAAAACAAATTCATAGTGTGTATAAAATGTATTATAGTATTTACATGTTTAAAAGCATCTGCCTACCATGTATAAGCTCTGCGTAAAAATTCAAAATATTTTAAAATTATTTCATATATTTCGAAGAAACTTTCTAAAAGGATCGATTTTTTTTAAGTGAAATTATTTTCACATCTTAACTATTTATACCCCGTTTCGTCGCATTCTTCTTTATTTCCACAACCGCTAGTAGATATATTTCATATGAAAATGGTCCAAACATCTATTTTTATAAAATAAACTTTCTATATGTACGTATGTATATACATATTTCAAATTTAAGAGTTTTAATGTTGGTGAACGGAGAAAAATTTTTTTAATTAATTATATTTACTTTTTAATGGAGTCTTTAAAATAATGCTATGTCGAAACAAAGTCTCGTTGCGTCTGTGTGTAATCGATTTTCTCAATAACTAACTAAACAAATTTTATTCTAGTTTCCATTGCTGTATAGATTTGTTCATGAAAATGGTTTAAATGTATGAAGTTGTGAATATTTTGTGAAGGTTACCCGACCTGTGAGTGTCGCTGGAGTTGGCGTAGAAAGTATTTGTCGGAGAGATATCTTGCCGCATGCTGCTTAAATCGTTTGAGATATGTGAAAACATTGTATGACAGTATCATTCTTCTTAAAAAGTTCTATAATAAAGTCCACGACAATATATGTGTACATACCACGACATATATTATATAAAACCCGTAATAATACATGAAACAAGATTTTTTCTACTTAATTATTTACACGTTATTGTGCGACACCTTACTGCCTCAACCGTTATCAAATTAAGGTGGGTTAATATTGGGTTATTACTAACTTCCAACTCGAGATGAGTCAGTGCTGACACGTTGCTGCTATCGTGTAAACTGTTTTTAAGTCAGTTTAACATCGACTGGTCAGCACCAATGCAAATAGAGCAGGTGTCTTATTTTCCAAGTCACGTCGCGTCCCTTCTTGCCAGCGGTACTGTCCTCGTATATAAGCTGAAGTCAATTGGGCATCAGTCGCTGCGACATCTGTGTAGAGTGACATCGTATTTCTGGTTTTCCACCAAAATCACGCGAAAAATAAGTAATGATGATAATTTAAAATTGACCCAATTATGTCGATAAAACATGTGTTCGATCACCAAAATTTTAGAAACATACCTTTGTGTACAGCAACCTTGGATATCAAAAATCAACAAATAAACATAGTAGGGCTTAACATCGCTGAAGAAGTACCTATTACTGAAAATTAAAGAAAATAGAAAAATTAGCTTGATCTGATACTGGAGCTAACAATCACATTCCAAGAAGTTCAGGTTTTTATCGAAAATACAACAATAAACTCTATTTATGCTGTACTTCAAATTTGATTTGATTTCAATAACAAAGCCGAGCCTCCTATTGAATCTCTATCGTTAATCCACTTTTTTACCCAAATACGCTTTTTTTAGATATCTATTCTTCTAGTATTCCAGTCAACTCTTCCGTCAATATGGATGACAGATTTCTCAACATCAACTTGCTTTCTTGTTATTCACTTACTTGCTGAATGTGTATACCCCAAGAACATAAAAGGGCGACTAACTGGCTATGTGTAAACAAACACGGTGAGTTACTGTCGTCATTACTGACGTCAGTTACTTACACAATGTAAATCAAACTTTATATTTTCCAGTGATCTTTTTCAAAATATATATATGGTTTTCACAATTAAATGAAACTACGTGATGTAGTATTATTTCTACTTTCTTTAAGTTCTTTACCACGACCTAGGTTTCGTTGTATCACATCATCTTCAGGTGGGCTATTAGTAATGATTCTACATTATTAGCATCTCTGTTACATCACGATGTAGTATTGTTGTGTGATTCGAAGATATCTCTTCAAATTGCTCACCTGAAGATGTTGTCATGCAACGAAGGTCGTGGTAAAGAACTTAAAGAAAGTAGAAATAATACTATATCACGTAGTTTCATTTAATTATGAATAATGAATTTCTATAAAATTAACGTCAAATATATTCAATATATGATTTTCCTTACCGTAGTTTTTTAATAAATAGTTTAAAAGTTTTGGGGGTGTTTCCAAGTAAGCAAAATCAAGGCGTTCACCCATTGACACGGGACGCGCCTAAATATGAAAAATCTTTGTTTACCCGTGCGAAGCCGACACGGGTCTTTATTTTTACAATAAAATAATAATAAGGTAGAACATTGAAAATATATAGAATGCTTCTGAACTCATTAACTTAACTCCATTCGTTTATCTCGAGTAAAATAAATCGCACGCAACCAAAGCTTCGTCACGTATAATTTCCGAAGAAGAATGGAAAATTAGCGAATTATCATGTTCCGCGTACCGGAAGCGGACACGAAAGAGGAGGCGTAATCCAGATGGTAATGAGTTAATATAATACTTGAGTTGAATTACAACGAGAGAACTTTATTAGCGGTCGAATTAACATTCATGAATGAGAAAATCTGTATCGGGTCGGGGGGTGGGTGGGACCTTGTTATGTTGTCATGGTTGGGTAATAGAGTCGCTCTTTGTTGATTGAGTTTTCAACTGATGTAGCTTTTCCGAGGTGTCTAATACAAAAATAAAGAAGAAGAAAACTACTGGAATTTTTCCTACCAACATTGTAAGACTAAGGCGACCGGTTCGTTTATTTATTTGTAAATAGATTTCACATCACATGGTTTTAGAATAATATTTTTGAATTATTCATGAGTGATTGGGGAGAACAATACATGGAGATGAAGCTTTTTTACAGTAGCCGAGTAAAAACGCCCTGAACTGTATTTCAACTTATGCGTTCGTGATATTTACAGCATCTGCACAGATGATCGTTCAATTGTGAGAAGTATTTCTTTGTGAAATAGTACATTTGTATCTATATTTTAGTGTGTTCGTTAACAAAAATCTTGCTGATTTATTATTTAATATTTATTTTTCTCGTGCGGTAAGTAAGTACATTTTCTCGTGCGATAAGTAACTCGTAACTACACAATCTAAACTGCGTACAACAAAATTAATGCCTTATCTTTTATGATAGTTCCTTATAGTTTCTGATAATAGATGGCGCTATATTGTTTTTGTAATAAAATACAATTTCATAAAAAAAAGTAATTAAATTCCTATCAAAAGTTAACTAGGAGGCGCTAAATTTTATTTTTATAATGTTTAAAAATTTTATTAGTTATTGTATTCCAATCATATAACTCAAAACATTTATAAATGGACAAAAATGAAGATTAATTATGTATAAAATAGCCATTTGCAATATTATTGTCTTATTATCTTTCTATTATTATCTATACATATATATATATATATATATATATATATATATATATATATATATATACATATATAGGTTCTATCAGGGTTTCAACTTTTCAGACTTGGAACTTTTATTCTTCTTAAGGTGATGATAGTGTTTTTTTCTTTTTAAAAAACTTTTAAGCGAAAATAAAAAAGTTAATAAGAAATTATTGTTATCAAGGAAAAAAGTCTCAATTTCACATATCTTTAGGAAAAAAGGAAAGGATGACTCATGTATGTAAACAGGATGCGAACGTAGGGAAAATGATACGGTTTAAGTCACGGTGAATTTTTGATTTTAGGATTCGTTGAATTTCGTATCAACGTAAACAGTAAAATCATATTTATGAAATGACGAACAATGTTTAGGAATAAGTGTTGTAATGTTTAAACACGTAAACCGAAGCCATGGGCAGATAATATCATTATTCTGGACCGAGGTTGCAAGGTGCATGAGGTATTGTTTAAAATGTTAGAAATTAATGAAATAATATAAAGATTAAACCACCAAACTCAGAAATATAATCATATTTTTGTTGTTGAAATTACATTTTTATTGAAATCACTTACTTCCAGGGGCTACTTCCAGAGTTTGAGGCAAACAAATGTCACACTTTGAGCGCTGATATTTTCAAAACTCACAATCTTAGAGTGGTAATGTTATTAATTAAATTTTAAGGTTCCATTTATTATAAAACAAATTCCAACCCTTTAATTGAATACAATATAATTACAAAGTTGTTCAGACGTTATATTATATGATAAGCTGCATTCTCCTATAGAAGAAATAACCGATAAAAACTGACGTCATCTATGAGATAGTATTGGCACTAAGTTTTATTGTAAAAGGACACTATATTGATGTGAAATTAGCGACATCTGTTATTTGAAAAACATTTTACATAGGAAAAGTCAAAATGGATGCATTAGTGGTGGTTAGTATTATATTTAATATTATGTCAAAGGTACTAACTACTATTTCTTTTGGAATTTTTCATGTTTATATATTCTAGATATTATATTGGCCATGTGAAAATACAACATACTTGATATTTTCCTCTTTATTTGGTTTTATATATCTTCGAATATATCAAAGATAAATTGTAGGCTAATTCACCCTTGAAATGGAATATGATGTTCTTTTTATTGATAATACTCCATCTTTTCCGCCTTTCCGAGAATTTTCTGAATTATCGTCATACATATGATATATTACAAAATTCTCATTATTTTATTTATAGTGATCTATGAATCAATTTTGTTATTAGCTCTATTGGCCTATATTCAAACAGTGTTTGAATATATTTAGCGTTAATACTATAGAAATTCATTATTCACAAATAAATAAAAATTTTTCTATGTATTCTAGTATCATTTCAATCTTTGCTAATAGCCTACCTGAAGATGTTGTAATACAACGAAACCTAGGTCGTGGTAAGAACTTAAAGAAAGTAGAAAAAATACTACATCACGTAGTTTTATTTAATTGTGTTCAAACAGTTTTAACAATTCTTTTCGCAAAAGGTCATAATTTCATTTAATTTTATGTAATACTATATTTCATTAAAGTATTTAATAAAAATTTGTTTTAAACAATTTTCTAATATATTGTTAAGTTAAAAAAGGAAACGTTTATTATTAAGTATCAATTGATATTCATTTTACTTACTATTTTTGACATATGAGTGTAAACAATTCTATTATGTTGTAATTATTTAGTTATTAAACTTGTATTAGTTGCATTATTACATTTGTTTTAATATTCCGCATAGCAAAGTAATATGTTCAGACCGAAACAAGTTTTCAACCGTCTCCTCTCTAACCCGTTCCTGACTCTAACATGAAGCGAATAGATAATTTATAAATACGACCGCTCGCTATCTGCCTTTTCACATATGCCTTACTCCAATTGCCACTCACTTCAAGTTAGCTCTGGAAATCAATTTAAATCTTGATGACTAGCTATTCATATTGTATTAATATTTACTTCTGTATAGACGCATTGAACTTAGACACCTTTTTTTATTATATATTCCAAGTAATTGTAACGATTGCCTGCTAATTATTAGGTTATCTTATTTTACTGCTTAAACCATGTATGTACTGTTATTTACATTAACTTAACAAAATTATTTATGCCGTGATATTATTTATCAAGTTTTTTTTTAATGTACTTATGTTACCCAGGGTTTAGGAGGCTCTGATAATATATACTTAATAAAATATTTAAGTCTGGAACCAAAAAAAAACAAAAAAATATAGTAACAGTAATACTTTTACTATATTTTTTTTGGTTCCTGTAATTTAAGATTGACTTAAAAAATGCAATTTTGTGTCAATTCGAAACGACGTATTTTATTAAAATTTATCGTTTCAATATTATACTAAGTTCAGAAATGTCCATGGAGCAAAAACTTTGTTTTTTCTGGTTTATATGTATGTATGACATTCGTTGTATACCTTTAATATATTTATTATTTAATAAAGATTATTAAAGGTATATAACGATTTATTTTCTGAAGAAAAATTCTTTTCTCCCACCAATATAAACGTATTAAATATAAACGTAATAAAAAGAGAAAAATAATTTTTTTTATGGTCTTATCAACAATTTTTGAAGTTTTTATAGAGGATTAAAGCCAAAGGCAGGTGGAATGATGATTAGGAAGTTTGGATAATATGAACATTTTCATCATATGTAAAAACCAATAACAATTTATGAAGGATTGTATAATGTTGTCACATATTTTATCGTAGTGTATTCGTTAAACCTTTTTGTTTGATATCCATATCAAGGGGTTTTGTAAAGAAAAATATAATCCGCCGTCTAGAAGCGTTCACCATATTGCATTTAGAAAAATATTAAACTACTGTATTGTATTGTCTAGAGGTCTATCATATATATATATATATATATATATATATATATATGTATATAACTGAGATCTAGAGGTTGATTACATACTCGATGGACGGACCAAATTAAATCAGTAACGCAAACTACCGTAACTGAGTGCTCTCGCAGCGCAGCGAACCGGCAGAAATGGAGAAACATTGCTAAGGAGGCAATTGAGACCATGAAAAATAGACATGTACAATCACCTAAGTTATCGAAGCAACCACGACCACTCTCTCAAGAGTGCACGACTGAGAGAAGAGAATATTATATTGTCACCAAACTTAAGAACGTGGGCAAAATTTAAAAGTGCTAACTTAATTAGAACTGGTCGAAATTTTGATTGGAAAATTTATCACGATCAGAGAAAATGAGATAATAAAAGATTTGTGAAAAGAAAGGATTTCCGAAAGCTCTTTAGACTCGCCCATTCTTCAACAATAGTATCTTAACTATTTCTTCCCTAACCTATAAAATTGTGTAGAATTTAATTCAACTTTGAAATACAATTTCACCGAAAGGATATATTATTATAAAAGATACACCATTCATAATTCCGAACAATGACTTTGAATGGGATTTATTTTGCCATCATATCTCGGAAGTGATATGCGTCTGACGCTGAGAAAGCTTCAATTCTACGTTAAAATAATATTTTAAATACTTTCAACAATATTGACTAGATTACATCGAGCCATTTTCAAGTTACTTCAAAGGAACCTGTTCCTTTTATCCCTTCTTTCATGTCAGGGCAAATATCAACGTTATATTATTCAAACTGTTTAAAAAAGTCGTCCGAAATCAATAATACTCCGCCCACTAATCCGTCTGCACCCACTCACCTCCCCCTTTCAGGACTAGTGAGTTGAAATCGACCGCATGTAAATTGTCTTCCTCCACAGTCTCCTGACAAGTGTGGAGCATCTCGAGAGACATCTACATTAGAAGCCTCAACACGTTCGCAAGGCGGCTTCGCTCGATCGTGTGCCGATATGCTGATGGCTCTTTGATGTGTTTATTTGGGACATCCCTTTTACTCCTACGTGATCTATTTGTATAATTGATTTCAATGTAATTAGCGTAAGAATCAAAGGGAAGCTCAGTACTTAGTTCTGTTTATTACTGAGAAAATTACACGATATCTACTCCGATAATGAATTTGTGAAAAGGCAGATTTTGTACATTATGATATTATCAGAATTATTATATTGAAAGATTTTATGTAGGAGTATTGGGAGAATTGAATTTATTTTTAGAACTTCTACATGCTTATTAAATTGTCTTTAAAATTATTGAAGAGTTTCTAAATGAATATTTACTGTACCTAACCTAAAGGACATGCCACAACGCTATATTAATAAGAGGTTAATTAAAATCATTTCAAGGCCTGAAAGCTATTGAGGAAATTTGCGTCCAGTGAAGCGCTATATTACGTACTAAAAAACTTTCAATGTCATTTAATTGTAAATACACAAATAAGTTCGTAGTAAACATAATATATATATATATATATATATATATATATATATATATATATATATATATATATATGTATATATATATATATATATATATATATATATATATATATATGTGTGTGTGTGTGTGTATGTATATACACAAATAAGCACATACTTGACAAATTAGTTTCATGATATATTACGTACTAGTAAAAAACGTTCAATGTTTTTTAATTGTTAGGAAGAACACAAATAAGGTCATAGTAAGTATATAATATATATTAGAAAAAAAACTTTTAGTAGGCAAATAAATTTGTGTTGGATAAATAAGTTTGTAGTAGATAAATAAGCACGTACTAGACAAATTAGTTTCATGATCACTACTGTAGGAGTTCTAGTTCGAGTTATTCTAATATTTCGCTACTTGGACAGTAAAGGATTTTTCGTAAGAGGTATTTTTGATAATAAGTACTGTGTGTTAGCTTTCTGCGAGTAACCCAGGGCCGTGAGCAGGCAAGAAAAGAAGTTTTTAGTAATAATTAATAATTTGAAATTTTTGTTAAATTGAAGAAAAGCGTAAGTGTGTGAAGTCGATGTTCCTCGTCAACAAATGGACAATTTTTTTATTAATTATTTGACAATTTTTTTTATTACTAGATTAGAATAAATAATAACATTAAAAACGGTTAAAATAAATACATCGTACATAAGACTTTTCATTACAAAGTCGTTATGACTTAAAAACTGACAATTACGATTCGCACGAAAACGCCCCATACAATACTCGACTGGCTTATGACATCACTGGCCAGTTATTTTGCATTCATTATAAGGCAGTTTATTAAATATTTTTAGTATCTCGTTATTTTATGTGGAAATCAATTATAATAACTTTTTCAATTTAATGAACAAGAAATGTAAACTTTTAGAAGTTTCGATTAATTGTTTATTATATGCATTATTTTTTTTCATCACAAGTTTTATTAAACCTACTCCACAGTTTTAAAACATTTTTCCAAAAAATATCGACATCACACAAATACCTTATTTAAGACTTGATCTGAACCACCATTAATGTTTATCTACTATTTAAAATAATGGATTACAATATCAAGAGTTAGTAAGTTTTATTCGTTGATATGTTACAGTTGTTTGTTCACTCGCACAAATGAATACTTTCTACATCTATGTTCAACAATTACCGTGACGTCATGATTTCTTATCTGATTCTTATAGTGGGTATGCAAAAGTTACGCAACATATGTAATAATTATAGAAACAAACCCTTAATAAATAAAAGTAATAGAAAATTGCACTTAAAAGAGACAAAAAAAATTGTTAGAAAGGTTGAAATGAGATAAGATGAAAGAAGAAGAAGGTTTAGAAGAGCGCAGAATGACTAGAGTTATGAACTTTTTCTACATCTATGTTCATCAATTACTGTCACGTCATGATTTGTTACCTGATTCTTATGGTGGGTATGCAAAAGTTATGCAAGATATGTAATAATTATAAAAACAAAATCTTAATAAATAAAAATAACAGAAAATTGCACTTAAAAAAGACAAAAAAAATTATTAGAAAGGTTGAAATGAGATAAGATGAAAGAAGAAAAACGCGAAGAAGAGTGCAGAAGGTTAATTAAAGTATTAAAACTGTTGTATTTTTTGTGTTTTAAATGTCATTGTGTGGACATTACGCAAATAAATGTTTTTTTTTGTTAAATTGGATACGTATATGTATGTTAAATGATTCAAGTTTAGAAGGAACTAAATTGTAACAAATATATAAATGTAAAGCAAATAGACAGATAACGATGTCGTATTCCAATTTTGTTTTGTATTGTATTCCAATTTTGCCTTTGATGTATGGAGCTACAAAAGTTTGAATTTTTAATCATTATACCCTACATTAGTTTAACTAAACTTTTTAGTGAACAATCTAATTTTGGCTTGAAGTTACGTGAGATACTAATTTTTTACCGCCATTTTGAATTTGTAACAATTACTCGAATCCATTATGAAAAAATGATCTATTTAAAGTTAAATTTAAATTAAATCATTTGTGGAAACAGAAGCGACTGGTTTTAATCAGCAACAGTATTTTTGCATTAAATAATTAAATTAATTTTGAAATCTTTAATTTAGTAAAAAAATTAATTTTTCAATCAAAATGTAATATTAACATTTTTTCGCTTCTAATTAGAGTATATCGATTATATTAAATTTGGCCTTTTTAAGGGATTTTCTAAATTTTCTAAACTTTATTTGTTATGTTTGTTACAACTGAAAATTCTTGGAATGATATTTAATTATTTTGTATCTAACAATTTACAGAATAAATATATGTAAACTGGACTATTAATTATTAAATACATTGATCTAATGAATAGCTAAGCTAATAGTGACCCTTATAGCGCCTGAGGAATCTGTTCTAATATATTATAGACTGTAAAGACCAAAATAAGGCCTACCTCTTTAACAAGATTAGCCAAATCGTAGATCTACTTACGTATTCCCCTTTAACTTCAAAATTGTGACGTATCATTTAAAAGTATTGCAAGTTCGGATCAATTTGCATAATGTAATCAAAGCTCCGTCTAGGGCGGCGCCCGCCCGCATGCAACCGATCCGCCCCGCTTATCAAAAGGAACGAATGCTTTTCTTATTTAAAGATAAGACGTGAAAACTTTGTCGTAACCGTTTAAGCTGAATTCTATTTTATATTCAAATTGTATCGGCAGGAACTGATTGCTTCCCCACCTTTGGCCCGAGAACCTTTTAACGTCGGCCTACTTCATTACAATTTACAATGAGACATGGAGTTGTATATTTACGGATACGCTTTTGTCAGTAGGTTTCGTAATCTTAGATAGAATACATTCTAGTTGAGTAGATTAATTTTACGATATTTTTAGTAACCTATGTTTTAGTCAATTTTGTTTAAATTAGCTTGGCAATTAAAAAACCCATCAACGCATACATCAGTTTTAGTTCAAGGGGCAGTCAAACACAATATTTTTCCCTTCTTCTCTAAAGAATGAGAAGAAATGAATGACAATGAGAGAAATTTGGAGAGTAATTTTCCTGAAATATGTTTTGTAAAGTCTTCTAATTTTTCTGACTAGCGTAAGAGGTCGCCCTAAGTAAAATTATCAAGATTTCCTTCTTCACATCTTTAGAAGCAAACTTGACTGCGTTGTAGTAGAATACATTTTCATCATAGTTTTCCATATATTTCGTCTTGCTTAGTTCGTTTTTGGATTTAAGCGGAAATCATGAAGCACTCTAAGTGTTCTGCGTGAAATTTCCGTATTTTGTTTGTTTTTTATTTCTTGAAATTCATTTACCGACTGAACAGAAAATCTAACATGGCCCTATTTACACACTTTTCTAGGGATTTCTAGGGACCCTATTTACATAATTTCTACGACATTCTAGAAACTTCTAGCAAAAATAAACTCAACTGATCTATGTATTAGGCAGAAATTGATGTAATGCCTATCCTTCCATTTATCGTTTTTCATGTTTTATGTTAAAAATCTATAACTGGATTTAAAGAAAGGTTACATTGAAATTTTGATATATTGATAAATATAGCATAAATCGCGTTTTTTACCCTGTACTTGCTACACTATTTAACGTTGCTATTAGAAATATTTTTTTAATCATGACTGCATCTATTAAGCTTTAATCTCCAATGAATCGACGATTAATGTTGAATTACAAAACTCAAATAAATTTATTAAAACTATTCCTTTTAAATATTAGTCTTACCAAAAAAATACTCTATAAATTTTCGGCTCACTCACAATATTCAAAAGAAGTATTATCTGTCATAGAGGGATATATTTTCATATAGTATGAGTGCTCAAATAGTAGCAGAGATAGAAGAACTCTCACGTGGAGAATTGGGCTATTAAACCTATTATAAATATTAATATACTTTTCACCGTATAAATAAATTTATTAATATTAGTCTTACAAAAAAAAACTACAAATTATCGGCTCACTTACAACATTCAACAAAAGTACTATCTATCATAGAGGGATATATTTTCCTACATCACCAGTGCCCAAATAGAAGCACAGAGAGTAAAACTCTCACGTGGGCAATTGGACTATTAAACCTATTATAAATATTAATATACTTTTCACCGTATAAAGTTCTTACCTGGCATATCTTTTACATACGTAAAATGTCGTAAATTTCTCTTCAAAAACTCTAAGCTTTAGTATAATATCTATAGTTCTTCTCTAATCTCTAACTTAGATTCTATCAACCCTGTTTTTTCATGATTTTTGAGATTTTAAGCTGTTGTAAAGATGTTGGAAAAAAACCCGATTTTATTCGTATCCCTTTAAAATTACTACATAAATATTTTAAATTGTTAGCTCCTGAAACATTTTCGGATTAATATAATCTATTATTGAACCAAATTTCAAGTCAGACCGTTTTAATGACAGATATGGTGACAGTCAAATAATCTACTTGTTACAGAAAAAAATACATTGTAGAACACATTTTGATTTAACGGAGTTTTGAATCAGATGTGTAAAGGTTAATCTTTTTTCTTCAGTATGTTTTTCTCATAAAAATTAAAGCAGATGAGATCTTTATATCAGCTAAAAATAATACAACCTCTGATATTTTTAGTACTTATAAAATAAAAAAATAACGTGTCATACTTTGCTCGTTAAATTAATTTTTTTTAAATTATGAAAAATAAGTAAAAAATTAAGTCTCTAACTTTTTAATGATCCAAGATTTACATACAATATTCGATTTTGCGTTTGAGATTTTAATATTTTAAGCTATTTTAAAAAATACTAACGATGAATACTACCATCTTTCTAAACTTAATTCACATAATATAGGTACAAATGTAATAAATACAACACAAACTAAAACTCGCATAAAATGCTTTACCCAAATCGGTGTGTCTTTTTAAAAGTTCTCCATTAAAGAAGAAAACGTATAGTCTGATAAAAATTCCGCCAGATAGAATTTTCTTCGCTATGAGGCAAAGAGTGAATCATATTGATCAAAATATAATATGGTCAGTGATGGAAAATATATTGACTTTTTTTGGTTCTGAAATTATGATCAAAACAAAATGACTATTATAATCAAAACAAAATTTTCAATCTATAAACCGATAAGAAAATCCTATTATTTGTCCAGTTCTATACCAAATAATTTTAAATGAAAAATTTTTGGAAACCACCATGGAAAATTTAAATCTACATGATTTATATTTTCCATGGTGTAATTCGAGAATTAAACTCATTTATTAGCTCGGAAAATTATCGCTTTGATCGTTCCTCTGAGCACTGCCAAATAAAAGGAGTCTATGTTCAATCGAATGCCCCATTCAGATTTTATAAGCCTTTGAAAATACACATATGTACGTACATACATACTTAGGTACATGCGTACTTACGTACATGCGAACTTACGTACATACGTACTTACGTACAAACGTACTTACGTACATACGTACTTACGTACATACGTACTTACGTACATACGTACTTACGTACATACGTACTTACGTACATACGTACTTACGTACATACGTACTTACGTACATACGTACTTACGTATATATATACCTACATGTATACATACTTATTACAGACTCTGATGCAATTCATACTTATCCTTAAACATACACTTTGGAAGGACTCTTACACGCTCATTTTAATTAATGCTATCTTGAATATTAACGTAATATTTTCATCGTTTTTATGAAAATACAAATCGATCATATCATCTTCATTCAAAGTCAGTTTAAGTTACTGCATGGTTCTTTGGTACAAACATAAATTATACCAAACATAAATATATGAATTTTATTAGGGTAATATTAAAATATATACATTTCATAGATTAATATTGCCACCGATATAATTAATGAAAATGCCTTTACGCAGTTAAAATTTAACGATCTAACAAAATACTCGTTTACGTAAAAAATGTAACCGACAAGCCAACTTATATAACATAAATTCACGTAAGTGTACAACATGCTACAAGCTCGTTATATGTGTAGATCAAACTCCTTTGTGCCACAGCCTCCGATTCATCATCCCGCGGAGGGGATGGAACGAAGTGAAGTTTCAAAACAAATACAGCCTCAGCAAAGTTCAGCTGTATGTTTTGGCCGCATTAATAAACCGGATGACATAAAATTTTGTTGTCAAATTAATTATCGTTACAGATGGTCAAAGTTTGTTATCAGCTACGATGAAATACGATCGTAATGAGATGAAGTGTTGTCTATTTAAGTTGGGAAGCTTTCGGAGATGGGGATTATTGAATTTTAAACTTATTAAAAGGGTAGAGCAAATGACATAACCTCGCATTTTGTTAATTATATAGTTAATTAAGCTATGATGAAATACAATCGTAATGAGATGAAGTGTTGTCTGCTAAAGCTAGTATTAAGAGCTTGAAGCTAAATATCTAAACTACAATCTTTATTCAAAATTAAAGTTAAAAATTTACATAATATATATTCTTCCGGTAATAACCTATGCTGCCGGAAAATGATTCCTGGCTGGAAAAAAAATCTTAAAAAATTAAAAGTGCACAAAATATTATCATAAAAGATTATGCTATATATATTATTCGCTCAAAAGATTATAAAGATTTATCGAAAAATTAAAAATGAAACTTAAGGACATATCTAGCCTAAAATATCCTTTGAAGTGAAATTGAGCTGAAAGCTGGGGCGAGAAAGTGAGAAGATGGAAATCATAGAATTAGAAAATAATCGCTAAACCTGAGACATGATGTGATAATAATATCAAATGTACAACATATTAAAATTAAGATCAGGTAACACACACCTTAGGAGTCTATAAAAAATCAATATATAATGGTCGGGAAATAGAAAGAACCGAACATATTATATTATAATTAGTGGTTATTACCTGATGTTGCTAGTATTTATTTTATACGACTGGAACTTTTGAAGTAGTAACTCAAGCTATTAAATATATTCTTTGTTTCTCTCACTAAGTTTTCTAAAATATCAAAATAATATAATGTAGAAGTTTGCTTATTTATCTACTTTAATGTATCTAATTGATACATATGGCGGACTTATTGCTACGAGAACAATATTTTACAGCCAACGAAAACACCAGTACAGCTCACTGTTATATCAGCAATCTCTTCCAGTTAAATTTGAAAATGTAATAATTTAGAAGAATGTTAAAAATATTCATAAACCTACGTTGATACAAGAAAAAATACTGTACAAAAAAATAAGTAAAAACAAGTAGGCAAATATAAAAAAAAGATTAATTACATATCATGACGTAGCATGGTTAAGTAAAGAAAAGGAAAATGGAATTCCGACAGGGCAGGATAAAGAATTATGAGAGGAAGAATTTTCTCAAACTGCTTTTGAAAACATTTATAGAGAGCAAGTTCCTGGTGTTAGTATCCTGTTGATTCCAAAGTTTTGCAGCTCGGACAGAGAAGGACTTTTTATAAAAAATGTTTGAATATGTGGGAAAAGGAGACCTAAATTGATTTCGAGAACTTAGCCCTAGCCCGTGAGGGGATGAGTAACTAAATTAGCTTCCAAGATATATTGAATAAATTGTATGGTTCAAACTGTTACAAAGAAGTGTAAGAACATATAAATTGTATCAACCATGGTCTTCTATTTATTAAATTGCGCTCGAAATCGAGGAATGTATTCATATTTCTACAACCAAAAATGTAATAGGTTCTCAAAACGAATCATGTCATATCAAAGTATAATTTTTCTGAAACATATCTTTAGAATACTACATTATTATTAAATGCAGAAAATAATCATTATAATAAAAAATAAGAAAAACTATGAACTTCATCATCTTACTGAACTTTATGTTGAATATCTTACGAATGATCAACAATTAAATGAAACTACGTTACGTAGTATTATTTCTACTTTCTAGGTCGTGGTAAAGAACTTAAAGGAAGTAGAAATAATACTACATCACGTAGTCTAATTTAATTGTGAATAATGAATTTCTACAAAATTAACGCCAAATATAATCAACTTACGAACGATCACAATACTTAAATAAGTATAGGTCAAAATAATACAGGGTCAGACAGTTGTTTTTTTTCTTTTATAGATAATTTACGAGAGCTATTTACAGTTATAATAATAATTCAGATAATATAAAAAAAATGTTTGGATGAAAAATGATGTGTAAAGAAATCTCAATGAAAAGAAATAACTATTGAAAAAATATCATAATTTCACATAATGGTTATGAAACTGACTTAGCAGTAACATAAATTTTGTACAAAACGTAAAAATTTAAGAACACCTCTAACAACACAAGTACTGTCAACGTTATATCTTTCTGCGCTATACGAGGAATTCTTTTCTTGTGGACTAAAATAAAACTTTTTCCGTGAATTTAAATCTAAGCATCGATTTGCAAAGCCGCCCGCCCTCGGCGGAAGCTTTGGAGGCGTGCAGGGCGGGCGAACTTCGCTACCCGCCTAGCTTTTCTGATTACGTTCACTCGGTACCCGCTATCATGCTTCGATATTACTTTAGTGAATTAAATCGTCCTAATACTGAAATGAGGTTTATTTATTTAATTTACAATTTCTGCTTTACTTTTCCGAAGGCTGTTTTGGTGTTTATGGTCGGGTTAGAACTGAAGTTTAAGATAAGCTTTTAAACTTGTAACTCGACGATAAGAGTTATAATTACAAACCAAAGTTATTAGATCAGTTTGTTAAATTGTTAAGCTTAAGTTTATCATAAGATTAAGTTTCACGTTAGATAAATTAAATTTTATGTAGTAATTAATTTGGATAATAATTTAGCTATGATAATTTAAGATAATCTAATGGCTGGATAATAGTTAAATTTGAACTTTGGTCTGTTTGAAAGTTGATGTTGCGTATTCGGTTAACGTCAGAACTCAGATGGACATGATGGAGTATGGACCATAAATGTATTTATATTGAAGAATGATCGTTTTAGTTTTCCCTAAACAACTCTCTGAGCAATTATCGTCCGTATGTTTATTGACTTTTTCATATTTTTAATCATAATAGGGTATTTGACTGATGTCAATATTTTTTGTAAATATGTTTTAAAACATTTTTTGTAGATTAGGTTAAAAAAACCTTGGGATAAAAAAAATAATGCATATAACAATCAATTAATCAAAGCTTCTAAATAGGAAAAGTGTTTTTTTTTCATTAAATAGAAAATTATACAAGAAAATTAGAAAATTATATCCATTCAAATATAATAAAATATAGTAAAATACTCTACTTTTAGTAAGTTGTCTTTTTCAGAAGTTTCAAATAATGTTCCAAAATTACCTGTGGTTTTATTTTCAAACATGCGAATAATGAACAGAAAAGAAAAAAATCTTTCAGGTACGGGTATAGATTTTTGGAAAGAGTTTGAAGAGAATTGAAAAGTATATTTTCTATGGTTTAGATGTAAAATACGTTAACAACGTATTTTAGTGGACGAAAAATGTGTCAAATCGGATTTTCTTTGACTGTTTTTTTTGGATACCTGTAGATGAGAACTTGTGCCTGTCGTGAAAATTATTTCATTAAAGCAAAAATCTGTTTGCATTAAATCATTAGAAGAATTTAATATTAAAAGCTCTGTGTAAGCTTTCATAAATATAAATTATGTCTACATACAAATTAAAGGAAATAAATTTAAAAGCTTCAAGTTCGGTTACAAAGCAGTTAGTGCACTTCTTTTGTAACGAGCGCAAGAAAGGTAATTAATCAATTTTTTTAAATATTTTTTTTAAACTACTTTATTTCTTTGTTAAGCAACGTGAAATGAAAATGATCAGATTGCTGTAACTTAAGCTCACAGTTTCTACTGAATTGTTACCACGTATTTATGGTCACTATTGAAGTCATTAAAACTTGAAGAGCCTTTAGTTAGATATATTTTATTAGCACTCCCTATACTGTCTTCCACAAAAAGCATCGAAAATTTCACGTACGGAAAAATAGTTTAGCTTAAAAATCAGGAACAGATATTTAAGCCAAAAGATATTTAAGAAAAGTATTAGTTTTATTACGATTTCCATTGTAAACGACTAAATGAACTGCATGCAAAGGGCGTGATCTTAAGGATGCTACGAGTATGTAACAACACGGCTTTATTGGCAAACACAATTCTGAGATGGTACTCCCTAGAATTTCATTTGAAAATATCTTACGTAATTTCGCCGTAAGCGAAATAAAGAGAGAAGATTGAAATACAAGAAGTGTTTGCAATCATAAAACAGACAATGGCAGGCTGCGATGAAAACACAAAAAAAAAGGAACTCAGAGCGAATTATCGGATAAAAGCAATGGGCGGCAGAAAGAAAATGAGAAATACGCCATAGATAATCCATGGGATGTGAGATTTGAAGCGAAGTTTTCATTCCGACAATGAATAAAAGGGAAAATTAAAAACACTTGAAATTTCGTTGCGAGCGAAATACGATTTTCCTCGCACGCACCTGCAAAAAACTTTTCTTTCATCTTTTGAATACAAAGGGATTTTCGCTCTAACAAGCGTGGAGTTGCGTAAGCTAACACCGACACTGAATTATTTAACACCCTCATCGATCTCTCTCTATAAACTTCACCCAGTGGGATACCCGCATCGATGCGTGTTCCTGTATCCTATATTCGACGGAAATCAATAAAATTTCGTCCCAATACATTATGCAGAATACGCCATAATAAGAATATATTATTTATTGAGAATGTTAGGGGGACAGAATACATATTTTTGTTATGGTGACGACAAAAATTCATTTTAGAATCATTCATCGATACAACGCTCTGGATTACTTTATATATACATCAAACAACGAGGTATGAATTGAATATATTCAAACTGAACATACTCTAAACATTTCTTTGTTTATTTAGTGTAATGTAAGAAAATAAAAAACTATTTCGAGTTTCTTTTTGTCCTCGTCCAGTGTATTTATTCCGATGATGTAAATATTTTAAGCTACTTCAAAATGGGTTTAAAATGAAAGATGTAAATGATAAGTAAAATGTAAGTGTAGATGAAAATTAAAATTATAGCTATTTATTTCCCAGAATAATATAATGCACCAATAAATGGAAAATTATATGGCTAAGAAGTGGTTTCGTATATGCTTTTTGTGAGGAAGTATTCGGAAAAAAATTAGTACTAATATATATACTATTTTATACCCAACTACGGCGAAACGTGAAGAATGAGTAACGATATAATCACATTGTATAAAACGAATAAGACGGTTTAATGAAACTTTAAATTTCGTGGATAACTGTATAGTATCATGAATTGTTACAAAAGAATTAGCAATTAAAGTTTTAAAAAAATAAAAGTTTAAAAAACTAAAAGCTGGCTACGAAAACATGCGTAAAGAGCTTTAGCGCATAAAAACTATGACTACTTAATCCGTATGTCGTACACCATTTGTGATAAAAATAGGTGCTAAATATTTTTAATTTTAAAATATCTAGATAGGTTATTGCGCGAGAAAGCTCATAAACCTTGCTCGATATTTTGTCGTATTACGATCTTAGCTTATAAACTTTTATTTTATATGCTGTCCAATAAACTGTTCAGAGTTATATCAAATTTGTAAACTTTCAAAATAATTAATTAAAACTTGAATCTTAATATATCACGTTTCTTTTCGTAGTTTTTTTTACGATTTGTGATTTGTTTGCTTATCTATTTAAGTTAAACATCGTCTGTATTGATAAATGGAACACTAAGAGGCGTTTCAATGACATATGAAGTTATCCCAGTGACATCTATTGTTTAATTATTAATTTATATAATTAGTTCAAAAATTCTATCTGTCATATTCATTAACATGAATGTTAAAATTTGAACTATAGACCATAGATAACTCTGATAATTATTTTTATTAATTAAGAAAATATTATTTACTGATATACTTAAATAATATAATCGTTTTCTATATCTATTCGAAATTACTTCTATGTCACATAACTAATAATTATTATTATAGAGTTTGATTAATACAGAGTTCGCAGTGACGTTGTTTCTTTTCGTCGTTGTTTTTGCGAAAATATTTTAATGTACTTTTGTTGAATTTATAAAATTTAACTAGTAAATTGAATTCATTACATTTACAGTAAGTAATATTGCAACCAATAAAAAAATATTATAAATTTGATAATTTGTTGTATCTTACCTAATAATTCAGTAATTACTGTGATAATTGATGTTGAATTTTATATATTTATAATGAATGTTCCGATCTAATATACTCTTTAATATTATCTTAGAGAATGAAGCTAATTTTAGAACAATATTACAAGAAAATCAATTTCTTTCCTAAGGCTTGATAAAATATTGTTTATTGTAATTAAGAAACAAACCCTGTGTTTACACAGTGTTTGTTTCTTTTTACTAGGAATACTTAACGAATTTATAAAAAATCTTGCACATATTTATCTTCGAAAAATAATTGTGTCTCCACCCTTTGGTCTGTAGGTACGTATATACATACATATGTATGTACGTATGTATGTATGTACGTATCCCTACGTATGTATGTACGTATCCTCCGTACGTACTACGTATTCCTCACGATACAGGTGACAATTTTTTGCTCAATTTTGGAGATTATTTTTTTATCGATTGATTACCTATCAAAATAGAAGTTTATTGACTTTTACAATAGTTTAATTTTATAAAAAAATTTCGACAAAAACTCCATTTTTTCGGGCTTAATGACTGTTCTCGACCTCCAATTCGTATGGATCTTATGGCCACTTTTCGTTACTCATCGCTATTTTTAATGTGTTTATATATATATATATATATGTATATATATATATATATATATATATATATATATATATATATATATATATATATATATTATCATTGTTTACTTAATATACAATTTTCAAAACGTACGTTATATTTTACAAATAATAATCCACTGTATCTTACAACTTGCATTTCACTTACGTACTCGAAGATTTTCTCGTCTAGCGTAAGATGTAATTATGTGGACGATTAGAGAGATATATCAATGTTTAAAAGCTTTTCACCGTCATATTTATGGGACTACTCGCCCATCCGCTGTAGCATGCTCCGCCTACGACGCCGTTTAACGGCGGCAATCTCTATTCCGTCTCAACAGCTAGAATAGTTCTACGATTTGTAGACCATGTTATATGTATCTTTGTGAATAAATTACGTGCACGCTACTTTTCTCGGTATTTTACATATCAGTTCGATACTTAAATAGTGTATTAGCAAAGATATCTTTGCTAAAAAACCACCTGAAGATGTTGTAATACAACGAAACCTAGGTAGTGGTAAAGAACTTAAAGAAAGTGGAAATAATACTACATAACGTAGTTTCATTTAATCGTCAATAGTTACCGTGTATTAATTTACTGTGTTACAGGTTTAGAGTTGGTAAATATGTTACCTGTGTTACAGGTTTAGAGTTGGTAAATATGTATTAACCCTTGCAACTAGAAAATAAATCCATATAAAAGGTGTCGTATGTGGGTTTTTCTGAAAAAAAATTTACCAAATTAGGTGATAATTTCAAATAAAACTTAAGGCCTATTTTACATTAACGTGAAAACTATGACGTTGTTATTTTAGATTATTTATTAATGATTAATTATGAAAATTCATTTCATTAAGTAATTAATAATATCATGCTATCAACTGAATCAACTTCATTCATAAATATTATGTTTTTGAAGATCGAAAGAAAGATGTACAGTTTAGCTAAAAAAATCATAAATCACCAAATCAAAATCAAAACAAAAAAAATCATAATCATAATAGCAAAAATAAAAAAAAATTATAATCAAAATAGCAATACAATGTTTTCTTTATGCCATTAAAATAGTCACTTAAAATGCTATATGGATTTCCATTATCATTAAAATAAAAGATCTTAATGTATATGCAAATCATTTCCTGGATGTCAAGATATATTAGGGAATAAATTTTTTTTTAAGATAAGCTCTTACTGTACCTTATAATTTTAATTAAAATTTTGCTCTTTCAAAATTTATCTCCAAATATTCTTGAAACTTTTATCTTCCAAATTATTAAAAAATAATTTTTTTAGTCTTAGACATGATGTAGTAATATAGACGATTATAATTTTTATAGTATATACTCAAATATTTTTCACACATTTGATAAAAAAAAATTTTTTTATCACCAAAATAAGTTTAAGTGTTTATTGAATTACGGTACTTAATTTTTTATTTACAACTAAATGAAAGTACTTGATATAGTATTATTTCTACTTTATTTAAATTTTTAACCACAAAACCTAGATAAAGTTTTGTTGAATGACAACACCTTCAGGTGGGCAATTTGTAAAGATTTATTACTATCTTGCAAAATACTTTTTTACTATCTTTACAATTTGTCGACCTGAAAATGTTGTAGTATAATGAAACCTAGGTCGTAGATAAGAATTTAAATAAAGTAGAAATAATACTACATCACGTAGTTTCATTTAGTTGGGAATAAAAAATTAAGTGATAATGAATTTGTACAAAATCAACGCGAAATGTATTGAACATATTTGGGCACTTTAGTTTCAGATTGAGGTTAAGTTATATTTATAATAATAATCTTTCGAGAGATGACCACCTGATACAAAAAATCTAAAAAAAGAAAAAGTGATTGCCTTAAAATCGTAAAGAATAAATAGTACGTATGTTGCTAAGCAAATCACCATAACGATCAAATGCAACAATCCCTGTTTGCTTATGAATGATAATAACTGTTAAACAAATATATAATGCTCTCGAGGGTCTACTATATTAAACCTTTATTATTATGAAAAAAGTTATTAAAATATGTCCTTTAGTTTTTTAAGTTGTACTAAAAAACTAATTTACGGTAGCCAGCTTTTTTGCTCGTATATTAATTTTGATTAAGTATAATAAAAAGTTTCGCGTCCTCAATTCCATCTTACAACTAATAGCTTAAAATCATCGATATTGATTATTAAACATAGTACCACAAAGCTCTTATCTAAAAGCTTATTTCCCTAAGCCACAGTTAAGATATATACCTAGAACCCGAACTTAATCCTCACAAGGTCACAAGGACACGTCAAACATAAAAGGAAGGTAATCAATGTCATAGAACCCTGTCGTAGAGTACGCTTTTATATCGACTCCCATATTGGCACATCCGCCCCCACTTCACGCTCCACTCGCTGCGCACACGCGTTTGAAGAGATGAAGCAGTCGACTGGATGAAGTGCTGCCAGTGACGAGGTCGCTTCTAATAATAGCTGCGGTCGCAATGCCCGGCTTAGGCCGAGTGGGGCAAACGTGACCACTTTACTTAAAGTTATAGATCGCACCGAATGTGTTGGAATATAAATAACATATTCATAAGATTGGTTTCAATTATAAATTTTCCTATTTCGCTAATAAGCCTCGCTAAATTTACAAACAGGAAACAGTATTTATTTGATTTTGTCTTTTACTTACATACTAGTAAGTGTAACAAAGAACGTATCTGTTATTCATACAGATAATTCTATAAATGAACATGAGTATATTTGAAGTATATTTCTTAAGAAAATGTAAATTTCGTCTTTCTAATTGTAGCTTTGACAACGATTTCCCCATAAATTTTCTTTCATACATTATATTTTCAATACTTCCTGCTCAGTTTGGTACACCGAACAGTCGTCATGAACAATAGACGTCCACTTTGTGGAATCCTGTAATTCTTAAATTAAATACGCGAGACTTCAACTGATTCGAATCTGTTAAAATATACTTAATGAAATATTTTTGTATTATTAATTCGTATCTTTGCTAATAGCCCACCTGAAGATTTTGTAATGCAACGAAAACTAGGTCGTGGTAAAGAACTTAAAGAGAGTAGAAATAATACTACATCATGTAGTTTCATTTAATTATGAATAATGAATTTCCACAAAATTAACGCCAACTATATACAATATTAACAGTTTTTATATTACTTCACCATTTGTTTTAAAAAAAAAACAAGCAAACCCTAACAAATACTGATGAATAAAATGCACGTATATAAATAATTTAGATGAAATATAAATGACGTATGAAAATAAATTAGTTCGTAGATAAATAAATTAGTTCGTATTTAAATAAATCTGAAAATTCTAACTGATGGAAGCATGTATAATAATCTTTTTCATTTTCTTATAATTTTTTTCATCTTCGCGTCCTCTTGATAGGCCAAAGGACATTAATGGTACTTCATGATTTCAATCGATCGAAGTCCTAATCTTGCCGATACTTTTTATTTCCACTAGTGCAGACTTCCCAGAAACCCTATTTAGGATAAATGGGCGGAATCTATTTGAAACTTATGCCCAAGCTAGATTTGCTCCCAGTATAATATTTTATACTAGACAAAATTTTTACGAATCGCACTAGAAAGGCTTGATTAGATATCTTCTCTAGCCAGAATATTCGAAGATTATGTCTAGGTAACAAAATTAATTTCTGTCCTAGCCATAGTACTGTATAATTTTATGAGGTTAGTATATTTAGAGTTTTAGTCTCCATATCTGTTATCGTGATAGGTACGTAGGGCGGATTTATATGAAAGTTGTCCTAGCCTTGTCCATCCATAAAACAATTTTCTATGCAATTTTCCCGCCTCTTACGTAATACTATCGTAATATATAATAATAGTAATACTTAATGAGCGGCAAAATTTTCTCATATTTGAAAAAAGAAAATATTGCGGTGGAAAAATCTCGCTCGCTCGCTCTCTCGCTCGACGCAGAAATTCTGCTTCTAAGCTACGAACAACGTCAACCGCCACTCACTCACTAGCCTACGCGAGTTCACGTTTATTCAGCCATTCATCAGAGGGGATTATAAATAAAACGTCCGCTAGATGGAGAGACGCCAGAGGCTAAAAGGTATATTGCAGTGCTAAATGAACCAATGTGCATACGGCGTACTTTGAGAGAAATAACAGTTTAAAGTCTCGTATCCTTACAGCACCTCATTCGTTAAAAAAATTGATGGACGTATGTAGAGATATTTATGCAGTAGTTTGTGGGTTTGTGATATTTAAAAATTATTGTCTTTAACATAAATATATGAACAATAAAAAATTGGGATGAAAAGGAAACCGATATCTGCAAACCGAAAGAGTAACAGCGTAAAGGGTTATTCCAGCAAGTTGTTCTTTTTTTCGTGTTGAAACTCGCATAAAGTGTAGTTGTCTTTATTTTAAAAAGTTTCGATGAATAGGGTATCCGCTTTCTGCTAACTAAAAGAGTACCAGTGTAAAGAGTTATTCCAGCAAGTTGTTCTTTTTTTCGTGTTGAAACACGCGTAAAGTGTAGTTGTCTTTATTTAATAAAAAGTTTCGATGAATAGGGTATCCGCTTTCTGCTAACTAAAAGAGTACCAGTGTAAAGGGTTATTCCAGCAAGCTGTTTTTTTTTCGTGTTGAAACACGCATAAAGTGTAGTTGTCTTTATTTAATAAAAAGTTTCGATGAATAAGGTAACCGCTTTCTGGTAACTAAAAGAGTACCAGTGTAAAGGGTTATTCCAGCGGAAGTTTGTTTCTTTTTCCTACTTAATTCTTTTACTTCAACTAGAAACTGATCCATTATTGTAAACAATTATCTATAATCAAAGTTAAAAAAAACATTACCTATCCTTAGAAATAGAACAAGTGCGTGTTGAAGCGCTCACATACAGTGTAGTGGGCTATATCAACAGTAATTTAAATTGAAAGTTCTAAGCAAATGTTCGGTATCTAGAATTTTGTCAAATGTTTCATGTGCATAACACAAACTCCTTCACTTAAGGAATGCACACACGCACACACATACACGCACACGCACACACACACACATACATTCTTTCAAATATCTAGAATGACATCTAGAATGATCGATATCATTTTTCTACAAAATTTGCCTAGGTCTCTAAAAATTCTGTTTTATTTTTATAATTTTTGGTTCTTCAGTTTCGGAAATAAAGGTGGGTAGCGTATTTTTTTCAAAAATAACAAAATATACTATACACTACAATAAAGATACTCCACACTATACAAAAAATTTAAAATTTTTTTTGCGACTACTTGATTTAATTTTCAATTTAATTATTTTGGTAAAGTTGCTTTAAAATGTTTAAGGCATGTAGACATTTGAATTCTATTTTACGACTACATTCCGACTTGCATAGTTAATTTCATTTTATATTTTTTGATGATTTTCAAGACTAAGTTTAAAAATTTTCTATTCTAAATTTTTCTAAATTTTTTTTAAATTTAATTATTTCTAAATTTTTATTATTTATATCTTTAAGACATGTAAAGTAACAACATGAAAGTATATTTAGATGATACATTTAGAAAATAGTGATGCCTTTTCAGAAAAGCTGAGGCTTTTCTTTTTGATCCCAATGACATGTATTGGTCTTTTTTTATTATCCTTGGTATTTCAAAGGGTTTCCTAATTAACATGGGTGAATAAGATTCACGATAAATATATAAGCTATAATATAACTTGGCTAGAGATACTATCAAAACTTGCATTGAAATTGCCCGCAGTGCCTTAGGAAAATTTAAAAAGGTACTCTGCGATCGTAGCCTCAAAATTCCACTTCAAATTCTTCTTCCACAGTGCTACGTTTAACCAATACTTCTACACCGATGCGAGACCTATACTATTAAGGAAGATCTGAGGAAAGGCATAGAAACATTCGAAATGTGGGTCTACAGACGTATGATGTCTATATCTTGAAATTAGGAAGTCATCAATGAGAAGTTCTGTGACAGGTTGACCAAAAATGCATGCTTTTACAAACCATCAAACAATGTAAAGTTATATATCCGAGGCATATGCCCAGGTATGTTAGATGCGAGCTCTTGCTATTAATAATGATGGGAACAATTATTGAGGAACAGTCAAAGTCATGGTTGCGTGACATCCGAGAATGGACTGGGATTACGAGTGCCATTGAACTCGTTCACCTTGCCAACGACTTGATCAAATACGCAGAGCTGACTGCCAACCTTCACTAGTTAAAGAGGTACCCTTGGAAGAAGAAGTAGAGAGATATTTAAATCGAAATAAATTTTTTCAGCATAAAATTAAAATAACAATTAAGAAGTCACAAAATAGTATTTAGATTGGTAGAGATTCAAACAATTTTACTGTGCATATGTTATACACACCACAGCACATGCTTACTTATTTCAGAAGTTGATTGAGTCATCTTTTATGACAGTATATAAAAATAAGTTAATTTCCATCTGGAATCGATTAGAATAAAATCTGATGGCCTGATGGCGGCGGTTGCATGCCACTCCTTTGAAGACATAGTGACAAGCAAAAGATGCACTTTGTGATTTCATCTCGCCGCCAGACCCTTAGCTGGCGCCGACGTAGCGGATGCTATCGATATGAATTCTAAAGTAGTTCACGGTGCAGCGACCGCTTTAGAGTGACGTCCCTCTTCGTGAGTGCTGCTTCCTATGCAAGTGCAATGTACATTTGCAATTGTCATTCGCATTGGTTTAAGCTTTAGAAACTTTAGTAAGCCTTACCATATTATTGAAATATAAATATTATAAAAATGTTCAATCTGTGGTAGTCATTCAGAAAGCAGTTCCATGTGCGAATATTTGAACCTTAACCTAATTGGGAAAAAAATAATTTAATTAACCTAACGTTTTTTTTGGGATTTTATTAGGATTTATTGATACTTTTTTTAGTACTCTCAAGGGACGGATTTGAATTTTCGAACTGAATTTTTTTTGTACAATTTGAGAAAGTATAATCTTGAAAGGCAGTCTAGAATTTATTTATTTCAAAGACGTGAAAATTACATAAAATTAGTATTACTCCTTTTTTTCCCTCTTCCTGGAAGTCCGAATTGCAGCTGTAATGAGCATTTTAAGGCACAACATATATTTGGAAGGCAGAAAGTTTTAGGGAATATTAATGACTTTGTTTGGACCAAAGTTAAAATACATGTTATTTTTTGTTTAAAGAACTTAAACTCTAGAAGTTTTCCGTCGAATCCTTAATTAATAAGAGCTTTTACAATGTACATCATTAACGTTGAAACATTTTACATTAAACAAAAAAATAATTTTTTTCTTGATGCGAGTAAAAAGTTAGAAATTTGTTCTCTGCCATACTTTAAATTTTAAACTTTCAAAAATTAACTGAACGTCGTAGCGCTGTTTTTTGATCCTAGAAAAAATTACCAGCTTCAAATTGTAAGTTGCAACTGGATTCGTTAAAGATTGGAGATAAATGCATTTGCTCATATTTCATTTCTTTAATTTGCTAAATTCTATAGCATGGTTTATCTTAAATATATAAATTCTTAAACTGGAATTCAAGTTAAGTGTATTCTCATTTTTAGGCTATTTAGAAAAGTTTTTCTTGTCTTGAAACATTTCTAATTTTGATCATTTTGCTTTTGTTTACCAATATTTTTCCTACCATTTCCCTGTCAATATATTTACAAATTTATTTCTATTATATAAAATCCTTTTAGATGATCATTTGTCTCATATTTTACTCAAAAAACTTGGTAATATTCCTATACACATCTATTTTAATTCATATAATTATTAGAAGTCAGTACTCTTGAGGTAATAAGTTTCATTGTACATGAAAAATTAATACAAATTCAATTAATGTAGACATGACTTTTTCAGATAAGTTTTGATATTTTCATGCATGCAATGCAGGTAAGTGGATATAAATAACTAACGTAAGAGGATAACTTGCATCTTAGATAGGGCTCTAATTCCTTTTCTGTAATACTGAAAAAGCTAACATCTTCAACATAGCAATGTACAAAACAGTATGAATACATTACGCATTTAAAATACTTAATTTTTTTATTACTTACTCTTCATATATAGACGAATTTGTTGCCTCAACTAACGACGCTATAAATTTTTTATACTTTGTATTAACATTAACAACATGTCACTCGTAATTTGTCACACAACACTGAACTTGCTGCCACGTGGGAGGCGTCAAGAAGCACATCAAATCGACGTAACGGGGTAGCGACAAATGTCCGTCGGGTCGTTAACGCGCGCGTGTGTACTGTGGCGAGACGCCTTGCTGTAACACGGTACTAATGAGATGCATATGATCGTGCCCAGCTGCTTATTATGTGCGTAGACCGCTCATTCCAAAACGTATTTTAATTATTTATGTCCATGGAAATCTCAAGATATAATAGTGATTATTTCATGGAATAACATAATAAATATTTTAATAATTTCTGCTAAAAAAATTTAGAGCTTTGTATACATATCTATCGCAAAATTATAGCGTAGGTTATGCTTTACGAATTATGACACATTTTGCTTTAAAAAATATAATTTTAAACACATTATGACACAATTTGCTTTAATTACTGGCTAAAAGTCTAGATAGATCTTCGTTAATTACGAAGAATTAAAATTATCTTATATTAATCAAACTGTTATTTATACATGCTGTGGCACCGTTAATATTCTATTGTCGCTATACGGTCACGAAACGTTAATTGCAAATAAAATCTGACTCTCAAATCAACAACCTCATCCAGACGATGCAGTGGGATCCTGACGCTGACCGCATATTCGTATTTAAGATGAAAAATTGAGAAAAGATATCATTTATACTAGCTACACGGACAAAAAACCAAAATGGGATCCAAAACGGGGGTTTGAAATTTAAAATGGGGCGATAAGGTCGAGAGGTTCACATATAAGGTTAAGCGCGGGAAGCCTAGGCGCGCAAGCTTTTTTCTTATGATGTGATCATTTATTTATTATTTTACGTAAATTTTCTTCTAAATCAGTTCATAAAATTGGTAATATTTGTCATTTAAATAAACATTCCAAATTTTGTGACATGATACGATTAAAGTATGTTTTAATTTGTTGCTTGTAATGGTTAAAATATATTTTAATATGTTTTAACTTGTGAAACGATATAGTTTAATATGTTTTAATGGCTTTTAATTTGTGGCATGATGTAGATAAAATATGTTTTAATACGTTTGACTTATGAAACGATATGATTGAAATATGTTTTAATGTGTTTTAATTTGTGGCATGATGTGGATAAAATATGTTTTAATATGTTTTAACTTATGAAACGATATGATTAAATTATGTTTTAATTTGTAGCATGGTGTAGATAAAATATATTTTAATATGTTTTAACTTATGAAACGATATAGTTAAAATATGTTTTAATGTGTTCTTATTTTGTGGTATGATGTAGAAAAAATATATTTTAATTTAGAGTATGAAATAGTTAAAATATGTTTTAATGTGTTTAACATGTTTAGAACGACGACATCAAAAAATCATATATTTATTGAATTAAGGCAAAATGTTGGTACAGTGGCACATATTAATCGTTTAGTAATATCTTCTATTTGAACTCCCTTATTGTACTCTGCTACTCACAACCCTCGCGTCATCTACCATCGGGCAGATAAACTGTCAAAAACAAAAAAAAAGTTCATTTTATTATATACCGCTTAAATAATAACGTCACTCTAATAAAAAACGAATCCTCATATAAATCTACAATAATTTAGGCTTAAAAATACAAGCTTTTGCTAAATTTATTTTTATTAATCAGGTAGAAAATATGTGATTACGAACAGACTTCTGATTTATATCTGCGTATGTACGTATTAATAACTGATTCAACGGGATTTTTTTACAAGCATTCTGCACAGTACATAATATCATTTTTTTCCAAAAGCTTTTGTAATTTGTGCTATTGATCAGTTCAACGTATTTGTAATTCGTTTTTTTTTCATTGCATTTTAAAATCCAATTTGAATTGATCATATATCTACTGAGTTATAAAGATTCCGCTGACTTAAATTGTTTTTTCACGTTTACTAATAAAATATCAATAAAAGTACTTCTTAAAGAGAAAAATGTTAGCAATGTTTTACCCGATAAGCGTGTAAAGCAGGCTGTTGAGTAAGCGGACTTTATTGCACCGGTTGGGTTAATGAATATATCGCGAGTTATTTCATCTCACTTACTGGCTAATTTGTATGCGGTTTACGTCATACTTACTAGGAGAAGGCGGAAGGCCGGAGAAGCCGTTAAGCTAAATTATCCCGCCGACCTGACGTCAAAATTATGTGACACTTTGCGGAAAGGAAAGTTTTTAACATATTTTAAAATAGCCAGTAGTATTAGTTAGATTTTTGCTTACAAAAATACGTCATGGAACTTAATTTATAAATTTACGTTAAACAGATAAAATATGATTGCTAAAAAGTCACTCGTTTAAAATGACTGTTATTTATTGCGAATAACTAATTTTATTACTAACCTTATTATTATTTAACTAATTTTATTATTATTTCTACTTTCTTTAATTTCACTTTTACAACATACATACATTTTACAACATCTTCAGGTGGGATATTAGCAAAGATCTTAGCAAAGATCTTTAGCAAAGATCTTTGCTAATATCCCACCTCAAGATGTTGTAATACAACGAAACCTAGGTCGTGGTAATGAAACTAAAGAAAGTAGAAATAATACTACATCACGTAGTTTCATTTAATTGTGAATAATGAATTTCTCCAAAATTAACGCCAAATATATTCAATAATTATTTTTATTAATATAACATGACTTAGATTTTGCCCATACGGTTTTGTTATTAATTACCAAGATTATTTACGATAAATATATAAAAAAATTAATTCCATATTATTAATTCAAAAGATTATATTTCTAAACTTATAATAATCATCAGAGCTATCTGTAGTCTGGAGTTAAAACTCAACATTCATATTATTGAGTTTCATAGATAGAATTATATAAATGTTTAAACACATTGATCAATAGAGGACGTTATTTTATCGGTAAGACACTCTAATATTGCCCCTCAGCGTTGTATTTATCGATGTAGAAAAAGGTTCATTTCAAGATTTCTGGGTCTCATTTAATTGAAACTGTTTTATAGAATGCCGTGGTTATGAAAAAAAAACTAGTAGTACCACTTTTACTTCAGAGAAGTGGCAAGAACACTCATAAATATTTCAACATCTGCAATCAATGATGCATCTTCTGCCATATTGCCTGATTGTATGTCTCTATTTTCTTCAAGGTGTTGGTCCCCATAATAAGGACTCTTTGTGTTGATATATTATAGTCTGAATATTTTATTTATTAACTAGTTTCCGCCCGCAACTTTTTTCATATGTTCATATACAGTAAAAAAGCCTATGTGTCCATCCATGCTATGGTTATTTTTTCATTTTTGTAAAATTTCATTCGTTATCATCAATAGCAAAACATTTCCATAAACAATATTAGCAGATTTATAACTATCAGTTAGAACATGTAAATTATGTGTACTGCATTTTCGCGAGCATCCAACACAGGGCTGCTTGTGGGAAAAGCATGGAGTGTACAAATGTATCTCCACCGCTATCAATTTTGGTCCTGTGAACTGTGAGTTGACTCATCACCGAGTAATAGTTATAATTCGTAAATTCTTAATTCGTATTAGTACTACACGAAAAGCAAATAAAGAAAGTCTTATTAACGAAATTAAGTGTTGTAAATATGGGAGATTCAATGGAAAGTATAACCAAAGGGACGTACGAGCGTTAAGTTGTGGAACGTTAGAAAACCTTAACTGGTGTAGCTACAATTGCTGCAAAACTGTAGCATGATTTAAAATGAAGGTAACTCCACCTAGTGACAGCAAGATAAATTAAAAGGATTCTTTAGTAATAATTAAATTAGAATAACCTATTTATCGAGCACAAGTTTATACAACATAATTTCGGGATAAAATCTAGCCATACACGTTTGTTATTTAGTGCCGTACATGAACATACATTTTGTTCAAATTCTTTCAGTATATATATATATATATATATATATATATATATATAATTAAGTTAATGGCAGTAACTCATCTAGCTGTGCATTATTGCAACCAACGAGCCATTTTTTTTATTTCGTAACATTTTATTTTCGAAAGCACAGATTTCGGCTTTATTCCGCATTAGCGGTCCCGCCCGGAAAATGGACGCGAGAGAAAATTAAAAATTATTCCGGTTTACCTGCTGACTAATTAAATCGCTAAAAGGCTCGAGTGGGTAGAGGAGTGTCCATTTAGTTTTGTGAAAATGGAAATACGTATTGAAATAATTTAAATCTTCATATCTACTGCTGGTTAGTATTTATTGTTATAAATAAATACGCCTCTATCGGGATTAATTTGCATCGGGATTATAATGAAATAATAAAATATACATTAAGTAATGTTCAGGCCAGTGCAAAATATTCAAGAGGTATAAGATCTTTGTGAAAATACTTTCTTTTTACATCAAGAACTGAAATATTATTTTTATTTTTATTCAGAATCGACATGAAACTATATAAGGTTATTTAGATTCATTTTCACAAATTAATGGGCGCTTTCAAAAATCTACCGCACTAAATAATATACACATTTTTTTAAAGTTGACAAAATAGTACTTGAGTTTACGAATATTAAAAACTGTTGATCACTAACCAGTTTGTGATAAATATATGTTTAATCGAGTCCTTTAGATTAATTTTCACAAAACGATTGAGTCTTTCGAAAGTTTTCCCTATTAAATAATATACACGTTTCTTCAAGCTGACGAAGTCAATATTTGAGTTTATGAATATCACAAATTGTTGATTGTAAACTAGTCCGTGCTCGATACTATAAAATTAAAGTCCTTTGGATTCGTTGTTATAAAATTATTGCAGATAGGATTTTCAATTGACTACTTTAGATTCATTTTTGGAAAATAATTGTGGCTCTCGATAATTTGCCGTACTGAATAATACGTTTCTTTAAGCTGACGAAGGCAGTACTTTAGTTTATGAATATCACAAATCGTTGATTGTAACCAGTCAGTGCTAAATGTTATGTCAAATTCTTTAGATTCGTTGCTATAAAATTATTGTAAATATTGTATTCAATTGATACCTTTAGTTTAATTTTCTCAATATAATTGTGGCTTTGGAAAATTTTCCGGATTAAATAATATACACTTTTCTCCAAGCTGATGAAGTCAGTACTTGAGTTTATGAATATCACAAATTGTTGATTGTAAACCAGTCAGTGCTTAATGTTATTTCAAATCAAGTTCTTTAGATTCGTTTTTGCAAAATAATTGTGGCTTTCGAAATTTTCCAGAGTAAATAATAAACATGTTTTTTTTTCAAACTGATAAAATTAGTACTTAAGTTTATTAACATCACAAACAACTGATTGTAAACCTGTTGGTTTTAAATATTATATAAAATCTAGTTCGTTATATAGGTGCTTCAGTAAATACCAGGTAGCTTCTGCTTAATTATCTATTTGCTTCTAAATATTCATACCTTCATATTCTGGTTTAGCCCTGATAATAATATATTTCAGACTTAATATGTTTACCAGGTAAGACATGTACGTTTTCACTGGCTTGAATATTTATATTAGGTTGATAATTAAGGAACGTGCCAAACCAGTTCACCAGTTTTAATCAAACAGAAAATTTCCACTTCTCGAAACCATGAAGTTGTTTTGTATGGCAGTATGGGAGGATGAAAGTATCTCTCCAGATAACGCGAATTTAATTTGGGATCTGTTCCAATAAGACCTTTAGGTAATTACGTCGCCCTTGTTGACTATTATCAAATATATATGAATTTCCTTCTTTGAATCTTTGGAATTTAGCTCTGTTATGATAGAGTACAGCTTCGTCAATTGCCGTGAGTATATTTCGTGTTTCTTCGTTTGCTTCTTGTCCGTAATGGAATCTGCAAAATGATAGTTCCTTAAGTTTCTCTTCGTGATATTTATAAATGTTGCTTGTTCTTTATTCACCGAATTTTTCTAACTGAATAGAAAATCGAATGACGTGTTCTTCGTATATCCTATTAAAGATATTCGATAAGTTTCTATAACATTAAAAATAACGTAAAAAAGAATAGCTTTCTTATTTACCGATGGAATATTATATTATAAATTGGACTTCCTGAGCATGCGAAAATTTATTATCAAGCTGGTGATCAAATTACAGAAATAAAATATGATACCCAAAAGTTATTTTCATTTAGTTTCATAAAAAAATTTATATTCATAATTACGTAAAAATTTAAAAAATCGATCATCCAACTTCGTCGTCGTGCTCATAAATTCATAATCATCATCCAAAGGTGATATTCAAATTGAAATTAATTTAGCACTCTAAAAGAAAATATAATAACGAGATAAACACAGGATCCAAAAGTAATGTTCGGCTTAAATAAGTTTAGCACTCTAAAACAAAATATAACAACGAAATAAATATGATATTATAGATGATGTTTAATACTAACTGAAATTGCGTATTGAATACAGAAAGAATTCATGTGTCAAAATCAGCATCCAAAATTTATGTCCAAATTTAAATACGTTCAGCACTCTAAAACAAAATATAACAACGAGGCAAATATGATATTGTAGACGGTATATATTACTAATTGAAATTTTGTATTGAATACAGAAAGAATTCATGTATCAAAATCAACGGCCAAAATTTATGTTCAAATTCAAACAAGTTCAGCACTCTGTAGAAAAATATAACAAAGAGACAAATGCGATATCGTAGAAGATATATAATACTAACCAAAATTACATATTAATATAGAAAGAATTCATATATCAAAATCTGCATCCAAAAGTGATGTTCAAAATTAAATATGTCCAGCACTCTGTAAAAAAATATAACGAGACAAACACGATATTGTAGAGGGTATATAATACTAATCAAAATTATGTTTTGAATACAGAAAGAATTCATGTATCAAAATCAACATCCAAAAGTGATGTACAAATTTAAATAAGTTCAGCGCTCTATAAGAAAATACAACAAATCAAATACGATATTGCAGAAGGTATATAATACTAATCAAAGTTCTAAGCTAACTATATTCGTATTACGAGTAAGTACAAGATTCATAATATCTTCTGTAATAATAGGTTTCTTGAGTTTACGATGCTCCAATCCTCGTTTTGACCTTAAAACATCTTAATAAATAATATCGATAAAAAACCTTTATAGCAAAATTTATGTTGAGATATTTATCACAAGAAAGGCAAACAAAGGTGTGTAAAAATACTGTATAAAAATAAGCAAACAAATATAATCTTTATATCACAGAATGTTACACCATGATTACTCGTTTAAAACTGGCATTTACCTAGTTCAACCTCAACATATCTTTTACTAAAGCGAAATTTAATTTATCAATAGTGTAACTAAAGGAAATATGTATATGATATATTGCGCCAGAAATCTAGTCTTAAAAGGTCGTATTGAATATATAGTTGATAAGTAAACATTGCCTTCGGTCGTCACATATATTCTGTCATTTAAATAAATGACATCCAACTTTGGGTTGGAAACGAAATTACATATGCTAGGGTGTTTACAAAGAAATAAGAAAACCAAATTGTGTTAATGTGCTATCACGATATTTGAAATTAAAACGCGCCAGAATTGTCAGATTTACACGAATTCCCTGCGGAAAAACAAAATTCAATTACGATAGAAAATTGCGCTTTAAACCGAACAATTATTACTTCTAAGCATTGTGTACGGCGTCCCATTACCGACCTAACTTTTCATTTTAATATTTTTCCAAATCGAAAAAGTTTTAACAACTCGCAGGCTCGTGGGATCTTAACGCCCTCGCGCTCGGCTTACGGGGCTTAAGCGCTCTGAGCAAGTTTTCCGACAAAAATATCATTATGTAAATTTACATAGAAATAAAAATGTAGGGGTGCACGGGGGAAGGAGCGTTCTGTGATTTCTCGCGATGTAAATACCAAATGTTATATTTTTAAATAACAATTTTGGATATAAAGTAACGCAAAGTAAATATGGTTGCGTTCACTATCATATATTTATGGCGGAATGTCTTATTCCGCCATACATATATGATATGCCCGCGGCTTTGTCTAAGTCGTATTTAAAATATGGTCAGAGATTAAACAATCAAGAACTTTGCTTTTATTATCCTCACATTTCGTCTTCAACGCTTCTTTATAAACGATGTTTTTATTTCCTGTGTGGATGACTTAACTCTCAAGTAAACGACGTAAATAACCATGTGCGAAGCAGTCCTACTTCAGATGTACCGATATCATTAATATCTGTCCCTGAGAACGAGTCTCAGGGACTCTTAACTCTTTCCTGGAGATATCTGCGTTGGTATAGATATTTTCCCAATTTCATAATTATAACATACGGTAGTGACCAGATAATTAATATTGGAAAAAAACATATTGTTAATTTTGAAAAACTCTTTTAAACTTAAACTTAGTAAGAGTCTGTACATCTGACGTTAGAGTGCCAAAAGTTGAGACTGGCAGTTGATATATGAGTAGGATATTCAGTTTCAATAAATATATAGGCAAACTATATTTCATAACGAAATCATAGTTCTGAGAAAAAAGATATATATGGACGATGTTAGTCTAGACGCTGGTCTCACTGGTCTAGAAGTGATATTTATTCGAACTCTGGTGTGTTTTCTGTCTTGTTCTTTACTGTTTTACACACATTTGTTCTTATGTTCTTCCATGTGTCCAACGCTTTTCTTAGACTTATCAGATATTTTATTACTTTATTTGGAAGACAAAAATGATTTCCACAGTTATTTTATCACAGCAACTGAAGCCTTATTTTACCTAGCAGTGAAATGTTGATTCGTCATGTATTATGAGAAGAAAATTAATTTCTTATCTATTTTCTCACGCTGTTTCTTGTTTAAGTAGGATATTAATCAATAATGACAATACCGATGAGGTTAAACACACTCTTATTCCGATATATCTCTATACTTCACTCATCGTCTTACCTTTTTCATCTTACAACTCCCTTAATTTTTTTTTTCAGCCTAGACAAAGAGCATTTAAATTTTTCTCAATTTGAGGGGAATGTGGCAAGAAATAATTGTAGTGAAAAAAACGTAAAGATAGTCCTTTCTTCTCTTTTCTTTTTCCCTTTATTTTCTTATTCCGTTTTCCATATATACATTCTGTATTACCTTTTACTATTAACACATACAATTTATCCATTTCGATGTCTCTTGCAATCACCAGTTTTCTGTAGCTCAGTATTGCAGAATTATCATATTTTAAATTAACTACTTAAATTATAGTTCAGTATACTAATAGCTATTAAACATCTCAAGATTTATATTCCTGTTTTTAATGTTGTGTACTACGGAAGAATGAATATACTTTTCTTGTCGAAACAAAATTTGAAATTCTGCTATCTTTACTAACATATTCGTATATGAAATACTAATTACAATAACAGCAACTCTTTCTTTTCACTCCGTATGAAGTTTTCACGCCACAAAAACCAGGAAATCCTGAACTTTCATCCCTTTTCATAAACCCCCTATAGAAAATTTCAATTAAACATCCTTTCAATCCCGCTACCTCATTTTCCTCAACTTGTTCCTGCATCCAAAATCGTTCTGCTCCAATTCTAACCGCGAATCTCTTCACGGCATCGTTAGTCTGCGATTCAACACTGGCTGTCATCAGCGAAGCGGTTGTTCCCATTCCTGCCTGCACTTTCTTTGTTCTAAACATTTTTTTTCTTGTTGAATGCATCTATTATCCTTTGCTACGTCATTTGTGTCTTTCCTTAAATATATGTCAGTTGCAGTAGTGTCCCGTTTTATGTGAATTGTCAAGTAGACTTTCATCTCTCAATTTAACAATACATAACAAATATTAAGTTTTTTTACGTACTTTTCCTGAAAACCAACTCAAAAATAGACTTTTATCTCTCGATTTAACAATACATAATTAATATTAAGTTTTGTTACGTAATTTTCCTGAAAACCAACTCAAAAATTGATTTTTATCTCTCGATTTAACAATACATAACAAATATTAAATATTGTTTACGTACTTTTCCTGAAAACCAACTCAAAAATTTACTTTTATCTCTCGATTTAACAATACATAATAAATATTAAGTTATGTTACGTACTTTTCCTGAAAACCAACTCACAAATTGACTTTTATCTCTCGATTTAACAATACTTAACAAATATTAAGTTTTGTTTACGTACTTTTCCTGAAAACCGACTCAAAAATTGACTTTTATCTCTCGATTTAACAATAAATAAATATTAAGTTTTGTTAAGTACTTTTCCTGAAAACCAACTCAAAAAATGGGGACTCAATATGTAGTTGATATAAGATTGTTATGAAGTAGTGTATTTCCAAACATATATGATAAGTAGCGATTACACAACTAGCTAAATGCGTTTCGCAAGTTTCATAAAGGTAGGGCTTTGTAGCTTTCTTTGACTCTTGAAATTATCGATGCGAATCAACCAAAGTAATTTTAATCAAACAGTTCTAACCATTTGTTAATATCTAGATGATTTTTAGGATATTCATAATCATGGTTGAAAAATAGATGGTTGTAGATTGGACGCACTACACATTGTTATGAAACTTAAGGGCTTATTTACACGCAGTGTCCTGAAAATTCGGTTTTTTATTTGTTTTTGTTTTTAATAAAAATTGAAAAACATAAAAAAATGTACATGACACAATTTATTGGTCCTTTAAGTATAAGAAAAAAGTATTATATTTCATTAGTTAATCAATGTTATTGTAGGTTCTTCACATTGTGTTTAATTTTTTTCAATGTGGCTTTTAATAAAATAATTATAAAACCATATTTTTAAGGGTGCTGGATTTATATAATCCCCTAATACTTCCCGAGTGCTTAGAAATTTTAAAAAGATGACAGATTAAATCTTAACCTGCTAGAAAAAATATTCACTCACACCTTACAACTATGGGAAGCAATTTCATTACAAAATGTTATACAAAAGTGAAAAAAAATTTTAAATTATGACAGACGAACGGACGAACAGATATGGCGGGGTTATAAGGGTTTTCTGTTTCATTAAGGGTTCTGAAAATGATAATATTTATTTGGTAATCTGCGATTAAATAAGTGCGATTGTGGACGTCTTCCTATAAGAAGGTGTCATTGAGATAATTGATGAAAATACGGACTCATTTGAAATTAAATTATTGTTAATTACGTTGTTTAGTCATCACTAAGTCACACTTGTGTTCCACAGTTTCGTAAATAAAAGGTAGGGGGAACACATCTTTGTATTTTTATTAGCGTGTCTCCGAAGGTGTTCTGCCCAAAAATTAGGAAAAAATTTTTTTTTTAAACTTTTATAACTAGTCCTTTCAAGAGATCCTTCACTCTATTTACGCAATTTTATGTTTAGAGCACTTTATTTCTTAACCTTTAATCTTCTATTTAACTATTTTTAGTAATTGCTATTGATATGTGTGCAGATTAATATGCTTTATTTCTATGCCATCATACAATTTCTACGTCAAACGATTTCGGAGAAAAATGGCTATGACACAATACGTGAGTTATTATATAAGGGTTCTGCTTTTGCTTTTAAAGAAAGAAACCCCAAAAAGTAATAGAAGGGAGAAGGAATTGAAAAAAGAAATTTTATATATCAAGCGCATATGCAATTTATGTATAGCTATTCACAAGACATTAAGGACAGTAGACATTAATGAGTCTTATTGAATTAAATTTAATTACTGAGTTAAACTAATCTAATTACCATTGGTGCATGGAATTATTGATTTGGGGTTCTTAGCAGTAACTTGTAGCCCTTGTTTTAAGTTAAAATGAATGAAACAATATAAACAAATTGTGCGTGTCAGCTCTGACCCGCGACTGGAGTTTACTTCTTAAGTACGATCGTCTTGGAATGTATAAAATTAGTAGCACTGTATATAAATATAAATGTCAATATCATTAAATGTAAATGGAAAATTCTTTAATGAAAAATGCTGACAATATAATTATTTTCAAGTAAAATACAAATGAACACGATCAAATTTATATAACAAAATTAAAAACATTTAGTAACGTCAGACTAAGAAATTTAAATTAAAAGAGACTTTTTAATATTGTAGAATAAAAGACACCAAATATTCTTACATAATGACATTTAATGATTACATCTTGATATAAGCGGACGATAGCAAACTATGTATGTCATACTCCGTCATTGCGGTTACACCATAAGAAAATGCCAATATGTGTGTCACACTTGCACTTGTCAAATGCCAAATAAACTTATTGATATCTCACGCTAAAGATGCGCAAAAAAGTTGCGCGAAGAGGTTACCTAACAGTTACATTTTTTTTAACGCTCTGAACTCCATACGCTCTGCACTTCTGATTTTACTCCTCATAAAACTTCATACCGAACGCTATATATGAAAATCGATTCTTAAAGAGTAAACTCCAATAATATAAAAAATGCACTTCTGATATATACTGAAAGTAGAATAAATACTATATAACATATTTATTAACGTGAATATTCCTATATTCATCCGTTAAGGGAGGTTAGTTTGAAAATCATTGTAAAAAAATGGAAATTCTAGTAGCTTTAATAATAAGTCTTATAAATAATCGAATTATTAAAGGAACATTCACTGATATAATTGACAAGTGAACTTGGTAAATAATACGAATAGATAATAATATAATAATCCCGAAACAATAATACAAGAAATATAATAATCACGAAACAATAATACAAGAAATATAATAATCACGAAACGTAAAATAATTTAGTGATGCTTAACAGCTAGCTACATACGCTATTTAATAATAATTTATTTAAACTTATCAAATTATTATAAAGTTTAAGTATGATATTTATATTACGAATAAATTTAAGTACGTCCAAGAGCTTATTATTGTAAAGAAAAGCTTCAAACCATTTGTTACCTCGGTCGCACCCGTCAGTGGTCGACCTCCGTCTGGTGGCGGCTCCTTCAGATTAAATTAAATAAATATTTCCTGATCGTAATTCGCCGTAACCGTCGGCTCCCGAATCACCTCCTCATTTATCACTCCTCAAATCGCATATTTATAGGGCGGATAACATAGGCTCCCGCCCGCCAAGTAACGCTTGAAGTAGGTGAAAATTCTTCTTTACGACGAACAAGTGTTACAACGGCGCCGCCCGGATTGCGGCCGTAACTCAGATTAGGATACGTATTTTATAAATGTCAAAGCTCGTGAAAGTCGAGAGGAAAAAGATTTGCCGAATAAATTATTACCCGTTCGCCCTCCTGCCACGGACGGGGGCTGCTTCCCTTACACGGAACCGTTTATTTAACTCTGACACTTGAAGATTTCTCTTTTTCCGGCCTGCAGGCGCGGAGCTGGCGCTTTTCTTAACGCAGTTATTAAACGGAATGGCAGTCAGGCGTAGTAGTCCATCGTTTTCAGCACCTTTAAAAATGTCTCGAGTAATTGAATACAATTGCCGAATTTTGTGTTTTCTCATCCTTATTTCGAAATGGTATACGAATAATAGAGCAATACGATTCTAAACCTATTTCAGTATAATAATATTTTAATCACACTAATCGAATTTAATATATTTATTATATATGATTCCCTAAATTGTTTAGACCACCTAAGAGTTTGACAAATAATATACGTAAACGTATTAAAATCACCTAAAGAAAAAACCTAGTTAAAATATTCGGAAGATATGTGAATTGCATCAAAAGGTAGTTACTATCAGATTTTTACGGCTTAAATTAAAAAGATATGGCTATGTAATAAATTAAATATACTGCTACATACTGTAAGTGTATTTGACGACGGGATATGTTTATTCATATTTGCCTGTCATTACTAAGATCTTACTAGATAATTCAAGCTTGCTTCACTTATGAAATGAAATAAAATTGTAAAAATGTTACTATACTGGAAGAGGGAAAAAAATGACTCAATTTATATATAAGCTAAGAGCTGTAATAAAAATACCTCAACTATTTAGTAGAGATAGTCCAGCTATTGAAATATTTTATACAGTTTAGTTTTTATATATTATTACAATAATTACAGATTTTACGAATATTAAATTATTTGTTATGAAATTTACAATATTTTATATAAAATTATGTTTATATAAAATGTTACATAATTTACAAGAAAATACCATTGTCTCAATCTTCGAGAATTTTGTTAACATTTCATTATCACAAATGCGTAGACCGTGTTAGAAATTAGTGACAGGTTCAACGCCAAAGTGTGTATAAGTTCTGCGTTTGAGATAGATAACTAATGGTCATTGTTATCACATTAACAGATAGAGTGCAGGTCCGTGTATAACTTTTAACGATTGTTTTTTAAAACATAGTTCTATTTATTTCTTTTTCGCTCTTGATTTAGTTATTTAATACCTAAATATTGTAATAATTTTGAAACACAGTTATTATTTAAATAAACGTACAACAGTGATGGATTAAATTTAACTTTATATAATTGTGAAAGATTCAACTACGCAGTGTAAGTATTGTTATAAGTAATACACTTTTTTAAAGACAGATAACTAATGGTCATCGTTATTACATTAACAAATAGAGTGCAGGTTCGTGTATAATTTTTAACGAGTGTTTTTTAAAACATAGTTTTTTTTGTTTCTCTTTGCTCTTGACAGTGATGGATTAAATTTAACTTTATGTAATTGTATGAGATTCAACTAGGCAGTGTAAGTATTATTATAAGTAATACACTTTTTTTAAGACGTCGAAAAATTAGTGGAAATTCATCCTAAACAAAAATAAGAATAAAATAGATTGACAGGAGATATTTGTTCACGTTACGTTATCTCATTTTTTTAGAAAATGTATACACCTTATCTCATTTTGAGCTGAAGATTATGAAATGATTCGATCATATTGTGCATCTACTCAAATCATCCTTGGCAATATATTCGCCAACGTATCATTATGTTTATGAACATATCTGAAAACTTTGCCTCGAGCCATAGCCAAAGGGCTTGACTTTTAAATGTGAATACGAGATTTCAACCGTGTGTACAGATACGCTTGAGGCCTATTGTCTCGTCTTACGCGCCTATCGTCTAAACCAGATGATAATATTTCAGATGATTCTACTTTTTTCAGTATGATAGTATATATGTAGATTGATGTTTTGTATAATGATTTAGTAAGAATATTATTTTATTTACTTATAATAGCGCTCCTACTATGTTAATGGTCGATGGGGATTCTGGAATATTGACAAGAAAGATGCATTTAAATTTAGCAGCTTGCGAAAGAAATGCAAACAAAATAATAACTAAATAAATCACCTTTTTTATATGAGGTCTGAGATATTACAATATATAAATTAAATATAAACTAGTGCCCGCGTCTTCATACCTGCAAACCGTTGGAAAGCGTACCGATACTGCTTTTAAAAGCATTTTGCCATGCTTCACCTCTGGCCACGCCCAACTCTCTAATATATGTCTGGGTGGAACGCTTCATTGCGCGATAAAATTAAAATACACGTAGCGCCATCTATTAATGTATATAGCTAAACTACATATTGGTATAATCACTAGACACTTCTTTATTATTGTTGTACTATCATGTAAATGAACTTTTAAAAATATTTTGTTAGTGAAACTCTTGAACGAGGTAACTGATTACGATACAATAAAAACTGAGTCTTCAAGTTGCATGCTATTTTTTTCTAAAAAACTATATCCGTATAGGGTCATTAGTTTTCATGTTCTACGTACACAAACTAGTATACACACAGACAAAACTCCCGAAAATGATCCCAATGCATTCTTTCACTTATCCTTCATCCACTCAATTATTTTTTGAAAATATTTTTAATGCTTATTTATAATTGCAATTAGACACGAAACATTTTAGTTTTTGGTATACGAGGAGAAAAAACTTGTATTTTCCGCCCTACTTCACTCTATTATTTATTTTATTTGTGTCTAGTGCATATCCAGTATACCTACGTGGTAATTTTCCTCAATGTCGTTTTACTGACTGGTTTTCTTCACTGATATACATTCTTCATACAAGTTGGTTTTATTAGGGTTTTTGACATTTTCGTTTTATAATGAATGACGAATTTAAACTACACATAATTGTTTTCTAATTAAAGGTTAAATAGTGTTTTATGTATTTGCCAGTAAATATTTAACTCTCTAAGTATAAATTAAAACTACTTGAAAAAAAAATTGGGTACTAAAATACGGTAATATCGATTAAGTTATTGTATTATGGTAAAATCTCTAAAACTTAGCGGTTGAAAGTTATATTTACAGGTGGCAGACAAAATGCAGATTTCAAGACCGTTTTTATATATATATATATATATATATATATATATGTATATAATCCAGTGGCAGATTTCAATGTTTGAAAAATTGTAAAAAAAAACTACACCTCTAATACAAAGTAGGTTTATTTTAACTTTATAACAACAAATATGGATTTCATTTTTTAAAAACCACGTTTTCCGAATGGCGGCCCTCGAGTCTGACACACTCTTCGAGTCTAGCACGCATGTTTTCAAAAATGCGTTTGCAGAGCAACTGGGGTATCCTACTCACTTCGGCTCTAATATTTTCTTTAAGTTGTATCACAGTGCTCGGATTTGTTTTGTAAAGAACGGATTTTAAGTATCTCCATAAGAAAAAGTCACATGGGCTTAAATCGAGTGACCTAGGTGGCCACGGTACGGTACCGTTTCGGGATATGTTTTTTTCTGGAAATAACTGCCGCACTGCATTCATGGACATATTAGCAGTGTGAGCTGTGGCCCCGTCTTGCTGGAACCATGTGTTTTGGTTGAAGGATGGTTGAAGGACTATTCTGTAGTTCTACTCTGAAAAAGTAATTTAACATCTGGGCATATCTCTCCGAATTCACAGTTACAGTTTGGCCACGTTGATTTTCAAAGAAATAAGGCCCTATGATTGCAGATGCAGACATGGCACACCAGACTGTTACTTTAGGCTTATGTAAAGGCTCTTGATGCATTTGTTTTGGGTTGTGGACATCCCAGTAACGAAAGTTCTGCTTATTCACATATTCTCCAATGTGAATGTGAGCTTCGTCACTAAATAATATGTTGCCCATCCGGGTAGCAGTACGAAATTTCAACAACATCACCTCCGCGTAAGTTTTTCTTAACTCAAAGTCAGAATCATGTAGATCTTGAACAATTTGAATTTTATATAGATGGAACTTGAGCTTTTTTCGCATTATTACCTGTAAAGTTGATTTCGGAATTCTCAATATCGATGAACGTGTACGCAGTGATAAACGGGGATTTTCAACGACAGAAACCATAACACGCTCGACATTTTCATCCGTGTCTACCAGTCGTGTAGGTCCTGGCCTGGGCCTATTTAATGTTGATCTTGTAGCTCTGAACCTCGCTACCCATGACTGAATGAGATTGATCGATGGTCCATCACGTAATCGACGAATACTGTAACGATTATTAAATCGACGGCGTGCTACAGACAGCGAAAATCCACTCGAAATGTACGCCTCGATGGCAAAAGCGCGGTGCTCTCCACTCCACTATTCCATGGCTATTAAAACATCTGCACCGCTTGTGCTTCTAACGACGCCCCCCGCGCCCCTCTTATGTGTTGCGTTCAGAAACTATGTTTGTTCAAACTTTGAAATCTGCCACTGTATATACACGATCTGTATGATATTTTATTATTATAGATTATAATGTATTATTATACGACCCGTGTAGTGTAGGGTATGTTTCATATGCTTCTTTCGCCATATTCTACCGCAAAGATGTAGGATCCCTTCATTCTATATCACTCCTCTTGATTTTGTGCTTTTTCCAACCATTTTACCCCACAGTCTCCATTCCACTAGCATTTGACACCACGAATCCTGCTTTCTGACAACGTGGCCAGCCCGTTGCCACTTAAGCTCTCGCATTACGTTTGATGACGTTCGCGAGCTCTGGTCTTCCCTCTGTGCCACTTGTTCCCTTTCGGTCTCTCGGCCTGATCACTACCATTTTCCTTTCAATTGCTCTCTGAGCCACTCCGAGTTTGGTGAGGATTTTTGTAAAAACCAATTGCGTTGTTACTGATATATAAATGTAATAATATGCTTATTTATAATTTATTCCTATACAAATAAAAAAAATGGATAAAATTATAATTTGACATAGAGATAGATTATATTTGTAGTTCAAAATATGCTGCTTGAGCAGTTCAAAAATATTCTAGTGCATCATGCAAAATATGTAATCATATTTACATATCAATAAAAAGAAATTGAACAACACTTCTTTGTGGGAAGTCACTTTGCACTGTAATCTACTCGATTAACGTCAAGCTCATAAATTTGTATTGTACATAAAATCTATTGATATTTATTTTTGTTCGTTTATACTTAAAATAAAATAGTAAATGTAAAAAAGTCCATAAAAAAGTGTTCGAAAAAAAATGTATTTCAATAAAACGTAATGTCCATGTACACATGCACCCATGTGTGTGAATTTGTGCATGGGTATATATGCGTGTGTGTGTATGACTATGAGTGCTTGGTTGTGCATGCGCGCGCGCCTTTGTGTGTTTGTGTGTGTATGTATGGCTGACCGCACATTGACTACTATTGCTATAGCAACTGATAGTTTGCGCGATTAAGTAGTGGTAAACACGACTAGCTCAGTCGTTCGAACGACACAATGGACATTTACGAAATAGCAGCACATATAATCGCTCAGTAGCTTAAGCAACGGAACGATAGCTTAAGCAACTATCGCTCACGCGATAGTGGCCAATGTGCTGTAAACCTAATTGTGTGTATATGCGTGTGTGTTTGTGTGTATGTGAGGGTGCGTCTAGATGTGTGTGTGCGTGCGTGCGCGTGCGTACGCGCTACTATGCTATGCGCTTTACAGGCGCATACCCTAAACTCTAAATTTATGACATTGAACAAAATAGATATATAAAAGTATAATTGAATAGATTTTTTATTTGCTTGTGGTAGTGTCACATAAAACCTATCATATAATTAATTTCGTAGGGTAGTGTCACATAAAACCTATCATATAATTAATTTCGTAGGGTAGTGTCACATAAAACCTACTAAATTAATTTATAATCCTTTGTTGTTTTAATACTTACAGTTCTGAAATATGGCCGAGATGTATTTTAGTCAGATACATTTAAAGTTTCATAATAAAAATTCCTAGTAATATTTTAGAATGAACCCATAACCCGCACCTTTAAATTCTTGCGACTTTATATAGATAATTACATCATGTATTGAAGAAATATATGGTAGAATACCGAAAACCATCATGTTTACTAAATACCATGTGTGAAAAAATATGAAAAATCAATCTCATACTCTAGCAGAAATTCAAAATAATGCTATTTATTTATGTAAGGAAACAAAGCATGTGTTAAAGTAATTAGGTAATAACGATTTAACATTCAATTATTAATCACAGGAAACGATAAATCGAAAAATATTTAATTGGGATAGTCTTTTTCCAGGTAGCAACTATTAGAAAGCAGCAGGTGATCTTTGACCAAAGGAGGTATTAACTACGACCTTTTGTATCTTGTAGGCATTATGATTCTAAGGCACGACACGGTCGACCACTTGTCGCCAAGTTTACAGCACTAGAGATAGGTGCCGATGGGCGGCATCCAATATGTATGAAGAGCCTCTTCGCACCCTTACAATCCAATAACCCTTAACTATTCAGTAACGAAAGCGTCCTGAAATATAAGTTTTGCCGGTAGTTGACGCGGCACATCAAGTGGGGATTGTCAAAAAACTGATTTTTTTCTACATTTGATTCATTTCAGAACTTATTGGTGTTAGTAATTTGAATTTTTCTTAATTTAATTTAGTTTCGGACATAAATTATATTAGATTTGAATAACCATGGTTAATGTTTATCAGATGGGTCGATAAAATAAGACACAGTATAAAGGCTTTTTTAGGTGCAGATATCCAGAATAACGTATGGTGGAACTACTGACGTGGGTTTACCTGCTATATAGTTTTTATTTTTCTGCTATGTAGTTTGATTTTTCCATGGTTTTTCTTTATTAAATTGAAGGAATACCAATAAATTGCGTTGTTTTGAATAATTACAAAGGACGTTCGGTATTTCTTTTATAAAAACATTGATTCTAAATACATTTTTTGTGTAAGTTATATTTTATAATAAAGCATTTATTATAGTTTCTTCCATTAATAGTTCACACTATGATTAAAAATCCTTTGATATTAGTCATAAGAACCAAAAATATTGAAAAGGAGAAATAAGAGTAAATGTTCTATAAAAAAGATTGAAACCTGATCTGGCAACATTTCTTTATTGACATGTATTATATGTGTTATATGTATAAATTTTAGATCAATTTTTATAATAATTAAATGAGGTGTGGTTTTTATTAATGTCTGAGACCTTATTTATAATATGGCTTGTTTTAAATAAATACAATAAAAGAATAATTTTATGAGTTATACCCATATGCACACTGACATTTTTAGTAGAATATAAGTTACTCATCAAACAATACTTGAAAATACATATGGTTTTCAATAGCAAAGTAACTTTTTTATCGGATAAATAGTCTTGGAGATTTGTAACAACAAATAGATAAATAAACAAAAATATTAGACATTTCGTTACCTCTATTATTTCAATTTAAATATCATATCAATCAATAGTAAACAGTCATAGTAATAAATCAATCGGTAACACAAATAGTAAATAACCATAATAGTGATTGCTTTTGGTTTTTTAACGCGATAGAGTAGTTAAATAAGCACAGAAGTGAGTCTTTGGCACATTTTTTTTCCGTATTTTATAATTACTTTATCACAGTGAAATTATTTTGTGTATTCAATGCCTATAAAATACAAATGCATATCAAAATGTGTTCCACGTATGAGTTAATAATATACAAAGTAAAGTTAATTGTATACGTAATGAAAAGTTTGGACACCAATTATAAAAAAACATTTTGGACAAAATTATAATGAACATTTACACGTTTGTGTATTTTTTTCTTAAAAAGTATACATACGTGTACAGATACATTATAATGGACGTTTATACGTATGTGCATTCTTTTTTATAAAGAATTAAAATAAACCCGGCTTCCGCTATTGTTTTTGAAACATATAAATGCTGTTGGATGTTCGTAAGAATTAATCTTTGCTAATAGCCCACCTGAAAATGTTGTAATACAACGAAACCTAGGTCGTGGTAAAGAAATTAAAAAAAGTAGAAATAATACTACATCACGTAGTTTCATTTAATTGTGAATAATGAATTTCTACAAAATTAACGCCAAATATATTAAATATTTAAAATGTTTATTTTATAGAGGATTTTCATAAACACTTAAATGTAGATTATAATATATTAGAGGATTTCCATAAACACTTAAATGTAGAAAATAATTTAAGAGCATATTTTATTACTTTTAAACTGTTTACAAATCTTGATATTGCCTTTCACCATGTAATATAGGATATTTTGGGTAGTATGTAATTCACGGGCGTAGAAATATTGGGAATATATCTAAAACTATGAAAGTTAGAATCATCAATGTAATTTTCTGGTAAACTTTAGATAAATTCTCGTAACGCTATTTTGTTCATAATTTTGAGTTTAGCTTTTTCAGAGATAGAAGGAGGAGACGGCATATGTGTGGACCTTTTCAGGAATAGATCTAGGACTATCTTATATAAAATTCTAAAAAAATAGCTTTGCAATCCTCAATTTACTTTTAGATGAAATAAATATATATTACAAGAAATAAAAAAAAACGTTTCGAATATCTCATAAGGGATCGCTTTTTTTCGAGGTAATAAATATTTATAAATATACACAAAACGAACAACATGACCATATATTTTGGCCTATTCAGAAGAAAAACATTTTTGCATGTCTTATTTTTGATTGCGAAAAAAAATAAAGTTTTACGTTTTCCTCTTTAATCCATTATTAGCTGAATCGAAGCCATTTGCTACACAAATTATCTCTTGATTTTTTCATGAATTTTGTCATTTTACTTACTCTAATAAATAGCCATTAAAAACGTGCTTAAATTTCAATAGTTATTTCAAATAGATGTACTTTATGGTTGGGGCATCTTAAATTTCATTTCGTAGCATAACTAAAATTATATCGTTGCTAATAGCCCACCTGAAGATGTTGTAATACAACGAAACCTAGGTCGTGGTGAAAAACTTAAAAAAGTAGAAATAATACTAGATCACGTAGTTTCATTTAATTGTGGACAATATTGGTGTTTTTCAGATGTTGATCATATCTTTACGATAGATGACACTAGCCCTAAGGAAATAAAGAGGTATATCAAAAATTTACAGACGATTACACCTAGAGAACCTAAGGGACTTGATGCATATTTTTTCAAGTCAGTGTGTGATAAGATTTCTGAACCTCTTTTTCATATTTACAGTATAAATTCGTAAGAATTTGTACCTTCCCTACCCGATACTGGTACTTTTGAATGAAGCTAGTATTGTACCAATATATAAGTAGGTAACATGACAAACCTTAATCTACTACAGATCTATTTCATTTAGGTAAATTTCATTCTCTGTTTCTAATTTTTTTCAATTTTGTTAAAAAAGGCAGTTGTCAAGAATTTCGATTTAATTGTCATTTATAACTCTTATTTCAAAAACCATTTGTAATACTAATAGGGATGTGACTGATTGCACACATATGTGTAGGTTATACAATTTTTCAGTGGGCTCAAGGAAGTATTGAAACTAAATGAACTTACTCGATCCAAATAAATCGCCACCTCATTATTGATTAGTCCGAGAGAAGCGTTTCTAAAATTTGATTTCTTGACTTACTTCTAAAGATAAACGATGCCGTGAACAGCTTTTCTTTAATTGCGAGAGACAAGCTTACTGATTGAGTAAATGAGAGAAAAGCTTTTCGTCAAATACGAGAGACAAACTTACTGATTGAGTAAATGTCAGTCGGTAGTATCGATATAGTATTATCGCCTCATTTTCACCAAACAAATATTTTTCAGTGTCTACATTTTTTTCCATTTAAATTTAAAGATTATCGTTGTCAAACTTTTTACTAGCCATGCCTGGTTACTTTATAAGCTATATTTACTTCATTGCAAATCACAAAGGACTGACAATCTTTCAAAATTCATGCTTAAATATATAACTTAATTTCAGTGTTTGTGTAATATCACAACTATTCGAAAATATATAACCATCTCAATAAATATCATTGTAGTCTGCCTATTACAAACCCACTGCTCGAAATACCTCTTCTCTCTCCTTTTTCCTAAATATTATTCCAAGGTACAATTTCGTAATTTTTTTAATTATAAATTATTCACATTGTCTATTCAAAAATGTCTAAGTGGTTATTCTTATCTTTATTCATTCCTCTTTTATACTGTTTTATCTTTCACTCATTAAACTATACGCGGGTTAGTATAGCTTTATAATTATTTCAGGTTTCTACATTAAAAATAATATAAAAAGGGTTATATATATATATATATATATATATATATATATATATATATATAAATATATTTATAAATTATTAGAATTTTTTAGTTTTTTTGTAAACCGTAGATATAAAGTTATACAAAAATTTCAATAAATAGAAGCAATTTGACAAACAGATATATTCAGTGATTTATATTTCCTCGATAAATTTATAGTATTCAAAACATGTTCAAGTTCGAGTATATATATATATATATATATATATATATATATATATATATATATGTGTGTGTGTGTGTGTAATTAATGTGGTGAACATATGATTAATCTTATGAGTACTTTTATACTATTTATTTTTTTTATTTTGAGACCACATAGGACTATGTGGCCGGACCGTTATGCTACACGTTTATTTTATAGTCTTCGTTTATTTTTTTATCTGACTATACTACAGAAAATGTGAATAATAGACGATACAATATTGGATAAAAACGTAAGTAGTATGATGTTTTTACGCGGAATTTGACGTCATAAGTTAGGTGACTAGATTGCAATTTATGTTTCGTTTTACGGTTTTCATTTATTTTCCATGTCAAAAAAAGTTACAATGTGATATCTATATGAATAATTATTTATGACAATTGTGTTCTTATAGTCCCATCATTCTTATACGTGTTTCCTTTTCCACAAATGTTAAATCCTACCTTCAAAAATTCTCGAAATAGCAAACTTTTAATAAATGTGTGTCACCTTGGTTTAAAATGAATACATCACCTCATTCGATATCAAAACTTTTTTACGTGAACGTAAAACGTAAAAGCTCGCGAGCGGAGCTTTTGCGCTGCGCGGCCTGCGGTGTCGGCGCGCATCATTTGCGTCGCGGTTCGGCGGAATGTCGCTTTTGTACTAGCGATCTGTCACCTGGTGACGCTCGAGTGCGCGACGTATGAAGAGTTGTTTTAATGGTTTAGCTTTTATTTTTTCCCTTCTCGAATCGTGACAGCGCGTTTTATTTTCGAACATCGTTTGAATCGATGTAGGGTTGGATATGCTGTTTGCCATGCCGAGGTAGCGTTATGTTTGTACGTTTATCAACTGACGTTTTGACCTAGTTGTAATGTTATGACATATATTATTTTAAACATATTTCGGTACTAAAATAATTATTTCAATAAAAAATGGATTACAATGAGACGCGTTTCTGCTCAATGCTATCGAGATATGTCTCTGTTGTTATATAGTGCTGCAGCATGCTGAAATCAAGACGTCCTTGAAACTGGTAATATAAAGATGGTTGCTGATAATATGAATCAATTTTCGCATTGGTGGAAATGTCAGCGCGCGGTATATAGCGTATATATGTAAGTGTAGAAACAGTTCACAAGTGTAAAATTTTAAGCCACATGAATAACTGTATTTTCTCATTGTCTTTGGTTGTCTTAGAAATAAAATTCTGCTGAAATTTATTATGATAAACCTCGCAGCATAAGTTGTAAAAGAGATTTTGCTGCAGAGAGAGAGACCAGGACAAAAGGGCCAATCAACCAAAGTTCGTTGGTACTTTTGCCCGCTTAAGTTTGCCTGCGCATATTTTTTTCCAATTTATTAATTATTATAGTTATTTACTATTAACACCTTCGTAAAAGAAAGTTAGTTTTTCTTATTGGAACCAACAAATAGAAAATGGTAGTAATAACTTTGTTTTACCTAATTTTTACATTTTTCTTGCAGAGCAGCTCAATTGAGCGACTTACAAACTTCACTGTTTAAGATAACTGAAATAAGATTAACAAGTATGCATGATAATTAAATACACAAGACATTTACATTCAGAAACTTAATTTTGGCAACGAATACTTGCTTACCAGGAGGATAACAAGATATGCGCTTGACTAATACTCAGAGGGAATAGACTCATATGGCTCCTTTCTCTCGGTGCTTTGCTTTCTGTACTTGCCAAAAATATTTATCAGGTAACGTAACCTTTTAAAAGAGTCCATCTGTGTACATCGTTAGACCAGGTGTACGTTTGATGGACAGTTATAGTCCTTTTCAAAAATAAGTCAGCCTGAAGGAAATAGAACCGGATCGAATAATAAACATTTCCTTTTTCTAAATTTACTGTTTTAGAACATCTTGAAAAACATAATTTAGGCTAAAATATTTGGTTTTTGGAAAACCCCAACTTTTGTTCTCTGATCTGATCAGCTGGACACCACTAGGTTTATCGTTTTTTTCATTACAATTTTTGATCTCAATCATTTAAACGATAGTCTGAAGAAAAAAAAATTCATACCACTCTGAAAACAATGATTTCATTAATCGTTTCATGTTGACTCCCAAATCTAGATGAAATTATAATCTAGACTTAGATGTTCAACTTGATCTAATGTTAAAAGTAAGAATATAATATAAAGTAAGAAATTATCTCACATCGCATACATTACTCGCATCAATTGTTTACCTAAATGGTCAGAGAATAATGTCATATCTCTCAATGACAACCAAATTCACCACGTCATCTATATCCGGCATATAAAACCGAAGCCTGTATAACGATTTTATCATCTCGTTAACCCTTTTGGTGGTTCATAAATTTAAGCCCACTGTCAATAAGCTATTTAATGCCGAAATTTTAATTATGGCCCTGTCGGTCCGCAGACTCGGCGCGGTCGCGTAATTATCGGCCGCTTATGAATGTCCATAATTTGTGACGCAATAATGTCCTCTTCGGAATCCCACGTAAAAATTTATGAGACCACATAGGACTGTGTGGCCGGACCGTTGTGCGACACGTTTATTTTATAGTCTTCGTTTATTTTTTTATCAGACTATACTACACAAAATGTGAATAATAGACGACACAATATTGGATAAAAACGTAAGTAGTATGATGCTTTTTACGCGGAATTTGACGTCATAAGTTAGGTGACTAGATTGCAATTTATGTTTCGTTTTACACTTTTCATTTATTTTCCATGTCAAACAAAGTTACAATGTGATGTCGATATGAATAAGTATTTATGATAATTGTGTTCTTATAGTCCCATCATTTCAATTCCGTATTTGTATTAATACATTTGTCCAGAATTAAGCAATGAATTAACTAGCATAAAAATATGGTCGAGATGATATGTCATAAAGAGGTAAATATACTGTCTACTGAAGTAATAAAATCTTATTACCTACTTGAAGGAAGAAATTACGGGGAATTTAATAATAAGGTAAACAAAAATTGCCTTTAAAATACGTTTTTACTTAAATATGCAAAACGGATTGGAAAATATAAAATGCAATAATGTATCTTTCTTCTCGTGTAATGTAATAACAACATTGTTTTACATTCAAAGAAGGAAATGAAAATTTTTCGACGCAAACATTTTCGTAAAGGCGAGTTATGCAAGATTTTTATTAACTCGATATGTATTATTCCATGTTTATTCTGTCTGTTTGTATGAAGCTGTTTCATTATATTTTAGGTATTATACGAATTATATATCGCGAGTTTCAAGAAAATCACGACGTAGATAATTATACTACTTTATTTAAAGCTTTTTACGGATACATCTGGTTGATGAACTAAAGCTCAATCCTTACGGACGTTATGTTTGAAGAAATATTTTTTTATATGGAAAGGAGGCTGTCAAAATACCATAGTGTCGGGCCCAAGTGTAACAAGGATAAAAATGACACCGTTATGTAGAAAAAAACAAAAAAAGCTCCTTAAAAGTTTTGTAAAACAAATAAGTGATAAATTTTAGACTGTCTCCTGAGCTTTCAAAGAGAGCAAATGCCGATCATTCGAAAACGGTCAATTTTTTTCGCTATTTCTATCCATGTAACGCGCCTTAACAAAATGTAAGGCTCTAAAACACCGTTTATAATTTCATTAGCTGCAAATGATGGAAACTACACTTTATTTAAGTATATCATATTTTCTTCACTAAAATGATACGTGGAAACCTTGTTTCAGTCAACATTTCTCTATGTAAAGGTAGGAGAACATCGTATTTCAATTAATACATCTCGCTGTAATGATAAGAGGATACCTTGTTTCAGTTAACACTTTTCTCTATAAAGATAGGAGGACACCTGTTTCAAACGACACTTCCCGCTGTAAAGGTACGATGATGTCCTATTTCAGTTAACACTTCTCACTATAATGATACAAGAATACCTTGTTTTAGGTCGCACTTCTCTCTGTAAAGGTAGGAGGACACCTTGTTTTAGGTAACACTTCCCTCTGTAAAGATACGAGGACATCGTATTTCAATTAACATATCTCACCATAAACATACAAGAACTTTATGTTTCAATTAACACTATTTGGCACGTTATTTTTTTCATTATTGGTTATAGATTTTGTTATTTTAGCTTGTTGATTTGTGTTTTGGAAAGCTTTCATGAAATATTTACGTTAGTTCTAAATTTAATTTAAAATAACATTGTAACAATAATAATAACAACGTGGCTCCACAAAGAAGATATATTGAAAGGATTTATTGTCGCAAAAGGTAATAAAACATATTCAAGATGAAACATTCAATAAGTAAGTTCATCCACCATCTTACGCCTGCCATAAAAGCTGTAGACTTTACGACGTCACATGTGACGTCATCTGCGAAATAGAATATCGCGTTTAATGAAGGCGTACAGTAGCCGTGCGGAAAAGTGTTAATCCAACTTATGGAGAAATGAAAATCTATTCTGTTTTTGTGACGAATTTCCACCTCTGTTTGCAGACTTGTGTTAATAAGTCTCTTACATTTATAGATATAGGTCGCTTATATTTATAAACAAAATGTTATATGCTATAATCTTGTGGCTGACTGGCACTATTAAATAGAACAATTAATAAATGAAAGTACATAACCAACATGAAAGTAGACGTAAATTATATGGAATACTATAAAACAATAATTTATAAAGTCGAAAATATACTATGATTTCTAGAAGTACTTAAAGAAATTTCGGTACCAAATTTTTTTTTATTGTTTTGAAACCATTTAATTTTCTTGCTAATTTGAAACCATTGAAATCGTTGTGTCTCTTAACATTTTCTTAATAATTTAACTCTTTGATCACTGATAACGCATGGGCACCCTATGACATCTAAATAATCGATTGTAGTTAATTAAAATATTACATTCTTTTTTAGTTAATTTCATCAAAAAGAATAATTGACAATTTCGAAAAAAGTATTGGTCATAAATTTGACGATGAATTGATTCAATTTGTTTGCTTATTACTCGGCAAGTACTTAACTAATTGTTATCACATTTTTAATACATATAAACCGTATTATAATATAACATATAATATTATTGTGGAAAATACGGAAATTTCTTTAAAGAATATATAAAAATATTATTTCTTCCCGATTGTCGGTGTTAGTATGGGTCTAAATATGTAGTCATTGCATTATCCAATTAGCTTTCCAAGTACGGCAGTTGTAAAGACTTCCTTAAAATTAATTATTCTTAAAATTGCCATTAAAAAACTAAGTGCATACGTACATTAGACAATCTATAATTCCAAGTATTATATATAACAATTTGTTTTAAAAATCTTAGTATTGTGATAACGGTTACACAATTTTTTTTTTCTAGAGTAATTTTTTTTCTTTTTCAGTTAAAGTAAATTAAGTAATACAAAGTAAAACAAAACAGAAATGATATACGACAGATCGCAATAAATGTGAGATGCGAGTGAAGCGGCAGCTAACTGTCGATCTATTTTTAATATTTTTGAAATTTTTCGGGTTACATACCTCAAAAGGAATTTTTATAAGATCATCACATACCTATTCGACCGTCTGTCGCAACCGTTTTTGGAAATTTGAAAATTGACACAGTAATAAGACATATTAAACCGCACATATCTCAATATCTAAATTTCTGGATTTTAGAAGGAGGGGGGGGGGTGTAGTTAAGTACTAGATTTTTTTAAAATTGTAATGCTGGGTTTCCTTTGAAAGGGCTGGTAACAAGGGTTTCAAAAATGTTTTTTTTTAAATATGCGTAAAATTCTGACCCCTATGACAGATATAATATAAAATATGATCAACTGGGCTACAACAATTCAGAGATATAAAAAAATATCAACATACATATTACTAAAAAAAAATCAGCACAAAGGCAAATTTGTTTCAAAATTTGCTAAAAACATATTTATCGCGCTCATAAATTAAAAAAAAAACAACGAAAATACAATATTTTTTCAGATTCAGATTCTCAACCAGTCTGTAATAACATTTTCGCCTATCTATTTCTTCTCAAAACTTCTAAGAAGTTCCTTCTGCGAATCTTCACACGCCGCTTATACCCTAAATAATAGTATTCCTTACGGACATTAATTCATTGTCCATACATGTTCCAATTTTACTTTCCACATTCCATTTCCTTACATATCCCTATCCCTCAAACCTTCTCCTTGCTTTTCTTACCCCTTCGATCCTGACCTAAAGCCATTTCCGACATATTATTTTTTTTTCATCTATTTGTTTTCTTTATCAAAAATTAATTTATCGCAATTTGTTATTATAATATTAAGCTACATACCTGTCTTGTAACATTGTAAATACTCTATAGGTTTGGTTAACTGGAAGAGAAGGTAAGATTCGGTTAACCGGAAGAGATAGCAATAACCACACCGAGATAGCAATAAGCATATCGAAGCGAATAAATAAATAAATAATTTTCTTTTGGGTTACTTTTTTCCTATTTTAGTCGTAATAACGCTAAACAAGCTGATTTACTAAACAAACATATAAGTTCATTTAAACACGCGACTTATCCGAACGCCGAATAACCTTACGTTACGAAAGCCGTTACGCGCTTCCAACTCCAATTCTCGCGGCACTGAAAAAGCGAGAACACATTTTAGTAACCGTTAGCAATTTGTCAGATAAAATATTCATACGGGCCGCTCGTTGGCGGGCCGCATGCGAGAACAAAGCTTACCGGACGGTGCGTTCGTACGGAGCCAGTTCCTCCCGCCTCGGAAACGCTTCAACATCTGACGGCATGCGTTGCACAGTGCTAACGCTGAACTCGTTGTGGACAGAAATTATTTTATAAAATAATCTTGTGGAAAATGTGTGTCTTTACTTATTTATTTTCCATTTACCTATTTATTTTCATTATACTCTATTTATTTATTCACAAATTTTAATTAACAACACGATTGATTGATGCGAAATTATTGCGATCAGAGGAGCGTTTTGTAGCCGATTAGAATATTGTAGTGGATTGCGAACGATTGTGCAAACTAAGATGAAAGTTTAAAAGAATAAATATATACACGATCTATTTAAAACTCGATATTTATTTAAGAAAATGTTATACATGATGTAACCTTTTAAGGCGACTCTCATTTATAAACTTTTTATTTTCATTATACTCTATTTATTTATTATTATTCACAAATTATAATGTACACGATTGATTAACACGAAATGATTGCGATCAGTGGAGCATTTTGTAGCCGATCAGAATATTATGGTAGATTGCGAACGATTGTGCAAACTAAACTTTTAAGGCGGCTCTTCTTTATAAACTTACACGAATGTTTGTGTTGTGTTTTGTATATCAAGGTTAAAAATATGTACTATGAATAAACTTTCGTGTTATGATGTTTGGAAATGAGAAAGATAAACAGTCCTTCAGACTTTTATGCGAGTTTATGAGCAACCAGGTCGGTAAATTTATTGAGTTGGGTTATAAATAATGAGCGCTTATTAATATTATAATTTTTTATTATATTTCCAACTTAAAATTAATTAATCTTTGTTATAATAATCACCATCATTTTATACTACATGTCTCCAATGTACTAGCAGGGAGTGGACAGCATCTGCGTAAAATTCAGGTACTCGTAGAGCAGACAGTATCTCACATTCGTCTTAATAACCCCATATTTTATGCGTGTTTATAAGTGCAGCGTTTTAGTTACTACTAAATCAGTGAGAGCGTACCGCACCTTTATATACTTTCGATCATGGAACTTTCCGGAACGTTACTATATTTTTTAGATAATTTTCGGAAAAAAAACGCTCATGATTTATTAGCCAACCCAATATAATTAAATTAAGTTTTAAATTATTTAATATTGGCTTTTGCTCACGGTGTTTCCTACGGAATTTTCCGTTGAAGATGGTGGTAATTATTTCTTCCAAATAAGACTATATCAATATGCCTCTATAAAAATATTAAAGTTTGTCTGATTTATAATTCAATATACGCCATCTGCCGACATGTATTGTAAAATGTTTATTATTGTGTAAAAAACGCCAAATTTCGTCCTACTAATATTATGCTGTTTCTGGTATTATAAAGGCGTCTATATGTGTTTATATTCTTTTGAATCGAATTTATATAGATCTATCCAATTATGACGTGACTGAGTAACATTAAACTTTTGCATTTATAATATTGGTGTGATTGGCTGTTTTTTTCACACAGCCATCTGGCGGCTAGTGCTCGCTGTAATCGCATATCTGTCAAGCTTTAGTTAGGGGAGACGAGAATCTTGTAGAGGATAAAAGCCTTAGTTGTGTATCAGTACCATTTTTATCTATTCAGTTATACAATGTCTCATTCAAGTAAGATGGATAGCGACAATGGAACCAACATTCAGAAATATCTATAAGTATCGCGTTTCAAATTGCTTGGTATTGGTAAAAATAACAAGTTACTAATTAATCATTTGTTTTGATGTTGATTCACGTTTTTATCAACATTAGACTTGAATTATTTCGAAAGCATGATGTACGAAAATATATCACATGTTTGAACGTACATATAAATCTCGGGAACTAATTATTATAATTTTTTGCGATAATGTAATAATCCGAAATCATTAAACGCCGAAGTGGTCCGAATATTAGTGGAAAATGTGTTGTTTTATAAGACAAAATGGTCAAGTGCAAATTTTTAAACTTATATAGATGTCAATATGTGTTTCAAATTAATAGTTCCAAACTACAAAGCAAAATTTGTCATTCTGTGTTTTTTTATGTTATAAAAGAATGAAATAAAAACTATCATGATGATAATTTTTGTCATTCGTTTTTCCAATATACCAACCAGATACGAGTATATTCTAATTTTTTCAAACAGAAATATTTTCCCGTAATTTTCTCGATAAACGACTAGAAAATTTTACTTAATAAAATAACAATCATACGTTTTAGATTCCAATTGAAACCAGCTTTCATCTGTTACTCCATAAGATAATCTAAAAATTTTCTCATTTCTTCCGCTGAAATTCACCTCCAAAATCAAAATCCAACTTTTTGTGTATCACGACTGAATTTGATGATCAGTTTCTATAATTATTCCAGATTGCAAATTTCTAAGAAAATACTCATTGTAAAGAGATGAACGCACACTGAAGTGTTTCCATAATTGTTCCTTTCTCCAAATGTCCCATTTTTTCACTTATTATATTTTAAAGTTTAAAAGTAGGTGGTTTCAAATATGTGGTTTCTAAATCAATAAACTGATAAAAGGGAAACATTCACCTATATTCACACAAATCCGAAATAAATTTATACTTATAATTTTCCAATTTCGGAACACTGTGCACCGAGTTCCGCGCGATTCCTCCGAGAATTTCGTATCAGATGGATGATATGTACTAATATTTCATTCTTCTTGCGATTCGCGTAAGAGATACCGCCGGCTGGGACTTGAACGTACTTTGTTTTCATCCCAGGCAAGCTTCTGTAGCTGATGTCTTCAATATTTGCCCGCAGGTTTATGTACTTTACAGGCATGCGCCTTTGACGATAAAAGGGAATTCGACTCCATGTTCTATTTTCCTTTTGTGCGTTAAGTTACAGTGTTGTGGAGCATATTATTATAGGAATCCATGAATAATATTTTGATTTATTCTCCTTCATAACTCGACTGTAATGAAATTTGTAATATATTTATTTCCAATTAAATGAAACTACGTGGATATAGTATCTATTTTCTTTAAGTTCTTTACCACGACCTAGGTTTCGTTAGCAAAGATCTTTGCTAATAGCCCACCTGAAGCTGTTGTAATACAACCAAACCTAGGTCGCTGTAAATAACTTAAAGAAAGTAGACATAATACTACATCACGTAGTTTCATTTAATTGTGAATAATAAATTTCTACAAAATTAACGCCAAATATATTCAATATATTTATTTTATAAAAAATATTCATTAAATTTATATTTTCGTAGTAATTAATTAACTAATTTCTTCAAAATATCAGGTTCAGTGACATGAAAAAGAATATGGACACATGGCTTTGGAATATAGTGCAAACAATAGTTTAAAAAAACAAACAAATACACAACAATTCGAGTCAACATCACAATAACTAATAATAGATCGTAGACAACTCGTACCGAGCAACTTAATAACAATATTCTTGAAGGGTTGAATGGAATAGAAAAATGTCAGAATTGAGTGAAACACTCCGTTGATCAACGTTCGTGAAACACTAGTGAGTGCTGTAGAATATTCGTATGCGCTTTAGGTGGGTAAAAGCAAGAATGACTTCGTCTTTCTATGTGACTTCTAAAAACATAAAGCGTCACTAAACTTAAGATCGAGGGGGTCATCAACATTATCTAATCAATAAATAAAACCAAATCAGAAGCAATTTCTGTAGGAGTTCTATTCGGAAATTCTAATGATGTTTTTCAATTATTTGCTACAGCATGAGAACACAAATTGTTTCTTATGGAGATATACAAGAATGTTAAGCAAAATAATGATAGACTCCATGTCCATGTCATGGAAATTGTGGAATGTAACATTACATAATCAAATACTCATTATGAGAATAACAATGTAAGGTGAGACCCCTCATGGATATACTATTTTGAAATTCTCTTCAGCTTATAATTCGCACACAATAGTGTCATTTATGTCAGAAATATTTTGGAAGGAAATGGAGAAAGGAAAAATGGGATGTAACCAGTTCAAGCAGTTAAATTAACGTCATCTTACGTTGAGATTTTCAGAATCAACTTGCTTATAATACGCATGAAACATAGCCCAGAATATCTCACTCTCGAAATCATTGTATAGTGAAAAAAGTATATATTTTCCTAACTTTATTTTAAAAGCATAAATTAAACAAACATTTATTTGTCCAAATCTGCGGAGTCTACTTGATTCACAAGTCCTATTAACATTATTCTCAACAGCATTCTGCGCATGAATCATACGTGGCGTGTGACGTGTGATGGAGTAACCCAATGCACAATTCCCTCTCAAATAGCTCGCGAGTGCAAGCTAAAATTTCTAACAAACAAAGCTTGTTTGTGTCATATTTATGATCATCATTTCATTTATATTACTTTGTTGGCAGCGTGCCACAAAGCCGCGTGTCGACGAGTAACAAGTATTTTGGATTGATGGTGAATAAACACGAGTAGGTAGCAAGGAATATTTCGATTGTAGCATTAAGACAATGATTTCGTTCGCTTTCTTTTCTATGTTACTATTCTATTCACAAATTTCAATACTAATGAATAACCTTGTCTTTTGGTAATAAAGGTAATATCGTACTCTTCAAAACCTTCTATTTGATATCAAACTGAACATATACAAAATACTATATATAAGCATATGTGTGTATATATATATATATATATATATATATATATATATATGTGTATGTGTGTGTGTGTGTGGGTATTTGTCATTGACCTTTCAACACTTTTTTGACACCACTTCACAATTTTTAACTATTTTTTTAATCGTAAAGGGGTGGAGGTTTGGCCAAAACCCATCACCATAATTTTATTTAATTTTTTCAAAAATTAATTGAATTTTTTTGAAATTAAGTCGGCGAAATAATAGCAGAACGAAGATTTCTGCCAAATGTTGCTAATTCTTGATTGAATATATTTGGCATTAATTTTGTAGAAATCCATTGTTCAAGAATCTTTGCTAATATCCCTGACATTAACCCGGCTAATATCCTGACAACCTGAAGATGTTGTAATACAACGAAACTTAGGTCGTGGTAAAGAAATTAAAGAAAGTAGAAATAATACTACATCACGTAGTTTCATTTAATTGTTGCTAATTCTGTTCCGATTTACGATATCATAAAGGCCGACTAGCTTATGTATGTGGTACAAACACACATATATCAATCCTTTATTACTCAAAAGTAACACTACTAAAAATTTGACCTGACTGAATATGAGTTATCTTAATTCTAGATTTAAACCTTTTCATGTATATGCCTTTGAATTATATTTTAAATATTTTCTCATTCTCTTTATTCTTAAACACTTTTCTACTTATCTGCTTTCTCTGAGCACTTTTTTATTCACTGTATAAGCTAACAAATTCTGGAGTCAAGCTTGATTCTGACTTCTGTAAAACACCGTGGATTTACCTTTTCAGAATCAGTGGAAGAATTGACGTCTATATAGATCATTATTCCATTTCATCATATCCTGTCCTGTTCCAGTATATCCCTTTTCTCTATTCGCTTTAATACTTAACTTTTTGATTCACGTGTTATAAAAATTTATTATATTTATAATTTTCGCAATTTTCGTTGATATATTTGCGGTATATATTGCGCTCTTCCATAATACGAAGTGCTCAATATTTTTGTCCCTCTCAGTATTTTGATTAATTTTCCATTAACGACATTGCTTATTTCGAAATAAATTTGCCTAATTATGGTTGAATTTTACACTAACTAAAAATTAATAAATAAATACCGCAAATACTGCAATGCTATTAGCAAATGAAGTAAGCATAAATGATTTCTTCAGGCACATAATTTATGGTTGAAAATTCTGCTAATCCACAATTAAATGAAACTACGTGATGTAGTATTATTTCTATTTTCTTTAATTTCTTTACCACGACCTAGGTTTCTTTGTATTACAACATCTTCAGGTGCGATATTAGCAAAAGAGATCTTTTGCTAATATCCCACTTTCACATGTTGTAATACAACGAAACCTAGGTCGTGGTAAAAAAATTAAAGAAACTCTTTTGCTAATATCCCACCTGAAGATGTTGGAATACAACGAAACCTAGTTCGTGGTAAAGAAATTGAAGAAAGTAGAAATAATACTACATCACGTAGTTTCATTTAATTGTGAATAATGAATTTCCACAAAATTAACGCCAAATATATTCATTCAATTCTGCTAATATTTATTTTCGGTTACAAAATTGAATGTGTTATAAAACAAAATACCTAACTTAATTTTGCTTTAAATTACCTGGGTCTACATTTTGATAAACTTCTCACACTCTTTCTTCTGTAACATGGTTCTTTTTATGAATATTCCTTCGCTGTACTTGTTGCGAAGTTACAGAATAAACTCGATTCCGGCATCAGAATTACACCGTCCATTCTTCAAGTATTCAAAAGTCGATTAAAAAATCAAACCTTCCCTAACTTTACTTTATAGATTCCACTATATACTCTCTCTCCTAATGCTTCTCCTTTCTTTTCTTCCCCCTCAATCATGCTCCAAAGGCCTCTATCGATAAATCAATATTCATTTATTTACTTTTTTTTAAAATTAGTTTATCATATCTTGTTATCATCACATTTTTTATCAACCTGTCTTAAACAATGTAAAATATATTGTAATTTATTTGATTGGAATAAATTGCTTCAGTAGTAATAAGTTCGCCAATTGTATATGTACATGGAAGAAAAAAAATAAAAATATTAGATATTTATTATTCAGTGAGCAATAAATTAAAATATGTCTTTTTCATGTATAAATGATACCAGAGAATAAAAATGCAATAAATTACGATCTGCTTTTTTGATGTATAAATGAACATCATTTATACATCAAAAGATTAATAAAATACAGGTTAAAAAATTAATAAAATATAAATATAGAGGATAAAAAAATTAATAAAATACAATCTGCCTTTTTGACATATGAATGATGCCAGAGCATAATAGGCAATAAATTACAATCTGCTTTTTGACATACGAAAGATACTAGAGGATAAAAGCAATAAATTACAATCTGCTTTTTTGACGTACGAAAGATACTAGAGAATAAAAAGCAATAAATTACAATCTGCTTTTTTGACGTACGAAAGATACTACAGAATAAAAAGCAATAAATTACAATCTGCTTTTTTGACGTACGAAAGATACTAGAGGATAAAAGCAATAAATTACAATCTGCTTTTTTGACGTACGAAAGATACTAGAGGATAAAAGCAATAAATTACAATCTGCTTTTTTGACGTACGAAAGATACTAGAGGATAAAAGCACTAAATTACAATCTGCTTTTTTGACGTACGAAAGATACTAGAGAATAAAAAGCAATAAATTACAATCTGCTTTTTTGACGTACGAAAGATACTAGAGGATAAAAGCAATAAATTACAATGTGCTTTTTTGACGTACGAAAGATACTAGAGGATAAAAGCAATAAATTACAATCTGCTTTTTTGACGTACGAAAGATACCAGAGGATAAAATAAATAGTATAAAAATATCCATCTATAATCGCTAATAACACACATGTGCTAATCTCTGGATTTGTTAATCTTACTAAATTAAAACTTTATTTTTATCGATATTATATTGATAGGTGAAACATCATAGCATTTCATTGACATATGTCATCAACTTAACTATAGACCAGTTAATATAACTGCCGACAAAATTATTTCTAAACAACCAACTTTATTGTTCATGTCCAAATTTTGTCACTATCGTTTGATATTTAAACACCTTGAATGACAACAATGGTTTGTGATATTTTTTTGGAAAATCATGCGAAATAAAACATGCACATTTAATAAATAGTAATATTATTTATATGAAAGTTTACTGTATTTATTTGTGTATCTACCTTGATATTTTTATGCATGTTATTGTATGATACTTTGCCAGTGAAAGACTATAAGAGGTAATCTACTGGATCTGACAATATTAAGTATATTAATACTAAGAACTACATTTTAGTTTTAATAAACTAGCATAAGCATCATTTGGCTCTTCACAATAACAGTGTCTTTGCATACGTTTCACACTTTCGAGTCCCGAATTTTCCACAAAAATATTGCGTTTTCACAAACACGTTTTTCAATAACATAAAAGCCCTTTGTCTGCATACGCGTTCATAGGGCATCATTCGGTTTCACAGCTGTACATAGCTCGCGTTCTCGAATTCACTTTTCGTTTTCACTCTAAAACGTTACGCGAGACGGAAGCTAGCTAAAGAAATGAACGGCACTATAACGTACCACATCTTTCCTAAAAGTGGCTTCGTTTATGAATTTTGCAACGTTTCGTGTTGTATATATTTTTGTATACCTGGTTTTGTATGTACTGTTTTATGTACATAAAAACGCAACAAAAGTTGTTGCTCTAAATGCTATTTAACTTAAATGATGATAAATACAGTTAGGTGTAAAAAATAACGCGTTAGATATTTAACAAAGAATTTGTCATTAATACACTTACATTTGAACTGCTAGTATTAACGTGTAATGGTGCAAATATGTATAATGTGTATTCACGTTGACATAAAGTACAAATATACGCTCGTGCTTTATTAAAATTTGGTCTCCGAATGGACAAAAACCTAATTCAACAAACTTAGCTCATATCTTATTAAAGTTTAGTATCTGAATAGACAAAAATAAAATTTATTAATCTTTCTTAGCTAAATTACAGGTAAATTTTAGCATTTGAATGCACAAAAAACGAAATCTATAAACCCATATTACCTCAGTTATTATTAACGTTTACTATTTGAATGGGAAAAAAACGAAAAATATAAACCTACTTAGCTCTTTTACTGTTAAAGTTTAATATATGAATAGACAAAAACCGAAATAAATAAATACTATTTAACTTAAATGACAATAAATGCAGAGAGGTGTAAAACATAACGCTTTAAATACTATACAAAGAATTTGTCTTAAATATACTTGTATTAGAACTGCAAATTTTAACGTTTAATGGTATAAAAATGTATAATGTGTATTCACGTTGATACAAAGAACATATATATATATATATATATATATATATATATATATATATATATATATATATATACTAGTGCTCTATTAAAATTTAGTCTCTGAATGAACAAAAACCGAATTCTATAAACTTAGCTCATCTACTATTAAAAGTTTAGTATCTGAATAGACAAAACTAAAATTTATTAACCTTTCTTAGCTAATTTACAAATAAAGTTTAGTATGTCCATTCCGCAATCTATAAACCGACCGAAAACCGAAATCTATAAAGTTATGTTATCCCAGTAATTATTAACGTTTACTCTTTGAATGAAAAAAAAAACGAAGAATATAAACCTACTTAGCTCTTTTACAATTAAAGTTTACTATATGAATAGACAAAAACCGAAATAAATAAACATGCTTGGGTTACCATTAAATTTTAATATCTGAATAGACAAAAACGATTGACCACAGATTAAAGACAATTTCAAATACAGAATAAGAGAACATAATATTGTTTCCATTGTAGGAACTTCGCATGTGTAGAGTTTCTGAATCTTAAATTTAAATTGGCCTTATATTTTCTTTATTAGGTTTAGAAAAGATTATGAAAAATTTTTTTCTCTAAATAGGCCAATGTGAAGGTTTGAAAAAAAAAACAGGTTAACGAAAAAAACGGAAAAGGTTACGGGCAAATAATATTATCATGAAGTATTAATTCTTTTTTAAAATGTAAAAAATACTAATTTAATTCAACATGTAATGAGCTGAAATACCTGTAGGTTACCTTTAGAAACCTTTGTTGTAACCTGTCATTATCCATCTGAAATGGGTATTTTATTTTACATTTTTCTTTTAAGTAGGACTATTGAAATCTCTTTTCACATGTCACCACTTAGCTTCTAATTATTATGAGCAAATATCCTTATTATCTATACATATATGAACAAATAATCAATCAGTCCCTCTTAATGAGGGTCAGACTGTGCTTTTTACCCTATAATGGCCTCCACACATTTTTATCGTTGACATAATAAGCCTTTGAAATAAGCACGTGTTTAACATGCGTTTTAAATTTCGCCATGGGAAGGTTTATTATATCTTCAGGTATTCTATTAAAAAAACGAATACCATTGCCCAGAAAATACTTATTAGTAATTTGTAATCTAAATGTAATATTATGCATTTTATTTTTATTTCTTGTATTAAGAGTGTGGATATCAGACCCATTAATAAAGAAATTTAAGTTTTTTAAGTTTTGGATTAGTGGAAAAATGAAGTGAAAAATAGAAAGTGAAAAATAAAGTGGAGATATAGACTGGTTGAAATTTAGAAATTATGAATATCGTTATGAAATCCTTATTTTAATATAACTTTTCCAATATTCCATAGAAAAAAGGTTATTCATTATATTATTTAAACTATTGTTTCTACCTTTATGATTCACACGAATGCTTCCATTCAATCTCTCTCTCAACCGTCACTTATTACTCTGTATGCTCAGACATTACTCATTCAATCTCTCTCTCTCAACCGTCACTTATTACTCTGTATGCTCAGACATTACTCATTCAATCTCTCTCTCCCAACCGTCACTTATTACTCTGTATGCTCAGACATTACTCATTCAATCTCTCTCTCTCAACCGTCACTTATTACTCTATATGCTCAGACATTACTCATTCAATCTCTCTCTCCCAACCGTCACTTATTACTCTGTATGCTCAGACATTACTCTATTTACTTTTATAACTCTCTCTGTCTGCTGCCACGTATTCCTTTAAACTCACAGAAGCCCTGCAACTTTTAGCAATAGGCTAATGTTAGAAAACTACTTACATGTATTCTAACTTCATAAAACAGATTTTTCTTGTGCACTTTGTTGATAACAGTAAATAGACCTGTAGGAACCATTGATTCTGGTGTTTGTCCCTAGATGACAGCACCTATATAATTTAAATTTTTAATTACAGGTTTGAATGTAGTTGATATTTTTATTTAAAATTACTCAAACTATCAATTTAATTCAGTAAAAATGTTTAAAAATATTTTACTTACTTAAATCATTTTTAATGTAAAACTCACAATTTATAATTAATTTTTTGCCACTTCTATTTCTGTTATTATTGCTCTGGCATCTGAATTATGTAAAAGTACTCATTCTGGCAACTAGAAGATTTTTGTCGACTGAAAAAAGTGTTGATATTTGAAATATTAAAAAAAATAATTGTTTTTAAGACATAAAACCAAGGAAAGATTTTTAATTCAAGATTTATTATGTAAAAATTGTTACTGTGAGTTAAATTTATAAATCACGCAACCTACGAGCAAATGAAATAACTCTGGAACTGAATTCTTTTACAACGTGTAGCAATGGACCTTCGTTTAATATACTTAATCAATTTTAATTTCTTTATGGATTTCTATTCAATTTATGACTACTATTTTTCAGCGTTGAATTAAAATAATGACATTCTAATTAATCGCCCATATGTACCCTTATAAGTAACAATAATCCCAGCAATAAGTCTTATATACTGACGTAATAAAAAGACAAGCAAGTGCAGCAAGCCACAAGAGAATACAAGGCGCAGCGAATGCACGAGACGATGCAGCTCACATCCGCAGTGCAGTGGATTAATACTTATTACGTGCTAGGCGAGCCGGTTCGCCTGTTATTGCAAATACAGAGTTACAGCTCATTATTAGCTACAGAACTGCAGACATTGCAGCGTAGTGGACAGCGACTGCATTCGTGGAGTACAATAACATAAATAAACTGTTATTGTAAATTGGAGCAAGCAGATTTCATTTTTATATTAGCCATAATATGTTTTTTTCCATTATTTTCAGCGTAATTGAGGAAAGGCAATTGTGTTTTGAGATAACAATTTTGTACTGGACAGCGACTGCATTCGTGGAGTACAATAACTGTTTATTTATTAAATTGAAGCAAGCAGGTTTCATTTAAATATAAATTATAATTGTTTTTTTCCATTATTTTTAGCGTAATCGAGGAAAGCGTATTATGTTTTCAGATAACAGTTTCGTACTGGACAGCGTCTGCATTCGTGGAGTACAATAACTGTTTATTTATTAAATTGGGGCAAGCAGATTTAATTTAAATATTAGCCATAATAGGTTTTTTTCTATTATTTTCAGCGTAATTGAGGAAAGGTAATTGTGTTTTGAGATAACAATTTTGTACTGGAAAGCGACTGCATTCGCGGAGTACAATAACTGTTTATTTATTAAATTGGAGAAAGCAGGTTTCATTTAAATATAAATTATAATTATTTTTTCCATTACTTTTAGCGTAATCGAGGAAAGCTTATTATGTTTTCAAATAACAATTTTGTAATGGACAACGACTGCATTCGTGGAGTACAATAACTGTTTATTTATTAAATTGGTGCAATCAGATTTAAATATTAGTTATAATAGGTTTTTTCCATTAATTGCAGTGTAATCGAGGAAAGGCTATTGTGGTTTCAGATAACAATTTTGTACTGTTTTAAAAGCGACCTAAATACATGTGTGAAAAATGCATTTATTCTTCATAAATAAAACTAACAACTACATAAAAATTAACACCGAGAAACTGTCGAATATCGTAAAATTTGTGATGTTAAGATTATATAGAAAAGCTGATAAGGAAAAATGTGAAAAAAATTTGAATAACATTTTATTACCAAGAGGTTATCAGAAAAACCTAAGGAGGAAACGTGTATAAAATTAAAGATTTTCTTTTTATTGGATAAATGGAGGAAATTTCGACGCATTGAGGTGCAGCTGATAAAGATCGTTTCAATTTTCCATAGCATAAACTTGGTTCTGCCAATTACTGTTTTCTATTTATTCATGCCAACCTTTCTAAATTTTTCTTTTAGTCACTGAATTGTAATAGATATTTAGAAAAGAAAATTCTCATGAAGAGGCGGGAAATATATAAAACTTTATAAAAATAATCATGCATTTGCGAGTTAATCAGTCGAATGAGATGAAATAAAAATATTTTCATAGTTAATTTTTAATACGTGCTCTTTATAATACTCAAGAGGAAAATAGCATGTAGACGAATAAAGGAAAAATTTAATATGAAAATTCGACTACAGCATAAATTATTTAGGAGAAATTCCGACCGGAAGTAGAAAGCGAGAAGTCATAAAAATAAAATAATATAAAGTGAAGTGGTTTAGGCAGAAGTTATAAACAGATTAATATAGGTACGAAACAAAATCGCGATTTACCCTGAAAACATTATTACGTTTCTTCTTCCTATACCGCTTCGCCGCATTCAGTTCACATATTGTGTTAACAGCTTACGTTTACCCAATCACCATAAACGCTTACACATACCGACATCTCTCCGCGTATATCCTTTACGACGTCCTCCCGAGTGTGAAATTCCTTCCAGGCCTCACGCTGATGTGGAGCACCATAACAGCACAATATTTCCACTCATATTAATTTGTCGACAACTAAAATCGTAATTGCGCCCGCGAGTGCGCCGGTGCGCCACCGACTCCATTATCGCAGCCCCGATCTGTCGTAAATATAATAAAAAGAGGGCAAACGGTTAATTCAACAGTCACGCATTGTTCCTGCCGCGTTATCACACGACTTAAAATATGTCCCCGCGTCCCGGTGCCCGCCCTAGCCTGCTATCGCGCCCTAATATTTATTTGTTTCGGGGAAGAAAAATTTATACGTAGGAGAGGAAAAATGCCGAAACAACAGACACCCATAATTATAAATGCGGTCTAGTTAGGCGGGCGCTTTAGGGTACGGTTTGTACTGCAGCCGGCAAATTTAGAATATGTATATATATTACATTGAATACGTAATAAACATTTTAAACTTAAAGAAAAAAAGACGTAAAATTTTAATTATGATTAAAGAGGAAAACTACATGAAACTTTGCTTATAAAAGAATATTGGAAAATTAACCGCAATATACGACGCAAATAGGCTGATTGTGATAGATGACTGCTTACGAGGTTTACACGGTAGCCAAAGAATTGAGGAAAATATTTCAGCCGGAAGTCACAATTTTTCTGTTAAAATTATTTTGATAATAGATATTTCTACCTTCGTCATTATTTTGTCTCCGGTGTAAAACTACTACTTTGTAGTTGGCGATCTTAAAATATATGTTAATTGCTTCACCACATATATATTTTTTATTTTGTACACACATAATTTGTATTTTTGGAAAAAGAAGTCTATTATCACATATGATAAAAAGACCAATTTCGAAATATAGGTTTCTTTCCAAATTGCTGGCATTTTCTTTGGAAAATTGTAATTGATTTTTTTTTGTAAAACTATTTTAATCTTGATCAGTTAAATTTTATATTGATTTTCGTCAACATATGACAGACCAAAGTTGTTCTTAATTGAACATCTTTATACGCGCGGATTTTCACGCATTAAGACGGCACACGTCATTGCGAAAAATCTGTGCCTGCCCGTACGAAACTGGTGCTAGTCGCTGATTTCACATTATTAATCACCATCATCATCAGTCAATTTTTAATATATAAGGATAACATTTAGTAGAAACCTATTTATTGCAGTAATTATAAAAATATCTATGACGTGATAATTATGACGTGATATCAAAAAATATCTATGACGTTACGTTAAAAATATCTATGACGTTAGAAACGATATAGAAACCTATTTATTGCAGTAATTATAAAAATATCTATGACGTGATAATTATGACGTGATATTAAAAATATCTATGACGTTACGTTAAAAATATCTGTGACGTTAGAAACGATATAGAAACCTATTTATTGCAGTAATTATAAAAATATCTATGACGTGATAATTATGACGTGATAATTATGACGTGATATTAAAAATATCTATGACGTTACGTTAAAAATATCTATGACGTGATATTTGGTAGAAACTTATTTATTGCAGTAATTATAAAAATATCTATGACGTGATAATTATGACGTGATATTAAAAATACCTATGACGTTACGTTAAAAATATCTATGACGTGATATTTGGTAGAAACCTATTTATTGTAGTAATTATAAAAATATCTATGACGTTACGTTAAAAATATCTATGACGTGATATTTGGTAGAAACTTCTTTATTGCAGTAATTATAAAAATATCTATGACGTGATATTAAAAATACCTATGACGTTACGTTAAAAATATCTATGACGTGATATTTGGTAGAAACCTATTTATTGTAGTAATTATAAAAATATCTATGACGTGATATTAAAATTATCTATGACGTTACGTTAAAAATATCTATGACGTGATATTTGGTAGAAACCTATTTATTGTAGTAATTATAAAAATATCTATGACGTGATATTAAAAATATCTATGACGTTACGTTAAAAATACCTATGACGTGATATTTGGTAGAAACCTATTTATTGCAGTAATTATAAAAATATATATGACGTGATAATTTCCAACGTAGGTGTTTAAATAGCATTGATAAAATGTCATACAGTCCTATCTTATTTCTTTCGCCTTATCCTGGATTTCACAGTTATTCTTTTATTTTTATTGTTTCTTCATAGCCCCTTTTCAAAATTATATCAGTCTGATACGATTCTGCTCTAACCTCTTCAAATGACATTCCTCGCTATTAAAGGAATTAACAAAAAATCCTATACTTAAATAACGTCCTAAAATTTCCATATAAATATGTCTAATTGTTAGCTATTGAGGTGCGGGTTAATATTTTAATTGCCGTGCCAAAATTAAAGTTTCGATTTTTGAGAAGAAACGGTTGCAACAGACAGACACGTGATTTATCTTTTAACGGTTCTCTTTCTGCTTTTGAGGTGCGGATCGCTAAAAACTGTAATCTGTCGCGTTTTAATCACATCGCCTGTATTCTTTTTCCAAACCCATTGAAGAAATTTAACATTACACCTTTTAAAAATTTTAAACCATCGTTAACATTATCTGCAAATGATAAAAAAGATATATTCTATATAATTATCATTTTTAATTTTTAATGGGTTTTACTAACAAGATATCCTACCATTGTAAATACGCATGGACGAAAAAATTTAGTAAAATTAATTAGTCGCGTTTTATCATTGACATGAAAATTTAATCAAAATCGGACGACATTGATATTTCAATGTTTGTGCCGCAGTAACCCATGATTTAAATATTGCACAACGTTTGTGCCGCAGTAACCCATGACTAAAATATTGCACAACGTTGGTGCCGTAATAACCCATGACTAAAATATTGCACAACGTTTGGCTGCAGAATAACATGTCGCACAACGTTTGCGTCGCAGTAACCCGTGGATAAAATGCTGCACTTTTTACGTCCGCTCATCTAGTGTAACCACACCTTTACGTTCCGTCTTCTCCCCAATTCAAATCACGAACGTAAATAAAACGTTTATAAAATCGTTTATTTCATTATGGGCCAACGGACAGCACACTCGCCGTCTCCACTGGAACGCAATTATTACGCAGGCGGGCTATTTAATTTCGCTATGCTCACCAGATTATCATCATATCGGGACTTTTGCGATCTAAATTAATATTTAAGTAATATTTCGTGGAATGCTTTTTTTATCTTTTATGGTTTATAATTTTATTGCAAGGAAAAATCGTCATTATTTTTAATGCGGCCGCACCGTACGCGATTCAAGTTAATCGGCTTTGATGATTTATTTTATGAAAGTCACGATAACTACTGATCTTATTAATTTTCCAAGCTCCGAAAAAAAATTCGCCGTGTAACATATATTTGCCGTAAATTAAAAGGAAAGGACGAAACTGATATCATTACGATCTTGCTGTTACGATCTTGCTGTTATCGTCTATAAATCTGCAGCAATGGTCGTTTTAACTTGCTTGGAATAATGTTGATTCATAAAACTTGCTCATTCGAATATCCAATCGAAAAAATATATTTAACATTTTTAAAGTTATATTTCTCTAGGCCCGTTATGAAAAAATTATGGGAGCGAAATTTTGCAACGCGCGTGCATGATGCAACAAAAATCGACAGTATGAAGTCGCTCACTAAACATATATTTACATACGTGTAGTGACTGATTCATTATAGCTATTTGAGGTATTTATAAATATGCAACATATGTTTTGTACTCATATAAATCTAAGTTGTATCTGTGCTTTTAAATACAATTTTTTTAGCACTTGAAATTTAATAGTGGTCCATATAATAAAAAAACATTTATTTGTTGTAAATATTCGTGATAGAAATAGTGCTATAAGCACTGTTTCATTTTTATTTATAGCTTTTTAAAATATATTTTAAGTGGATTTCTCTAAGCGAGTTTTAGTTTTGGTTTTTTATTTATTTTGCATTATAAATTATGAATTATTATTTTATTATTTATTAAATACTTAAAATTAATAAATTACAACAATTTTTCAGTATATTAATTTATTTTTATTTGTAATATATTATTATATACTTTTAGGAATAATTATTAGATAAATATAATTCTAAATAAAAAAACAAATTTTTTACTACTCTCTAGGAGAAAACGTTTTAATTTTAACATTTAAGTATTTGATTGAATTTGGATTTTACTAACCGTTTTTATAATCAAGCTCCAGTCCTTTTATTATCTTATTTTCATTAATTATATACGTGCTAAATAAAATAATTCTTGTATTATACCAAAAAAGTTACGTTCGTACATCCACAATTTTTTTAAATTTCAAAACAATAGGTTAAATAAAGTTTGGGAGCTAATTCAAATAATGTTTTTAATTATTTCGAAAATATATTCAAAGAAATGAAAAAAGTATGGAAATTCAATATATTTTTATCTTTTTATGATCATTGTATAATATAATCAGTTGAATGATATGCTAGTGCAGTAAGCACGAAGAAATTTTACCTTTTAATTAAATTAATTCTTGATATTGTTTGAGTATTGATTTAACGTTCAAAATACTTGCTTTATTTCCTTTCATACTTACGTAACGTATTACGTAACGATTACTTGCTTTATTTCGTTTCATACTTACGTAACGTATTACCATCACCGCAGGCTGTCAAGTCCCACAGCCTTCTTGGTAAATATTTATACTTATGGTTATCCAACACGCACCGCGGTAATTTCGACAGTGAATCGTACGTAGTGCTATAATAAATATTAATTTGATGCGCATTGAGGTACTATATTGTTTAGATACAGTCGAACTAGGTTATAAGAACAACGAATATGGGGTTCATTAGGCTGGTCGATGGTGGGGTTGCTTCTGGTCGACGATAGGGTTGCTTTATGTTGGTTTTGGTTAACCAGGAGCGTTTGCTCGCATTTCTTCCTTAAGTGATTTTCGTCCTCTTTTACTGAAATGCATGGAAAAATTATGGGAAAACCTAGACAAAGTATGCATAATATTTTTCTATTGGAAATTACGTCACCTATCATCTTCATTACTAATACTGATGATAAAAATGATGTCGTGAACATAGTAATTCTTGATTAAATAGTACTATGGAAGAATATCATGGTCGTGGAAATCTGTATTACCTGGTCTCGATTATGGTCAGTTTTTGAAGCATTCAAGCATAATTTTTTTTCTACACGAACTAGGATGGCCAAGCAGTCGAGATATGTTATGGTGTCAGCTCTATAACAAGGCAGTTATCACTGTTCCGGTAGGTTTCTATATACAGTCAATTTTTAGTCTTTTGGGAGGGTCATTTCTATCCCTGATAGTTGTTTTTGTTAAAAGTTGATAGTTGTTTTTGTTAAATAGCTAATGTTTCAAGATGGCGGATAATTTTTGTTTGAGGTCAGTTTATATGGTTATCAAACAAATAAAACAAATTTTACGCTAAGTAAGTCGTAGGTAACTAGTCTTTATAAAATATTTATGAAATTTCAAAACTAATAATTTATTATTAGGAGAAAAATTGAAATTTTCTTTTGCTCGATTGGATTCGATCGATTGGATCGAAGTTTTTATTTTAGTTGAAATAAATAAACACACTCAAATTTAGTCATGCGTATAAAACATGTTTGTAAAAATGCCCCTTCGTGTTCTCTTGGTAACCAAATAAAAATATGTTATAAATATATAATGTGTTATAAAACAGAATAAGAAAAAAAATGTGAAAGTAACTATTAAATAAAATTAAAATCGATTATAAAATTGACCGTAATCACTGATCTGTGGGTATAATGTAAAATCGACGCAACGTAATAAAAGTAAAAGTCCCACATATATCGGATGTATGGCAAGCCTAGCCGCGCGCAGGTAGGACCTAGTGTCAACAAGGGCGGCGGATATGGCCGAGCTGCTATGACTTGCGGCTGCATTCCTCCGCATTCCTGTCTGCGGTCTTTCACGAGCTCGCCGGCGCTCGCGTGCTCGCGCCAACTTTGCGTTGTAGGCACAGCAGGCGTTTGGTTGTAGAAAATTGCTGAAGTATATACCTAGAGTGTCGGAAATATTATAATATACAGTTTATTCATAAAGCAGGACAAAGAATGAGAATGAAAGTACATTTAAAAAGGTAGCCAAAGTGTTATTGGTTTGGATTATTTTGGCTTTTCTTCTATTATATAATACATAAAGTTCTATGTGACGGAAATGTCATTCAAATTCAGGTGATTAATGTAATATTGAAAGTACATAAATCTAGAAAAATTGTTAAATATTTATTATAGTTAAATATTAGCGATTCCGTGCACGATTCGATTACTTCAACGTGATAGTTAACGTAAGTCATCTCAGTAGCAAGTTTTCGGCAACGTCTCACATAAAAGCTGTGAAGCTCTGTCGCTCTATCAGTCAACTTCAGTAATTCGTATAAATATATATATATATATATATATATATATATATATATATACACTTGAAACTTGGGAAATATTTCTTTTTTCACAGATCTTATTGAGTAGGGTAAGATTGGAAAAGTATTGAATATATTTGGCGTTAATTTTGTAGAAATTCATTATTCACAATTAAATGAAACTATGTGATGTAGTATTATTTCTACTATCTTTAATTCTTTACCACAACCTACATCTTCAGGTGGGATATTAGCAAAGATCTTTGCTAATATCCCACCTGAAGATGTAGGTTGTGGTAAAGAATTAAAGATAGTAGAAATAATACTACATCACGTAGTTTCATTTAATTGTGATTGGAAAAGTATCTTAAAATGCAATGAAAAATCTCAAAAAATGTTTTATGCAACCTCGTTTTCACGAAATTCGATTCTTCAAAGCAGGTTACATTCTGCCTCTCTTGCTGATATTTTAACCTCGCAGATCGAGTCAATTATTTTATAATTCAGTGATTCGAATGACTATTATTAATTTCAATAAAAATATTTATTTCGAGAAATATTACTTTTCTTCCGAAGTAACAATATATAAGTAAGATTATTTCTCTCCATATATGTCAAAAATAATTGTTACGAAATTAATAAAGGTGCACCATTTGGTTAACAAATGGTTAATACAATAACTTACTTGCTCCCTTTATACATAGTTCTCCAGCACAATACACGACCAAACGATTGTCCCGCTCTCTCAATGTCTGCACAGCCTGGACAACCTAAAGCAATATTCTCCCTCCATTGTCCGACACCAAAATCCAGACATCTCATAATCCATAAATCAATTTAGCTAAACAAGCGACGCCATGTTAACGGCTCCACATTGACAGCTAATTAGATAGGGTGACGTATCAATATCTTCCCGCAACGTAGATAGGAAAATGTACGAGGTGGAAATTCTGCGCTACGTCGTAGGTTGTGCTACGCCCGTATGAATAGTTGGCAAATTTTTCCATTAAATATTATGAAGACAGCTTCAGTGTTATTAGTGTTAAATATTTATTATCATACTTGTGCAAGCATTTGCAAACATTTTTATGAGTGAATAGATGGATATTTGTTACTCCATAACTGCACAGTTTTTAAACAGTTATACACACAATTTTGTATAATCTATAAGAGCCTAAATTAGTATGTAGGCTTGCATCAAAATTTTAAACAGGTCCTAAACCCTTTTTCTTTTATAATTTTCATTATGTTCTTAATATTAGCATAATATTTTCTAAATTCTATTTTAGCATGTAATAACTCATATCGTATCTTCCAAATTCCCAAATCCGAGTATGGTTCTTGTGCTTTCCCTACTTCTGTTTAAATTCGATTGCAATGGTAAAATCAATCGAATTTTGAAAAAAAAAATTGGAACAGTAGAGAGATTGTAATCTCGATTGATGTATGGGCTACATAATATAAGTCCACGCGAAGGAAGTAGCGGGCAGAAGCTAATCAGTGTCTAAAGCTTAAGTGAGCTATTAGTAATATAGATATGTTTAAAAATGTCTTGTAAGGTTGACCCAAGAGTGTAGATTTAAAATATAAATTTTGCGTCATTTTGGAAATGCATTATATAGACTCTTAGGCAGCGATTCGATAATCGATAAGTGGAAAATAATTGAGAGTAAAATTTGAAGGTCGTGTCACGTTTAAGCACATTTCGTTACTCAGACAAGATTGTATTAGATGATTACGTCGATTTATAATGAAATTTGATTAATTTTATTCCACAAATTTAATATAATCTATGAATTTACACTTAGTATATTATCTCTCTCTCTGTCTGTCTGCTGTTTTACCCTTACTATATTCTTATAAATCGAGGTTTAAATTGCCAAAGAAGTTTCACTTCTATCACGTGTACCGAGTTGCACGCGATTTTTTTTAAAATTTTTATTAACAACGAGTGACAGTAGATAATGACATCATAGTTACTGTGCAAATACTTTTTTTATATACCCAAGTTTGTTTTTTAGACTCTTAAGAAAATATATAAATCATTATCCGCATGTTCTTAGCAGTTATAAGTGATTAATATACAAAGAAATACATTGACAACCCGACAGACAGACATCGATGGATTCGATTGGCGTGTGAAACTCCAAAACGTATTTTTACGTGATAGGGATTCAAATAAACATGCGAACAAACATTTACATGATAAGCATACAAAAAAACAAATTGAAAACCCGATAAACTAACAAAAATTACAAACACTTCCTATACGTCACATTTTAAATTAAGCATCGATGGATTCGATTGGAGTGTGAAACTCCAAAACCTATTTTTACTTAATAGGTATTCAAACAAACATGCAAAACCATACTGGAACAAATTAGATAAAAATTTTAAAATTGGTCTAGATATTCTCCATACCTTCTTTATAGTAATTTTAGGGTATCGTACCTGACAAGAACAAATAAAACCTTTATAAGATCTCTTACGTGTTCATCAGTCCGTTTGTTAAAACCACCGGTCATATACCGTTTGACGAGAAATCTTGAAATTCAGCATAGTAATAAAGCATAATAACAGCAATACCTTAATAGCCATCATTCACTCAAAAATATTTATGTGGAAATTTTAGGGAGGAGAATTTTATTGGCAAGTTATTTTTACCCGACGGTAAAAATATTTTTTTAAAATTTTATTAAGGTGAAAAAACATTTTATTATTGATTAGAAATATATTGAAAAACATTAAAAAAACATTTGTATTGTCTTGAGATATTCAGAGTAATATATAGGCGCTTAATTAATCAATATATTATATAGTGTTTATTGAGCTAGATAATATTTTCGATACCTGACATATAATATAAGTGACGTATAACATATTTATAAAATGCTCAGTTTTATCAGTTGGGTAATTAGAAGCTTTTCGCAGTTAAACAGAGTTCGTGTTGATCTTCACTTTTTGCATACGCAACACGAAAATAACTTTTTAAAGTATAATACAATAAAACACCTAATTCTGTTATTATTCACGTGGAAATATTAATTGATTTCATACTATATAAGATAAGTTTCATTTCTTTTGATTTTATAAGTAGCGTCACCTTCATTGTTCGTGAAAGCTTTTTAGAGTCCCTTCAGGAGCTTTCACAGTAAGCTTGACGTTAGGCGGACTACTTGACTTTTTCATAACTAGTGTACACTTTAAAATATATCTCAGCGCTAAGTGGCCTGAATGTCACTGGCTTCCGTTTGAGTAATGCAGTTGTAAGTCAGGGTGGGGGCGCGGCAGATGCTGATGTCATATCCGGTTCTGCAGTTGCTATTCGCTTTTTTATTAGCTCTTTAAATAATATCTTTATATAGTGATAAATTATAATTTTAAATTTTGAACTAACACGACATAATGTACATGATTTTTAAAAATAACATTTTTGATAACATAATAAAAGGAAGCGCTTATTAATTGAAGGCAGGTGAAAATATTGGTAGATTAATCGAAACGGATCACATAGCCAAAATTGATCCACCATGTTGGAGTCGCCACTTTGAATTCCTAAATTTTGATATCTACAAATTCGCTATTCATGTTCTATAAAATCCTCTGATACCGAAGTTCAGTTTAGTCGTGCTACAGATGATAATACTTGTCCATAAGATTGGCGCTATCTTGAATCTTTTTAAAAAAACATATATCAAATTGTATTATAATTGCAACCACATATTATTCAAAAGTTTAGCTGGATTAGTTAATAAAAAATAGGTTCAGATTTGAATAACAATTTTGGTCTGGAAAGATTTATGAAAGGCGTTAAATAAAACCTTGTTATAAACATTTATTGGAGATAAATAGTGAATAATTTGTACAAAAAATATTTTTTAGTAAAATCAAGTTAAACAGTAAAATACCAAATCATGTAAATTTTATGAAAACTCAATAGTTTACTCGATAGTTAAATGAAGATTATAAAGTAGATCACATTTGCAAGATGAGCCGAAACAAAAACAAACATAATCTGTAATATAAAATTCGTCGTTTGATTTTCTAAGTTTTGCCATAAGCATTATATCACACATTTTAGGGTTAACAAAACCGTCAATTAAATAAATATCTAGTGTGTAACCACACGAATACCTATGTATATGCCAAAATAGATAATCAAACACATTCATGTATGTATGTATATTTCTGCACAATAGCAATAATATATTAATTCAAATAAGCAAAGCGACGAATGTCTAATGATGAAAATATTGTTTCCTTATTAACCTTGATAATTAATTTTCTAACAAAGAATTTTCCAAATTGCTAACATTTTGTAATGTATTTTATTCCTCTTTATATAACCGATTTTCATTTTCGATCAAAACTGGCTAAAATTGTATAGTGGCCAATGATGTACATACTAGACTCATAGTGATAATAAATGATGTTCGAGTCACCGGCGACGAAGGTCAAAATTGGCAAGCCAATTTTGTGAACATGATGTTTGTTACAAATAAGCAAGGAAAATTATGAACGAATTGTACAAACATTAATTTTTAGAAACCCCCTAAAAGTTATATATATTGCAACTTTATTTAGTTTGTATAAATAGTGTTAAACAAAGATAATTCTCATTTGTTTTTGGAGCGTATCTGTACGAGCATGATTGAAAAAAAATCGTCTTGAAAATCAAATTACAAAAATGAAGTAACATCGAGAACATTTAATAGGTGGATGATCTCACGAAAATATTGCCTTTTTTGAGAATTAATCAAATTCAGTGAACAAATCTTTACGTTCAAGTTTTTCGCTTTGACTTTAGTTTTTTAAATTGTACATATTTTGTATGCCACGAAAATATTAGTCCTATTTTATCTAAATACCGTTTCATTTCTAAGCCTGACCAGTTTTTCATTCAATTCACAGGGCAGGCCAGAAGCTCACGGCGTCATCAACGGGTGGGGCAGCCAGTACCGGCGGTTCACCGCACCGCCGCCGGCGCGCCCCCGAGGACGAAAGTGTAACTCCGGGAGGCTTCTGCGCCGCCCTACAGCGCGGTCCGCCGCCCGCACCTCCCGCCTTACTGCGACGCCTCGGGACGAAAGAGATTACGGGTGTGGGAAAGGTGAGAGATTATTTTGTTTATTTGTAAAATTACTATGTTAAGATAAGACTTTTTTGTGTTTACAACCAGAAATAACTTTACCAAAATTGTTTATGAATATAAGGTTTCAAAATTTCATTTCATTTTTTGGAACATATTTTCTTGCCACCGAAAATATTGCTAGCTCTAAAACGCATATATTAAGTCTGTTAAAAGACATGTTTATTGAATAATATACTATACGTTATTCTATATCAGTGTATATTTTTTCCCCTAGTTCAGATAAAATATATTGGATGGATATGATAGTCTTCAACAATAATACTACAAAAATATCTAGAGTAATATAGGCTATTAGTCATTATTCTCTGATGCTGAAATGTTTAAGAATGTGGTAAAATCGAAGTAAGATCTAAAAAAGTACGCACCATATTGTTGTAGCTGTGAATCAATTTATTTCTTCTATGCAAAAACAATAATTACATTCACAACACAACACCTTCTTCTATACGAAAACAATAATTACATACATAATGCAACACCTTCTTATATACGAGAAATTATTCAGAGTAATATAGGCTATTAGTCATTATTCTCTGATGCTGAAATGTTTAAAAATGTGGTAAAATCGAAGTAAGATCTAAAAAAGTACGCAGCATACTGTTGTAGCTGTGAATCAATATATTTCTTCTATACGAAAACAATAATTACATACCCAACACAACACCTTCTTCTATACGAAAACAATAATTACATACATAATGCAACACCTTCTTATATACGAGAAAATATTCAGAGTAATATAGCCTATTCGTCATTATTCTCTGATGCTGAAACGTTTAGAAACATGGTAAAATCTAGGTAAAATCTAAAAAAGTACGCAGCATAGTGCTGTGAAGCAATATATTTTTTCTATGCGAAAACAATAATTACATTCACAACACAACACCTTCTTCTATACGAAAACAATAATTACATACACAACACATCATCTTCTTCTATACGAAAACAATAATTACATACCAACACAATACCATCTTTTATACGAAACTATAATAACATACACAACACAACATCTTTTTCTATATGAAAACAATAATTATATACAACGCGACACCTTCTTCTATACGAAAATAATAATTACATACATACACAACAAAATCAAGACATTACATTTAGACAGCTACATAAAAATAAAAATGTGGAGCGTAAGTTTTATGATATCATGTAATATTAAGATTTTCACATATTATTTTTATCAAAAAAAATCGAAATATACTCAGTCGTGTCTCGAGGATTTTACGTGAAAAGTCATGTAATAAGATTTCTTTGCATCTTTGCAGGAATTTAATAAATGAAATACAAGTCATTCATTTCGATAAATCTTTTATTTCTTTATCAATACCAAGGATGTCTGTTATTATTACATTCTACAATAATATTGGAATATGCGTTCTACGTAAATCTAGATTTACACACTTTACAATGTGATTCGATGGAGTATTTTTTGCTGGTAAGTGAAGTATGGATATTTGGCAAACACTGGAATAAGTTCTGATGCTGAGCGATTGATAATATTTAATTTTTGTATTTCGTAGCATTATAATGTGAGCGCCATCTAGTGTCGAGTGGCAGGAGTAAATAGAGTAAAGTAGAGTAAAAGACACGACGCTCCTAGAACGTTCCTTCGTTCCTGGTCGTATTTTCCTCACACGAAGACCGATAACTCTAGAAAAATATAATTTTCCAAATTTACAGTCATAACATTTTTATTTTTCTTATTAAAGTCAATATCACCTGAGTGCTTTCTTGTTCTTCTTTATCGGATCTTTCTCTGATTGCCGTGTCCTTCGCTTCATGTTATATTTTCGTCTTATATAGATCGATATTTCTAATAAAATATAATTTTTGAAATCTATAGTCAAAAAAGTGATTTTTATTATTATTAAAGACACACACATGATGTCTTATAAGCCTACTTAAGGGCTTTACATGGAAACCACGACCTGCATCCTAGCTTCACGCGTTCACGAGGTAGATCGCCTAGAAAATATAAGACTTCTTTATTTCCGTATCTTTCGCACGCAGCTGCTATTCTCTTATATAACTTTAATTATTAAAATAACCTAACTAGCTAGAATCTTAAAAGAGCAAGCTTTTTGAATTTAATCCGTAATTTCCTATGGCTCCATTATTCACAGATTTATCGGGTCACGAATTTCGGAAAAATTTCGTTACTGAATTAAACCGAATTTATAGATGTTTACACGATAAAAAAATAACGATCTGCTAGAGCTTCACACGAGTAAGTACATTTTTTACCCGCTGGCGTGTTTCGTATCAATTCGCGAAAGCCCGCGCACATAATTTTGCTTAACTAAAATTTATATTTTTTTTGTCATATTTATTTTTCTATTCGTTAGACAATGACAGGGAGGGAAATATGATTTATGTTAGTTGCAGCATGTCGCCATAAAATTTAATTTGATTAGGATTAAAATGAAAATAAATTCTGGAAAATCAATGGAAAAGTTATGTCTTTTTTTAAAATTAAAATATTTGTTATGGAATTTATGTAACATATACACATACTCTATCACGGACCTTATTGTGAAACTTTTTGGTTAGATCAATTTTGCCATATATTGTTTCCACGTAGATATATCTAAGATTTAAGCGGCACACGTTTAGAAACCTCTTTGACATTCATTTTCACAAGTCGTATAATTTTCACAAAATATTCATAATTTATGAAGAAGATTTAAATAAACTCGCAACTAAATGAAAACTATTTTCATTATTGTCAAAGTTATTCTACGATTGAGAATATCAGATGACAACAATTGGAAATCATTAATATTTAGCATTATATTTATTATCTTGGTTCCTTTACTATTTATATTTTACGTTCAAGTCTTTTAACTTTGCATCGTCCTGATTGAAATGCATTTCATCTCTTAATCTTTCTATCTATATTTTATATCTTTCATTATTCATACTAATGTCACATTAAAGCATAATTACTCAATGTTTTTTTATTAAATGAATCAAATTTTTATAATAATATTTTATTAAATGAATATGTTATGAAAATTTCTATTTAAAACAGTATTAAAAAAATAAAATTACTATTAACCAATGCCAAATCAGATGTTTCCTTTCAAGTCGCACTAAGCGAAAATTCAAATGTTTCCTTTCATGAAAATGTTGGAGTAATTGCTTTAGACAACGTTAAACTACAATCTAGTTTCAACTGTAATTTATTGCCTGAATCAGAGCACAACTAACTACAACTCGCGGAAAGGAATTTTCAGCGCAGTTAAGTTTGAGATAAACGTCTTGCTGTAACGTAGCGTGTTAGAACTCGAACGCCTTCGTACGTAACACTCGCAATGACGTATATCTACGTATATATGTACTAAACGTAGACAGGAAGTTTACGTACCTACATACGTAAAACGGAGGTGGAGCGAAGACAGTTTTGAAGGAGGACTTTGGCAATTTAAAGGGAATATTTATCTTAGATATTCCCGCGTTTATAATTAATCCCGGTAGCGCGTAATTCATTTCACGGTTAGTTGTGCACGCGCTTTAACTTACGGTTATGGACTCCGCGTGCATTCAGAGCACAATGCTTTAAATTTTAGCTAAGATGGGAAGTAAGTTCAGCAGTATTTTATAACTTAAGCAACTAAGCTGAGAGTATTTTAAATTTAGTCAATATTTGTATGAAATTCATCATGAGTGAAATAATTGTAAATGAAACGACGAACTAAAACTCATATTTGAAGAAACAATGAAGAGATGATATAAATTAAACAGCAGTATTTTATAACTTAAGCAACTAAGCTGAGAGTATTTTAAGTTTAGTCGATATTTGTATGAAATTCATAATCAGTGAAATAATTTTAAATGAAACGACGAACTAAAACTGATATTTGAAGAAACAATGAGGATATGGTATAAATTAAACAGTAGTATTTTATAACTCATGCAACTAAGCTGAGAGTATTTTAAGTTAAATCGATATTTGTATGAAATTCACCGTCAGTGAAATAATTTTAAGTTAAACGACAAACTAATACTAATATTTGAAGAAACAATGAAGATATAGTATAAAATAAACAGCAGTATTTTATAACTTATGCAACTAAGCTGAGAGTATTTTAAGTTTAGTCCATATTTGTATGAAATTCGCCATCAGTGAAATAATTTTAAATGAAACGACAAACTAATACTGATATTTGAAGAAACAATGAAGATATAGTATACATTTAAGGTTAATGTAATTATGATTCGTGATATAAGAAGGAAGTATCGTCAAAATATCTCATTACAGCGGAAAAAGGCTTACAAATTAGTTTTAGTAAAATAAATTAATAGCAGAAAGTCTTAATCTCTCCATTCAACGCCAATGTATACATTTGCGTTTTTAACACATGTATATTTATTACCGCAACAGTCTTTCGCAATTTTATTCAGCATTGGAACTATCAACTTTAAAAAATACATTTTAAACCATAAACATGTTAGTGTCCTTGTTGGCTACGAGATAAAAGAATTATTTAATGATTCAAGGCTTATTTTGAGGTAAATATTTTGTGTAACACAACACAGTATAAAATGACGAAAAGATTTTCAGAAGTAGGCGCTCTACAAAAAAATACTTATTCTTTTTGTTTGATGTTTGTTTATTTTAAGTAATATTTTATAAGACTTATCTTTGACTAAAGAACCATGACATCATTTAACAAAGAGAATAAAGATATTGACATAGCGTTAAGAGATAAAAAAATAATGGTTTTTGTTATTATTTTTTAGCCTTCTAACCTAATACCATATTTCCCAGCATTATTGTCAAATGATAGAGATGGCTCTCTTCTTTTATTAAAATGTCACCTCCTTGTTTGTCAAAATATACGTTGACAAAAAAACAAAGTTGCGCCAAAATTAAGTTAGATAAGTAACTCTTTTTTTAAATTTGCTTTTATTCCTCGGTAGTCACAATCATTTCCGTGGTTTAATAAATGGAAAAGTGCCAATTCGAAATAAAAATAACGCCGTTTAAAAATAAAATGCAACTTTTTAAATACATTTTCCTTTATATTCATATTTTATTTAACATTTTATTTTATCGTCATATTAAAAAGCAGCATCCTAAATGCTTTTTTAATGTGACGAGAAATATAAAGGAGAATATATTTAAAAAGTTGCATTTTACTTTTAAATACATTGTTCGTTGATATCGATATAAATAATTAGAAACAAATGTTACAAAAATTGAAGAAACGCTTTTAAAAATCAAATAAACAAGACTGAGCCTCTTTTTATGAAACGGCTATGATATAAATAGATTTTTCGATGATATCGTTGTGGATAATTGGAAAAAAATGTTGGAAAAACTGATAAAATACTTTTAAAAACCACATAAACTAAAATTGTGAAAACTGCGTTAAAATTAGTAATTTTTTAAAAGAATACAAAAGCAGATAATAATCTATATTATGAGATTCGTTTTTAATCCGTAGCCAAATTAGAAACCGTTATAGTTTAGCCAAATCCATATGTATGTTACAGTCATTTTACTCGCAGACTATCAGTGCTGTAAAGCTAATTTTGGCTGATTAAAACGTCTACAAATATTGAATATATTTGGCGTTAATTTTGTAGAAATTCATTATTCACAATTAAATGAAACTACGTGATGTAGTATTATTTCTACTGTCTTTAAGTTCTTTATCACGACCTAGGTTTCGTTATGTTACATCTTCAAGGGTAGCAAAGATCTTTGCTAATAGCCCACCTGATAATGTTGTAATACAACGAAACCTAAGTTGTGGTAAAGAACTTAAAAAAGTAGAAATAATACTACATCACGTAGTTTCATTTATTTGTGAACGTCTACAAAGTTATGAAATAAAATGTTTAGAGTACCTCCACATCATGTTTTTTTAAAAATTAAACTGCTATTTTTCAATATCTGAAATATATTTACAATAATAGTATATACATCAAAATTAAAACTTTCATATAATAAGTTCATGGGAACTACATCCCAATGACCTAAATTAACTGCAAAAATAAATTTGTGTTTTAAAGTGTACATTTACTGTATCTGTTAAAGATATGTTAGAAAATATATTTATATATTTACATGGTGATAAATAATAATAATGTTTTTAAATAGGATAATAAAAATAAGAATAAAAAATGTAAGTACGACGGGTATACTTAAATGTTTGTATACGCCTAAGTGTGTACGTAACGTGAGTTAGTAGTGTGAGTTACAATCGAATTGAACAAGTTTTTATTACTATAGATTTATCGATGAAATGCAAATTACTAAATATATCTGTTTGTCAAATTGCTTCTATTTATTGAAAATTTTGTATGACTTTTTATCGTTATATCTAAATACAAAAAAAAACTAAAAAATTCTAATAATTTATACATATACATATACATACATATTTATATATGTATATATATATATATAATAGCTTTTGCCCGCGGCTTTGCCCGCGTGGACGTCGGAAAACGACATCGCTATTATTATAAAGGCTCTTTAAAAAAACAGAAAATCGACAGTAATTTTCAAATTAAAAAAGTAAAATGTTTCCAGTATATAATTAGTGAAAAACTTATCTATCTTGTTTTTACTTATAATGCAACCTATACCTACAATTAACTGTTACTTTTAAACTATCAAAAAATACAATTCTAATATCTAAATAAACAAAATTCAATTCTATATCTAATTATATTAAAAAAAATCGGTGGTGTTTTTGAAACTAACAACTAAATGAATTCCAGTATTTAATTAAAACAAAACGAGTCTATCTTGTATTTATTTTTAAAGTAAACAAAGAAATAAATCTAATCCTACTTAAATAAACAAAAAAAGCAATTATAAAACTTATAATTATTATGAATACCACTATATATCACGGAATACGATTCGAATTAACTGTGAAAAAATTGCAATATGAGCACAGTCGTCAACGAGGTCTGCCCGCGTTCGGGTCGTGCACTTGGCGATAGCGATGGCGCGTGACGTTGCCTCACTCGCCCCTCCACCCCCACTCTACGCGCCAGTCGCCCTGCCGATGCATAGCAGCGTATCACCGATATATATTTGTAGCGCTCCGTTCAAGTCATTCATATTGTGATAACTTTTAAACTATTTATTCATATTATTTAGTATAAAAGACAAACAAAAAAAAAATCTACTTTTAATACCAAAAGCGATAAAGGTTTTTATTATGATGAGAACTAATGTAATACTAGAAAAAGTGCCATTGGAAAAATTAATTCAAATTGTTAGTTTTTATCTCCAACTATTTTGGTTATAATGGCTTCCACATGAATATATACTGTCTCGGACTAGGTAGATATAGACTGTCTCGGACTAGGTAGATATAGACTGTCTCGGACTATTAGAACTATTTAAGAAAAATAATCCCACTATACATTATCTTTGTGTAACTTTAACGGTTTAGGCACCGCACGCTAAGATAACTCTCAGATGGCAGGTATTTTTTCGACTTATTTGATTCTTACCGTTATATAATAGCCAGTTCACAGAATATCTTTATAAATTGTAGTCTCTGTGTTATTCTGATGTATAAGCTATTCTACTGTAAAGTGACATCTAAATCCGATTAGTAGTTTTTGCATCAAAGAGCAACAAAGATCCATCCATACATTCTCACAAAATTTCGCTTTATATATATACACACAATACAAAACAAAACTCTAATAGTACTATCTTCAATAGTATTGCACTTAAAAGTACCGATTGACTTTCCCCAACGTAAAAAACGAACATGCAGTAGTCGAAACAAGCGAGGCGACAGTGCCGGCGGCTTCTCCAGCCGACGGTCGTGATGCTATGCAAATCTAATAAGATGAGATGTCTCCCTGCATTTCAATGCCAAAGGCCGTATATCGCGATTTCTTCACACAAGGACGAGAGCGGAAAATGAGAAGACGAGCTAAAGGGGCGAGTGGGGGAAGTTTTTACATGTGGTATACAATTTCGTGGTGTGATGCTAAGATGTGCTAATTTCATATTCGCTGCTTCACATAATTTATGATACATGTATATGACCAGATTAACCAGTTTTTTAACCAATTTGATCATTTAATGTGGGATAATAAGCTTGATAAAAGAAGAGTGAAATATAAAAATAATGAAAATCCATAGAAGTTTGTCATGTGATATTTTTGAGTTTCCAGAATATTTTAGATATTAATATTTACTATGAACCGTCATTATATCTTCATCATGTTACTTTTATTTGACTGACGCTTTGTTTAGTATGCAATTTTGTATTTAGCTGTGTACTAAATGGCATCACTATGTCCTGTGTATAGACATAGGTACTGCATAAGGTCCTGTTAATAGCTGCCTGTTCAGCATATTAGAAAAACAATTATTTACGTTTTCCATTCATTCCAAAATGAGATATTTTTTTATATTATCAATAAATTAACATATAAACATCTTAAAGCCAATATACTGAATGTGGTATATGACCTTGTGGGGTATTCGCCATATTTTGTTTTAAATTGACATTTCTACCACCATTCTTCAGTCTACAAAAGTAAAATTATAGATTTTTAAAATATTTGACGTTAATTTTGTAGAAATTTAATTATTGATTAAGGTAAAGAAAACCCAACAAGTTGAAATTTAGGTTTTCTTTCCTCTCCGAAAATGTTTTCTTTAATGGTGCCAGATTTTAATTCCTTTATTTTCTAGTTAATGACGCTTACGTCAATATTTCCGCCGTAAGATTTCACTACGATAATTAAAATGTTAAAAACGAATTATTATCAAAATATCACAACCAAAATATTTTTATTTGGAGTTGATTCTTTTGTTTTGGTTTGTGTTTGTACATAGGTTTGCGATTTCATGTGCGTAAACGGTGTAATATTAAGAGAGAAATATTATAGATATCAATTAGTTATAATCGTTGACAAGTCAGACTAAGGGAGACAAAGTAGTGATTTATGAATTTCTTAGTCATATTGGGAATAGATATATTAATATTTGTAATAAAAATATTATCAAAATATTACAACCAAAATAGTCTTATAAAAAAAATTCAATTTTTATTTACAAATAATAAAACTAATTTACAATTGATTAAAAAAAATTAAAATAACTGAATCTACCAATTGTATTTTACATATTAAGACTTTAATTTATACTATAGATTTATAAAGATCTTAATGTGTGCAAACGATTTGTCGAGATCTTGTTGATATCCCATTTTGCTTCAGTTATGGAATAAGGTATTTTTCATAAAAGAAGCTCATATCTCGTTCATATTTTATAGTTTTGTATATTTCTAACTCTAAATTTTATAATTTCCTGTAGAAAACTGACGGAATGAGAGTATGAGTGACGGCGTGAGAACAAGGCATATAAAGAATATTTATTTTTAACCGTAACTGGAAAATAAAACAGGTTACAGTTATTACTCATATTTTAGACTAAACCTTTTATTTATTAAATTGAAAAATATAAAATTTTATATTTGAAAACCTTCTAAAGTCTGCTTTTCAATGTCTGTTTCCATCACTTCCCACACCACTTTCTTGCTTTTCCTCTGCACAAATAACGGGTAAACATGTACAACACGACAAAACATATGGAGCATAATACGACAGAAGCCGTTCATCAATATCACAACATTACAATCGGACATATCAAACAATATATAATATATATCAACTCACGACAAGCGTTTATTAAAAGCAATCGAGAGGGATATTTCAGGACCTCCAATTTCGAGTCGTTCGACAATACATTGGAAAAGCTTCGCAGCCGCATTATGATTGTGTAATGTTCCTACAAGGAAAAAGCTGCTTATAAAAAGGATATTGTCGAGAAATGTCGCTCCAAGTGTGCCATGAATAATATATAGCCGAACGTGAAATATATAAGCTATCGCACGAACGTTAGGGCCGTTTCACATATAAAGTTTCTTTTTTTATGTCGTATATATAATGAAAAATTTATTTGCTCGACAAGAACTAAAATTGTCCCATATTTTAAAACAATAAAATTATCGTCTTTTTGGTAAAAATTTGCCCTCAGATCGTTTCTTATATATGATGAAATATTGAAATTTACTGCCGCAGAATAATACACGCAACTTCAACAGTGCAAAAGGAAAATGCTAAAAATAGAATACTGTAGTATTATATTCAGCATTTATGTATTGGGAAATTATTCAATATTTTCCATGAATCTACTGTGATATGAAATAAACCTGTTTAGTAGAAGTAAAACTTGGACTACGGCAGTTCTAAAGGTACTAAGTGTACTGTATAAAAAAGGCAATATTATTTTCCAGCCTATTATTATATGGCTTATGTATCTTTTAAGCTCCTAAAACTATAGTAAATTTCTCAGTAACTATAAGACCTAAGATAATTGCTACATATTCTGTAATCTCCGAATTAGAAAATTATGAAAATCAGACTTAGGAGAATTTCAAACCCTATTTTCGAAGTTTAGGAAATAGAGGATGCACTTTAAAAAAATAGTACACATCTTTGAGGGTAATAAGGAAGCTGGGGTTGATCCATCCTAAAAAGTTGCTTTTTTCTTCTAGGGGACATGGAACCCTAATACTTCATTTTTCTTTTATTTAATTTTTACGTAAACATTAGTACTCAACTTCAGTAGAAAATAATTTTTATTGTATATCAGCTAAAGATTAAAATTAATATATAGTTGTAAGTATTAACGCATAGTCGGGGTAATATTTAGTACAAGAACTTAAAAATGATTTCCTTGTTTTTAGCGTCGCCTTCAGGTTACCCTTTTAAACCAAAATCTATGACTACGTCAGGTATATATGAGAATGGGAATATTTTCTGCCAGCATGCAGGAGTCAATGTGGTTGTCAATCTTACTTTGTACGCATAAAAAGAAAATTTTAAGTTCATTTTAACGTTTTAGGATACACTACCGACTTCAGTAGTTGACTTCTCTTCAAGAGTTTTTCCATATACGATCTGAACAGAACTATAATAAAATTAATACCACGTTACAATTTTATATCCTATTTGAAGTCTGAAAGCAATTGTTTAATAAGACTAACATGGGTATTATAGACATTTATTCCACAAAGCTTGCACTCTGCGTACCAACTAATCGACCCCTAATGGTACTCCCATTTGAAAACGATTGCTTAAGTTATTTGTATTCAAGTATTTTCCAATAATGAAGTGAATATTATTTTTATTGACATTTCTGCTCTATCTGACAATTATATTGAAACAAAACTTCTTTTCCATCGACAGTTATTTTTTATATGATAATTGTATCGAAACAAAATTTCTTTTACCTTGACAGTTATATTCCATTTAACAATTTTATTAGTAAAACTTCTTTTGCGTTCACAGTTTTTTTCTATATGACGATTATGTTGAAATTAAACTTCTTTTGCATTATCAGTTCTGTTCAATGTGATAATTCTATTAAAATGAAACTTATAAATTGACAGATGAAAGTATTCAGACGCACACTTTTTCACTGTCTTATATCGTTCTCCCATAGCCCTATATAGGTTAAATCATTTAGAGTTTAGACGGCAATATTTTAAAAAATGAGCTTTATTATGAGAGAGCAATAATGTTGGTTCCTGATATGGAGTGTTATCATAAACGAGCGTTATTGAACATTGTTGTTTGGTGCATCGTTACATTTCCGTTTTGTCGTTACATTTTTTTTTTAAATATAATACAGAAATATAATATGTACAATTAATAAATAGATATATTTTGAAGTTAGAGTGATATTTTGAATTAAATATCGCTCGATAATAAAAGTATAGTCTATTACTATTACAGTATATTATTAAAGTATGTAATTTCGACAATACGGTTTAATATTGCAGTAAGGGGCTATTATTGCTGCATGTGCAACTTATTTCGTTATATCTTTTGTATTTTATTACGTAGAGTGGGATTTATATTTATTACGTAGAGTGGGATTTATATTTATTACGTAGAGTGGGATTTATATTTATTACGTAGAGTGGGATTTATATTTATTACGTAGAGTGGGATTTATATTTATTACGTAGAGTGGGATTTATATTTATTACGTAGAGTGGGATTTATATTTATTACGTAGAGTGGGATTTATATTTATTACGTAGAGTGGGATTTTTATTTTATTACGTAGACTATTATTTAACTTCCGTCGTATCACATAAATGCAAAACTCTAATTCACTAAATGATACAAACTATAAACATATGTTTACGTTTTATACTACTAAAATAAAATTCGACACAAATATGACAGGACCCTAACAAAGATACACAATACAAATTCATATTTACTCAAGAAAACTATGCCGATTTCCTCCTCGGTGTGCTCTGCGCCTTAGCTCGTCGAGTGCTCCGACTAAATTTATTTTACTCGACGAATTTGATGGAGACGTTTGTTTCTTTCCCTTGTGGTTCAGAATTTACAATTCAAATGTGACGCTTAGAATCCGAATCCGGATGTGGGATGCGCGCCGGCGTCGCTTCCGCCCGCCCAAATTTAACCCAAATTCTAGTTTGCCAAGTTTACGAATTGATTTAGCGCCGAGGTGCGTTTTGACACATTTTATCTGGTCCCGTCCTCGGCTGATGCGATGGAAATGTGCTCATGTTCGTTGTTACAATTACTCTTGTTAATTCGTTTAACGTTATGTCTCGAATTGGTTCAAGTTTTCGTTATTCCGAGAAGAACAATGTGTTGTTAGTATTTCATTTTCGTGATATCGTTTGTATTTTTAGACTTTCGTAATCAAACGTGGGACCTTCCCATTGGAATCATGTTCGTATGTATATCCGTTCGTCTGCCGCTTTCTCGTCATCCCATCAGTTTTAGACCTATGTACTTGAAATTTTGCAATTATATGCTTCAGATAAATCGCAATTAATATGTAGTAAATTTTTTTCTTCCTAGTTTTAATGAGCCTAACCTCTTTAAGAAGTGGAAATAAAAAAATAATTTAGCGTATGCTGAAAAGATCACGCTAGCTGAAAAGGTCTTTTAAAATGACGTATAGGGAACATTTACCGCTTTGTAATTGTTACCTATACATAATATATACATAAACAAATTAATCTTTAAAGACGTTTGAATATCTTTCGTGTTCTGAAGGCCATGTGCAAAAATAAATATGTAATAATTTATTTATTTATGAAAAAATACGTGTGGCACTCGGGGTCTGCCGCGGTAAAGCTATTGCATAGCATTTTTTTCAACTTATGCAATTATAATATTTTTCATCACTTTCGTCATTAATAAATGCACTTTGTTTATTCATATTTAAAACACTTTATACACAAATTTTACGCGTATAGTGCACTATTCACTGTTGTACATAGATGATAGATACCTTTTACCTATATACTTTCTCACAAACAGCTGCTTACGTATTCGTCCGATTTCGGAGCAGCTCGTGTCGATCTGTGCGAGCTTCGTACAGTCTACACGCATACGTCTAGTCGCACGCACACAAACACCGTGCCGAAGTCTGCCGAACTTAAACGACGTTAGACGATGCACGGCTTTCAACGCCGCACCGCTGTGCCGGTCGGAGTGGGGGGTGTTAGGTTTATTTTCGTTACGGAATTTCTTGATTCGGTTGCCGCGCTCAAAGCCCGAGATAAAAGCTATGCAATAGCTTAAAAAGTGTCCAACTTATAGTTTAACCCAAAGCGCTAAACATGTACAACACTATAAGTAAAATTACATTATATTACACATAATTTCATAAAAAATAAATACAACTAAAAAAACGCACATTAATTAAAATTAAAAATAAAACTACCTAGTTATCAAACCTGAACTATCAGGCAACTCAATAATCGCATTCCTTAAGTAGCAAATGGATCAGAAAAAATGTCAAGTTTTATCGCATCTAGTAATATTTTGTAGATAAACATAAATGCGGGAAAAACTGGTCAATGCTGCAGGATATACGTGCGCGCTCTAGGCAGATGAAATAAAGTATGACTTCTTTCCTCTCACATAACGATTAGGAGACTAAAGGGTTACCAAACTCAAGGCCGAAGGGTCATGAACATAATTATTCAATAATTTAAAAAAGATGCATAATCAAAAGCAATTACCGTCGGAGTTGAAATTAATTATATATAATTATATCCAACCATGTCCTTTATAAAATCTGTGGGAAACAAATCAGGATAATACCCGTACATGATTTTATGTAAAAATCTATCAAACTTTTTTAATACCCTTCCTAAAACATGAGTCTAAAAATTGCTTTATGTGGAGACCAGATGACTGCATTGTTTTCAAAGATACTATGGACAAAAAAATTCAAAAAAGATCCCAACACCACAAAATGTAAAAAATGTGCCCAAAATAGATTTTGTGTTTTTAAAAGTAAATATTTCGAATAAAATAACTCTATTCATTTTGGATTTATAACAAAAAAATTTAAGTACGCGGAAATAACGCATACGGATGCTAATGGACAATCGAGCTCGCTAGTGCACTTAAAATAAATTAATTAAAATTATCAGACAATATTTTGTAATATTGACTTAAAAAAAAATCGCAATAGCACATCGAAATGTCAGGATATTATATTCCCTATGAGTCATAGCACACTCAATAATGTCAATTTGTAGATAATAAATTAAAAAATTATCAGAAATTATTAATTACACTTTTAATTATGCTACCTACGTGTGAGTCAAGAACGAGCCAGAATAATTAAAATTAAAGTAAAATACAAGGAATAATTCAATTAATATTAAAAATAAACATAACTGCGAATTATATAAGATATCCACAAAATTATCGAATATATTTGGCCTTAATTTTGTAGAAACTCATTATTCACAATTAAATGAAACTACGTGATGTAGTATTATTTCTACTTTCTTTAAGTTCTTTACCACGACCCAGGTTTCGTTGTATTACAACATCTTCCCTCGCCCCCCTTATTTCCGAAACCTCTGAATCACAAATTTAAAAAAAAACAGGATTTTCAGTAGCCTGCACAAAAGATGTAAGCTAACTAAAACATTGATTCTAGATATGAAAGTTTTTCAGATATTCACTATAATATATATCTTCCCCTATTTAATTATATTAAAAATTATTAAAATCAATAATTATACTTCAAACAAGATGTAGAATACTCGATACACCAACCAAACTCGTACTTAGCCGGTTGTTTACTTTAATCTTAAGATAGACATTAAACATGAACGTCTAACATTTACGTAAATTTACAATAGTGGAAAATTAATTTATTTGTAAATTAAATGGTATCAAGTTAATCTCTACGCGTACGGACATGTACAAACGCCTCGCCCGATATTAATCTATCGCTAAATCTTAGGCCGCGACGACATAAATTGTTGATTAAGTCCTTCCTCATAAACTGGACATTACTAACGGAAGTCCTGACAAGAAAATATCCCAACTCGGCGGCCCATCTACCTATCCATCCCTGGCGTCGCCAATATATTCTCCTTAACAACATCTCAAATCCCAAATCCCAGCGTTTGTCACTTGTAATCTCCTATTAGTTGTTAGACTGCAGCTAGTCAGTGCCGGGACTATTATTAATCCGTAATACGCTTTCCCACGCGGCCGCCGCCCGATGTTTCCAGACCCTTTTACGTCAATTTGTATCGGCCAATGAGACCTTCCGCCCAACCCACGGGATTAAACATCTTATTGATTATGAGACCCTTTTTTGTTATAACAACCCGCCCGCTACGATGATTTATATAAAGGGAAGAGACAGCCCGACTGCGATGTACTCATCGACTATCTTCCTATATATTGTGTACTCTGTGACGATACGGGGCACACGACATATTGCGAGTACGTCACTCGTGAATTAATGTCGATTTTGCCTCTCAGTTATTCCTTCACCCTTTGATCGAAACCGTTCTCATCCGCTTTTTGTTTGCGACCGAATACATACTTATTCAATTTCTATATTCGTTTCCTTTACTGATCTGTGCGTCTTTTATTTAGGTTCAAAGAAATGTTTTCTCCATTGTGTTCGAGGAAATATTTTGTTAATACTGAGCGGCGTTAATTTAATGGGTTTTGTATTTTTTTTCATTTAACTGAAGAAACGCAATGTTTTATTTATGTAGAAGTTTATTTAAATTGTTTGGATATACAAAATAAACAAAAAAAAATATCGTAGAGCTTGGCGTAGATCGTAGAGCTCAGCGTAGATCGTGGGTTCGTAGAATGATTTATTGTAGATCTACTACAATTTTTCATATCTTCGAATTAGAACTTGTTGAAACACGGGGAGAACACCATAAGTAATAATAACAAGCAACACCGAGTGTCTATATATATATATATTAATAAGATTTGCGATTAAAATTTGTACGATGTTGGACAACAATACCCAAATCAAAATATATGTATTACAAATTATAGGTACTAAACTAGTTTTTGCTGTAGTTTCATCCGCCATTATATATTTTTTCGCCGCAATATATATATATATATATATATTTATATGTATATATATATATATATATATATATATATATATTTTTTATATATAAAATCAAAATCTAAAGCAGAAAAATTTTTAAATTATAGAAATATATAAAAATATATAAAAAGTTTCAATACTGAAACACCATATTCCGAGTTGATAGCTGATTTTTAATATTATATAATGTTTTCTGCACGGAAACAAGAAAAATGGTATGGTGTTTCATTTATTTAACACTTTAAACAATTTTAAACTGTTTACTCTAATAAATACAATAATTGTGGAGAATATCTAAAGTATTGTTAAATATCTTCTTTCATAACTTATTTTTTATAATTCTTGATGAGACATTAAAAGAAGTATCTTTACAAAACCTAGTTTAAAGATATATCTAGAATATAAGAAAAAAGTGAAATTTTCTGAGTCGTTCAAAAGTTATCACTAATTAAAAAACAATTTGCTTCAATATAAGTATATTCTTTAAAAAAATAAAATACACTGTATGCAGACGTGAGATTCAACTCTTAATTTATTTACAATTAATTTGATACATATCAGAATCGGACATTTTGAAAATGATTACTGATTCTATAATCATCATCATCATCATATATATTAATACGCTAAGGTTAAGATGTTACTCTCCCTTTTTAGAAAAAACCTCACAACTAATCCACATAAATTATATATCATTTTATAGATAATTGCTTGCTCTACCGGCATCCACAACTAAAAAATTTATTATTGCTATTGTTTTTGCAAATTAATTAATTATTAAAATTATATACACAAAACAGCAATGCTGCCATCTAACGGCTCAACGTCAATATGATTGACGGTTGGTAAAATTTTTGTTTAATTTCAAATCCACTCACGTATAAATAAAGTGGCGCTTTAGCTCAATGCTTTTGATACTTGCGCCTCTATATGTCAATTTTAGTAAAATATTTGTTTGATCTGTCATCTGAGCTTCATAATGGAATAAAAACGTAATAAGCAGTGTGCAAAATTAGAAATGAATTGAATACCTGCAATCAATTTTGATTTATTAAATTGAGTTGAATAATTTATAATGCGAAGACTTCGCACGGGTCACGCTAGTAGATAATTTAATTACGTTTTTAAAGTTAATAAATCATAATGTCAAGGTGAAATTTTTTTGACAAGTCTTAAATATTAACTAAGTTATAGAGGAATAAACTTAACACTTAGACTTGGACAGCAATACTGAATTGTGATGTTATTTTTTATTCATTCTAATTGTATATTTTTTAACTAATTTTTATAACTTTTACCTAATTATTTTTAATTAACCTATACTTTTATAAAATTTTACTAAAACGGCAAACGCTACGCTTAAAGCGTAGTCGACTATCTCATTATATTTAATATGAAATCGAATCATTTTAATTTACTCATAATCTGTAATCAAAAAAGATTCCAGGTCACAGCAATTGTAACCGTAATTGGATACAATTACATTAATAGTTACCTGCATAGCAAATATCGCATACCTGCATAAAAATTTTATTAGATTCAACTAATATTTATTCTCAATTTAAGCTTGAGTGCTTCAGGATGATTCAGTCTTGGTCCTACTGACTTTGAATAATTGAAACAAATCAAGGTGTAACTTTTGTTTTATTAATGCGTCCGCTCTAGTTATGAGGAAAACAACCACGAATTCACACGCGTAATTATCTAAATAACAAATAAATTATGTGATTTATGTAAATATATAACAAAATTGATTAGTGCTCGTTCGTTTAATATAATCATGTAATCATACGTATCTGGTATCCTAATTACTCGTATTCCGATTACTTTGTTACTTCGTAAATACAAATTACTGATTAGTTATAAATAAAAAATAAATAAATAAATTTGTCATTGATTACAAAAAGTAATCGGTTACAATCCATTACAGTCCATACTCATTACATTGAAAATCAAATTATTAGCAAATTGTGAAAGGAACTTTATGAAAATCGTATTTCGAAATCAATATTAATTCCCTCACAACGCAACTACCCTTAAGACTGGGCCGTCGCATTAAACTCAATTTAAAATACTAAAGTCCACCCCGCTAGCGGTGTTGGCATTTTTTAAACAAATTATTCGTTTAAACGCTCCTTTTTGTTTCATAGTTGGCCCGGGCGGCACGGGCGCGTTGGCCGAGCGCCAGCCGGATCTACGCGGCCTCTGTGTAAATTATGAAGTTTACCCCTGCGCGGCTCGATGCGGACAATTTTCCGCCACGATAGAACGAATGAGCAAATGTTAATTTCGATGTAAACATGGCGCGCGGTTATTTACTCGCGCCGTTTGCGGCGAGCCGCTTTATAAACAAACATACGGGCAAAAACGATTTGAAGATTGACGTTAAGTATTTCCGCGTTCGTCGTCTGCTTGATTAATTTCGTCATTAGTTGACGCATGCAATGTACAACACACTTATATATTGACAGCCTATGTACAATGAAAAATTATAGATTAACAATTATATAAAATGAAAAGTTACGGGTTTGTAGCATCAAAAAATGGGGCTGCTAATTAATTCAGTTAAGTTTCAGGTTCTGTCGACTATAATGTCGACAGCAGAAGCCAAAACTTGTACTTTGCACGTTGAGCTTACCGCAGCTATCTTTCCAAGCTTTGCACGTTGAACTTGCCGCAGCTATATTTCCAAGCTTTGCACGTTGAGCTTGCCACAGCTATCATTAAACTTTACTGTGGTTTTTCCCTACAACAAAAACTTAGGTCTTTTGATCAATCAAAATTTAAATTGGCAATCTCAAATCAGCAACGTTCTTCAGACGAAAACCTTCCCTAAAGCAATTCAAAACTTTCAACAATTAAAAGCAAAAGTTTATATTTGCCAAGAGCTTTGTCTTTTTATCGCTGAATTATCTTAAGACCACTTAAGTAAGTTAGTTCATTTTCAAAATTTATGCAACCGCTATGACGATTTTTCCGAGTCTTAGGTCTCGCCTCAAATGGTTGACTATTCTGAACCAACATAATGTCCACATTCTTTCACGTTTGTTTAGCGTTTTGAATATTTCCAGTAGCCGTATATATATTAAACAAAAATTTATTAACTTAGCTACTCATGACCTTGGTTAGCGTTCTGAAAAGTTCATTTCTCTCCTCAACCACAAAAACCAAGCTATGTTCTGTGAAAGGTTATCACAATATATATTACCAAGTTGTGGAATGAGTTATACCCTCGTAATATCTTATTTCTTTTTTTCCTTCCATATTTTATTCCCTTTCCTCGTTCCATATCATCTGGAGGTTTATGTGTACTAGTAATTGCCCGGTGGTCGAAATTCAAACGTAATTCATTGTGTGTGCGTGTGTGTGTTTGTGTGTGTGTGTGTGTTATTATACTAGTGTTCTGGTAAGCTATAATACATTAATCTCGTAGCAATAAACCCGTAATTCATTTTAACAGCCGTGTACGTTAGTATTTAAATAAATTAATTAATAAAATCGTCTTTATTCTAAGTATACAACACAAAATTACTGCTTATTAAAATAAACTTTATCTTAGCATTAATAATTCAACGAGAATTAGTGATAAATAAAGTGTCCATTATCATAATTGACAATACAAAGTACTCTTTTTCCTAATATACAAAGAAAAGTTACAGATTAACAAAAGGACCTTTATTATAATATGCAGTAAAATTATATTGATTAGGAAAATGGTTTTAATCCCTGATTATAACAAAAAGTAAGAGATTAACAAAATAACATTTATCCTAACATACAGTGAAAAGTTACGACTTAACTAAATGGTCTTTACCCCTAATATACAAAGATAAGTTAAAGATTAACAAAACGACCTTTATTCTAATATGCAGTGAAAATATATTGATAAGGAAAATGGTTTTTATCCTTGATTATAACAAAAAGTAAGAGAACAACAAAATAACATTTATCCTAACATACAGAGAAAAGTTAGAAATTATCCAAAGGGCCTCTTCTCTAGGTTTCTATAAGAAAATATATTTTCCTTATTTACCCGACTACGGCGAAACCAAAAGAAATATTAGAAGTGTAGTGTCAATTAGAATTACGTTATTATATAATAGATTCACCTTGGGGAAGGTTTATGTCGCCTTACAACAAAAACAATATATCATTTGATTCTCTTATAAATAATTGAGAGTACATAGGAGTTCTATGAAATCATTCGCAAATATTAACTTTTCAGAACATAAATATATTGCCTTTTATATCTTACACAGGCGAAAAACATCGTGCTTATTTGAAAAATTATAACATTTTATATTAAATCATCACTGCAATTTTCCTAAAATTTTTGCCTAGAATCCTTTTTTTCATAATTTTTGTTTGAGTAGTTACGAAAATAAGGGGAAGGAATATATATATTTCCAATGTTTTTCAGTATATCCAAAGTTTTTCAGTATATCCAAAGTTTTTCAGTATATCTTGATATAATATCTAAAATTATCTTTAAGTATAAAATACCTAAATATATTTTTGAGACTCTTATATCTAATCCTTTCGAACGATACCCAACATTATATTTGACGTTAAAAATAGTTTTAGTATGTATATATTTTAGTGTATATATTTCTGGTAATTTTAAAGTTTTACCATATCGAGGGAGAATTCGGTGGCATGTTTTGAGGGAAGAAATTTATTTCAGAGGGCAAGTCCAAAAAAAGTTTCGCATCGAAATAAATTTGATTACTTATCAGAAACAAATAAGATACGTCAAATATATATTTTAAAATCACACACCTTCCTTTATTGAGTTTTGAGTCAGGTAGGTATGATAAAATTAAATTCAGATTTATTTCATCACCTCAAGGGTTCTGTATCTCAAAAGGAAAACGATAGCCTAATCAGTTTACTCACGTGTGTATCCATCTATCTATCACAACCGTTTTTCTTAGAGACAGCTTGACGTAGATATTAAAAATTTGGTATAGTAATAAAACAAATTAACCTCCACATACCTCAGCAGCTAACACCCAAATATTCTTAGCGAAATTGAATGGGGGGGTAGAAATTAAGTATGTATATGTAGATGACGTCTACATATCTGACTAACTACGTGAGTTCAAAGTTGTTTGTATTTTTTGGAGGTGAAGAAATATACATTATTAAAAAAGTCTAAGATAAAAGCCATTTAATTAATCCTTAACTTTTCATTGTATATTAGCGTTGATTTAATTACAAAATATCAACTTCAGCTATAATCAATTAAAATGTAGTGATTTTTTTAAGTCATGATATCGAGATTATTCCGAAAGCTAAGTGAGAGCCCATGAATTTCATACGCTTAAGAAATAATATAACAAACATTAACGAGCTTTAATCAGTTTATAATTTCGCTGTTTATCTTAAAAATTAACAAAAATTATAATTAAAAATTATTTTTTAACAAACCGATAATATTTGCATTACGAAATTATCGATATAATCGAAATTCATTAGAAAATACTCTTAAATACATTCACTTATCTCATGTGATAGCGTTATTGTTTACAGGATGAAAATTCTAAATCTTGAATAATTCGTATTTAAGATAGAGTAAGTTTATATTATATATTGAATATATTTGGCGTTAATTTTGTAGAAATTGATTATTCACAATTAAATGAAACTACGTGATGTAGTATTATTTCTACTTTCTTGAATTTCTTTACCACGACCTAGGTTTCGTTGTATTACAAAATCTTCAGGTGGGGTAATAGCAAAGATGAATCTTTGCTATTATCCCACCTGAAGATGTTGTAATACAATGAAACCTAGGTGGTGGTAAAGAAATTAAAGAAAGTACAAATAATACTACATCACGTAGTGTCATTTAATTGTTTATACTATATATTATCACACAAATTATGCTATTTATACCGTAAATATTACGAAGTATATACTATATCATAAGTTTATACTTCGTAATATTTACGGTATAAATAGCATAATTCGTTTGATAATCTTAAATAAAACTTAAATATAGAATAAGTTTTACTTAATATTTATCAAACGAATTATGCTATTTATACCGTAATTATTACGAAAAAGCTTTCTAAAAAATTCGAGCTTTTAGAGCTTTTCAATTTGAATAGAGTAGACTTACTGCTGCAATGGCACTGCTCACTTTTACATTGATGCACAATCTCCTTTTGTGTCTTTCTCGTAACGATATCAGGACATAAACTTAAACAAAATTACTTTGTCTCCATTCAATTCCCGTCTAGCTTTCTCCCACTCTCCCCATATTTTTATCAAATCTACATTAAGCAAATTACATAAAATTGCAATTTACAAATAATTGAAATGGTTCCCAACTTTCAGTGCCACTTAACATCCGTTCTGAAAATAATGTAATTATATAATGGGAGTCGCCGAATGATAGATTCGACCGTGATATACTTACCTACTCACTTTATTGAAAACACTAATAGGTAGGCGAGATTAAATAAATTCAGATTGCTGCAACAAAATTCTCCTTTTGCAACAGAAATGTATTAAGCAAGCTAATAGATTTTACTTTTGGAATTATTGTATATTAAGCAAGCTGACAGACTTTTTCCTTTTGCAACAGGTGTATATTAGGAAAGCTAAGAGATTTTTGCTTTTGCAACAGGCGTATATTAAGAAAGCTAAGAGATTTTTGCTTTTGCAACAGGTGTATATTAAGCAAGCTGAGAGATTTTTGCTTTTGCGACAGGTATATATTAAGCAAGCTGAGAGATTTTTGCTTTTGCAACAGGTTTACATTAAGTAATCTCAGAGATTTTTCCTTTTGCAACAAGAATTTATTAAACAAGCTGTATTTCACTAATATGTAAATACAGATATCTATTACATAAAATAAACGATTTTTTGCCTTGAAATACACTCTACTCCACATATATTTTAAAATTCTTTGGCGACAATCTGTACTCTGTGCGACTGTTTGAGCACAGACTATTATATGTCTGACAATGACGGTATGAACGCAAAATATTAATATTTTACTGTATAATTATATGTATTTAATGAACTCCACAATTAGGCTGATATATTCACTATCACCGCTCTCACATTAACTAGCCAAAAACAGCATGTCACGATGTTCATAATAACCACCCATAAACTAAATTCACAAACGTAATACGACGATAATGCACCGCGCTCCCCCGGCGCCCAATTTCTATATAATTATCTCAAAGCAACCCTTTCTGCGAAGCAAATGCACGCGCAGAGTACGTCCTAATGTGGTACCGTATGAGCGTTTTAACTTCACTGGGGTGCAAAAGTATTTGTCATAATTAGAGATAACCTTTTATCATATTAGGGCGTCGCAACCCCGGCGTCCAGAGGCTGTGGCGTATGTCAAAATAAAACAGTAGCGCCCGCGAATTAGCAACGCGATCAAACGACGTGTGAATGCTACTAGCGAGCTTTCAATGGCAGAAAAAAGGAAGAATAAGAGCATGTTTGAACTTTTCAGAGAGATGCAGTCTCTTATTGAGCTAGCTACGTGTACTGTATTTAATTTTAGCGTGGGTGAAAGTTAAATTGCGTCATTGACAAAAAATGTTATATAAAAAAAGTAAATAGATAAAATGCAGCTAGATATAAGGAAATATGAACCTTTATGCAATTTACATTCACACTCGTTAACAGCAGATAAAATAATAGCTTAAACGTACGTAGCTTTACTCATTGCATCAGCAAGTTTTCTTGTTTTTTTTTTTACATAGAATTTTTTATTGATTCAATGAACTTTATAATGGATTCGGGGAAATTATTCTAATTCAAGTGTTATTGTTATTATTATAAATTTTCATGCTGTACAAATATACCTTTAAAATTTTCTTTAATTAAAATATTATAATTTCATACCCTTCATAATTAGTTTTAAGTGCGTTGAGCGCAAAAGGAAGCTGTTTCATGAGTAATATGAACATTGTTATTGTGTGTAATGTTATAAATGCTCACTTAATATATATATATATATATATATATATATATACATATATATATATATATATATATATATATATATATATATATATACACACAACTTGAAACTAGCGCATTAGCTAAAACTCATCTTAAGTCAAGACACGCATTCTGGTTATTTTTTAGGCCTCATTTCTATTTTCCTTATTCTCCCTTCTGGGGCACAAAATCCGTCAGTTTGTCTATCACAGTTCTTTTACGTAGAAACTTGAAATTTTACATGTAATAAAGATTGTTAATCAACGCATAGGTTAACGGGCGAAACTCAAAAATTTGTATGGAAATTTCGAGATGGGAACAAATTAAGCACTCGCAAAAAAATTAAACGCGTGCAACTCAGAACACGTGGTAGATGTGAAACTTTTTGGCGATTTAAACCTCGATTTGTACAGATTTGACAGAGAGACAGAGAAAGAGAGCAAATATACCAAGTGTAAATTTATAAGTTATACTAAATTTGTATAAGTATACTTGAATAAGTTCAGAAAAATTAATAAAATATAAATATAGTTGTTTGAAATTTTATAGCGCTTGTGTAAATGAATATTTCTCAAACTGTTTAATTAGGGCATATCTATAATTTTTCAATGTTTAAACAAAATGTGCAGCCACGTTGCACTTGCTTTATCGCGAAAGGTAAGCCTGTACATGTAAATATGATGTAATGTCGCTATAAAATAGTATATTATTGTAAAGGTGAGTTCACAAAGCGCCAATCTTTGCAGCGCCCGTGTCCCCCTCAAGTTACGGTATGAAAGCTCGCAGTTATTCGAGTTTTGTATTAGAGATGTCGTGATCAGATTTTTCTAAGAAAATGAGTTATGCTATTGAGTATATAAAGTTATGTAAAATTTATTAATTTTAATGAAATCTTTAATAAATCTGAAAATATTAATGATACACTTCCAGATATCCAATGTTATGAAAATTAGTCGAGAAATTTAGACACCAAACTGTATGACGGACACAGATATATAAAGACATTTTGTCTTCTCATTTCTTAAAATCTATTAGTTCCTTATAATCAATTGCAATTAAAACAGTAAATGCAACGTTTTATGAACACTTTGTGTGGAGAAAATATGGCTTTCAGCGAACAGAGCTAAATTATTTCCAATAGCTTTTTTAGTAGCATACGTTTTGGAAAGTCAATAAATACAAATTTAACGTCATTGTAACGGCTATTAGCACTAAATAGATATATTTACTTAAGCTGTTTACGATTATACAGTTAATTCCGTTTTTCATTCTACTATTGGTTGTTCTAAATTCTAAATTCGATCTGCAGATTTAAATTACCAGTCTGTATATATAGAGATATTTTGTGGTAATTACCGTATTTAATTATGATATTCGGTAGTTAATTAAGAGTTAACTAGAATGCGTATAATAAAGCTAATGTTATGATTTACCAGTTATTAGCGCCCATCGCGTATTGCCTTTACACACTCTGAATTATATTTTCTGCGTATATGCGTTTTGGCATGTATTCATTTACAGTATATGATTAAGGTGTAATACTTATTGAAGTAAAGATAATTTTTAGGAGTACGAAATTAAGGAGTTAAAATTATAGTAATTTCTTGCTAATAGGCCCACCTGAAGATGTTGTAATACAATGAAACCTAGGTCGTGGTAAAGAACTTAAAGAAAGTAGAAATAATACTACATCAAGTAGTTTCATTTAATTGTGAACAATGAATTTCTACAAAATTACACCAAATATATTCAATAATTGTGTACAGTAATTTCGATGTGTTCTCTAAAAAATTTAAATAAACAAAATTTTAGTACTATCCCTGAATACGGAATTCATTTAAGATAATATGCTCGAAAATATTGAATATATTAGGCGATAATTTTGTAAAAATTCATTATAATTTAATATTTCACAACTAAATGAAACTATGTGATGTAGTATTATTTATATTTTATTTAAATTAATTAATCTAGGTTTCGTTGTATTACAACATCTTCATCTTCAGGTGGGCTATTTGTGAAGATTCCCAATCTTGTATTGAATTTAAATAAAGTAGAAATAATATATCACGTAGTTTTATTTAGAATTATGAAAATTAAATAGTAATATGTTGGTTTAGGACAATCTACCGTATTACTACTGATACAAGCTGTTGTTAAATTGATATAGCAAGCTGGGTTTCTATGGATTTCTTAGTAGAAAATAAGACGAATGCAATGCAATTATCCCTTTCTTGACATGTACTATTTCTACGTCAACACTTGAAAACCTTGCAATGTACGCAAACTGAGCTCTCACAGGATCGTCAAAGCAATGCGATACACACTTTATTCAACTGTAAATTTTCAGAAATACAACTGTATTTTTGACAGAAATAAAAATTAATTGTATTAGTACTTCAAAATAAATTTTGAAAGTATATGAAATACAAGCACTCTATTTTTTAAGGTTTTTAGTTGAATAGTTGATATTACAGAATGACAGAATATGTGACGTAGTTTTTAAATACAACATTTTTGTCAATGACGCAATTTAACTTTCACCCACACTAAAATTAAATACAGTATACGTAGCCAGTTCAATAAGAGACTGTATCTCTCTGCAAAGTTCAAACATATTCTTATTTTTCTTTTTCCTGCTATTTAAAGCTCGCCAGTAGCCAATTGCCAGATTCGATATGGAATATGGAAACTTTTTTTAGAAGTTAATAAAATCGGAAAAGAACATTTTGAAATTTTTGAAGCGAAGTTCCTTAACGGACCCTTGCTTAAGTTCGCGACATTTTACTTAGAAAAAGTAAAATGTCGCAAATGCGGCGATGAAACGCTCATTGGCTGGACAGCGCGTATTGTTACCCATATGAGTGAGCGAGATGGAATAAAAGAGAGACAAAATCCAAAGGGCAGCGCATAGCGCTGCCTCTCTCCCGTCTTCGTTCTCTTTATAAATATATATGTGTGTGTTTCTGTGTATAGTTGTATGTGTTTGGTGGAACACGCGTGCGCACGTAGTGGGAAAAAGAAATCATTCTCTCACTTGGCCAGTTATTTGGTAAACTAAACCTGTTTATATATTTTCGTTTTTTCTTAAATGTTTTCTATTGTGTGATGGATAATTCGAAAGTTATTTGTAAAAATATCTATTATTTATTACTGTATCGATATTTTAAGAAATTGAATTTTATGTGCAATCCATAAGAAACTTTGCTTCTCTCTGGTGTGTTTCACGATACTTAACGTTTACCTTTTCGTTTCTTTCTGTACAGCAAAAAAAAACTGCTGTCTTTAGGGTTCCGTAGCCAAATGACAAAAATGGATCCCTTAAAATTTCGTTCTTTTTCATCTGTATGTCTCTCCGTCTGTCTATCCATGGTTTAACTCGAAACGTATCTCATATATCGAAACGTATATTATATATCGAAACTTACCTCGTATCGTAAATCATATGGTTTCACTCGAAAACTATTCGCACTATATAGATGAAATTTGGTTTGTAGTGCTATGAACCACTATACAATGAAATAATGGAATTATAAACAAAAATAATATTAGGGGGTAGCACTTCATGCACATAATTGAGGAATGAAAAAAATATCTAGAGTACATAGGCATGTGTGTATCTTTAGATAGGTCTTAAGGAATGATATAGGGGTTGCAAAATAACTTTTTTATATAAGTCGATAGTTGGTGAAATGTGCACTTCTAAAGTCTTAATAAGTGTGTCCACCTCACTAACTTTTCTAAAAACGTGACTAAAATTTTTAAATAATTAAGGTGGTAGAAATTAAAAGAAACTTTCAACAGAAATTGGTTCCAATAAGATATGTGGTGTAGTTTTCGACGTATGGGATATTTTCGAGACCGACCTCAATAATAACTTTGTTTTTAACAGTGTCTTTGAAAAATTCAAACTTATAAGTTTAATATTGTTTGATACTGTGGAAACTTTCGTGCATGAGTCCGACTCTCATTTGATCGATTTTTTTGTTGAAACTACTTAATTTTCATCAATTATTAACTTAGAGTACGGATATAAAAAATAACATGTGCAAGGTGGTACTTACATATTTTTTTTAGTTTTACAAATCACAATATTAAGCTACAAGCTAATGAGGATCGACAAACAATTTTGACGAAACTTAAAAATTTACTGAGTTATAATGGTTTAAACTTATGGTTTAGACAAGGAAATATTGGAACAAAATTAAATTGTGACATAATTTTTAATAAAACCTGTTGTATTCTGCGAATGCAAATACTCTATCCCCACAACTAAATATAGAAGCTTATAACTGTCATTTTCTTGAAAGAATTTTTATAATTATTCATTACTGGTTTTTAATTAACCTATAACTGTTATATTTTGACAAAAAAGGGCAAATTAAGAGTAGATATCCATTTAATTACACTAAGCTAGAAGAGGGCCGTTTTCTGTTTATTGAAAAAATCATAAAAATTTAATGATCTATGCGTCTAGATTTCAATGTACATATGTATGGATATATACAAATATCCATTTTGTGATCTAAACTTTTCTGCTCATTAAAATAACTGAGTAGTTGGCACAAGTTACCTTATACTTATTAAGAGTCCAGTTGTTAAGAATTCCAACAAAGTCGCAAGCAAAACTTTAACCTGAAAATAAATCAAATTCGAATAAATATTATCACTGCATAATATTTATCACAAATAAGCACAATGTATATTCAAACAAAGACTCGCAATAACAATTGACACAAACTGTTATTATCTGAAGTAAAATATCAATATTTCTCACGGAATAGCTGTTTAGTCGACTCGGTAATACGAGTCGAGCATGCCATCGAGCAGCGTCGCGATACGAGGTTCTAAACTCCAAGCGACCAGCGGCCATCCATCCCCTCTTCACCGTTTCTTTTCCCATTCATCCCTTCTCGCGCCCGCCTTGGTATTTAGTCATCCAGGATTCCGTGTCACTCCGCCCTAACCCTTGTGGTAATGTAATCTTTTATCAGATTTACATTGATTTAATGTCAAAATGACCGTAGCCAAGTATACATTTACGTCGTTAGTGCTCGAGTACGGCGATAGCGTTAGTGCAACGGGGCATTTTCACATTCCACCATTTCACTCTAATTAATTTTGTAAATGTTCATGGCGCCATTAAGCTTATCAAAGTTAGAATTTCCCCTGTGTAGCTGGGAATGCAGTTTGCCGTTCGAAAGCGACCGTTGACTTGTGAATGCGTAACTACAGCTGGCAATGGGGCGGGCGGCTTAAAGCTTTAGTGAGGTTAATGGTCTACCGGAAAATTCGTAAGGTCAAATATTGTATGCCGAATTGATATTTAGGAGTATATATTTTTAAAATTTAGAAGTATGCAGTTTGCCATTCGAAAACGACAGTTGACTTGTGAACGCGTAACTACAGCTGGCAATGGGGCGGGAGGCTTAAAGCTTTAGTGAGGTTATTGGTCTGCTGGAATATTCGTAAGGCCAAAGATGCCGAATTGAAATTTAGGAGTATACATTTTTCAAATGTAGGCGTATACAGCGTGTCGTTCGAAAGCGACCGTTGACTTGTGTACGCGTAACTACAGCTGGCAATGGGGTGGGCGGCTTAAAGCTTTAGTGAGGTTAACAGTATGCCCTGAAAATTCGTACAATATTTGACATTGTATGCCGAATTGAAATTTAGGGGTATACGTTTTTAAATTTGCCCATATTGTTTATATATGTTTAAATCTGCTCTGTACTTTACGTTTTGCGTAAGTAAATGACTTAAATCAAAATATGATTTAGAGTTACTGGTACTAAGTCATCAAAATAGACAATTGTTATATACGTTACGCCATTAGATAAACTTAGTTAATTACAAACAATCTTAAAGGTTATGTGATTTTTTAATTATTTTATCAATTTCATTTTTTTTTAAGTTTACACTGCTCTGTTATTAAGCGTGAGAGATAATTAATTGTATAATATATTCATTACATTTACAGTTATAATAATATGTGATCATACTTAACTGAATTAATTGATTAATATATCTACATTGATAGTAAACGTAACAAGTAACTTTTAACCTTTAAATAGAAATATTTTATAATCGTCTTTTTTTAATGAATAATCAAGGATGTAGAGAATCTATAGAAATTGTTCTTGAAATAATCAAGTTTTATTTCTTGTTATTTGCGAAGAATTGCAAAAAACAAAAATTGGATATTTTTAATTAATCAAAGGCTGCTATTCTTTTCATTGGTTTAGGATAGATTGCGATATTTTAACATGTAACTTGGATACATTTTCTGTTACAAGTTGGGTCACATTTTTGTATGAATATATTAAATAAAGGAACCTTTAATCAAAATTTCTATTTTGAAATCGGCATGAATTTCTTTAATTTTTACATATTTCACATAATTTTTGCTTTCTGTTATTATCCTTTTGTAGAAACACAGTAATTACTATCAATTATTTATAAAACGGTTTCAATCAGAGAAATGTATCTAGCCACGACGTCTATACCTCCGATTTGTGACTTAAAATAGTGAAATTGGTACCAGTAAATAAACAACAAATTTTTGATCTCCCTTCGATTTCTTTCATCTTCTTTGGTTTTCTTCTCAATTGTTATCAAATCAAATAGATTTTTTTTTCTGGATATGCTGATACGCTTATCAAGTTTTACATTTAATAACCCATAAATTAAATGCAGGTAAATGCTAAACATCCATTAATTATTATATGTTTACATAAATATTTATATTGTTGTTGTAATCGGAAACAATATTTTATATACAAAATAAGGAAAATATCGTAGCGATGTGCAAAACTGCTATGATATAGAAAATTCTACATTTCAGTCTATTAATAGACTGGCATTTTACACGTCTACCCTTTCCAAGATTAATAAATTGTATAATATTAGCACAGAAAATACACTTTGCATGCGCGTCTTGTTTTAGAATCCACGCCGATGTTAACTTTGCAATCGGCCAACCGGAAGGGTTCCAACGAAAGCTCTTTCATATTCCATCCTCTTTATTGAACTTTATCGTTTATAAAACTTTACGACACACTAGCAGGCTGTTGTCAGCGTTATAAATGTGCATTTGAATGGCCGTAATAACCGGCGATGTTTTGTAATTATTAAAGTTACGTTGTTTCAGTTATAGTGAAGGTGGGGTGAAACTTTGGCTGAATTGTGATGGATAGTGATGGAAGTGGGTGCGGTGTGATAGTTTGAATTTTTGACAAGGGCTGGTGCCATTAAATTTAGGTGACTATAAAGATTGTCCTATCTTTATTTGTTCGACAGTTTTTAGCGTAATTACGTGGTGAGTTGAGTATGGTTATTAAGATTAGCAATGGTATTAGTAATTTTTAAAAACAGTAATATTACAAAATTTTATTTTATGATTTCGAATAGTTTCGAAATAGATACAATCGAATAGTTACCGTCGTTGACAACGTTAGCTAGATTAAGTTTTATTTTATTTTATACATAATTTTATGTAAAAGGAAAAAAATTAAAACAATTTAAATAAGCTGTTAACTTAAACAACGTATAGGTTTATCTTCTGACATTTCCATAAAAAACAAAGAAAAATATACATTTATAAAATATCCAATTGAATACAAATATAAGTGAGACATTGTTAATATAATTTAACTAGGCAATATTTTGTTTGAAGAAGACATATAGTCGATATAGAAAACAAATGTAGTTAACGAATCAATTAAATAAATCCGCAATTATAAGTTATTTCATAATATAAGTTATTTAATAAATCAATTAAAATGAAAACGAAATATAAAATAATTTGTTTATCCTAGAACTTGTTCACGGACCCTATTCTACAAACCATTATATGTGCTAAACTGATGCCGTGAACTTGCAAGCATGTCGAGAGACGACATATCTTTACCGCACAACCGTCGTAGCGGTGCTCTGATACTAGCGTTTGTTCGTATGTTATCGACATGAAATAAGAGAAAGCTACGAGTTACTAGTTTAGGTGAACGAATCTCTATCTGATTCAACAATGGTGTTCAGTCATAATTAATTTGAGAGAAAATAAACTTTAATAATGAACGTCTATGAAATTTAAGTGTTTTTGTTTAGCGATGTACGTCTCTGTGGAATTATCGGTGTGCGTTATCGATATGAACTATGAGGAAACTACGAGTTACTAGTTTAGGATAACGAATCTCTATCTGATTCAACAATGATGTTCAGTCATAATTAATTTGAGAGAAAAGAAACTTTAATAATGAACATCTATGAAATTTAGGTTTTTTGTTTAGCGATGTACGTCCGTAGAATTATTGGTGTGCGTTATCGATATGAACTATGAGGAAACTACGAGTTACTAGTTTAGGTGAACGAATCTCTCTCTGATTCAACATTGATGTTCAGTCATAATTAATTTGAGAGGAAAGAAAGTTTAATAATGAACGTCTATTAAATTTAGGTATTTTTGTTTAGCGATGTACGTCTCTGTAGAATTATCGGTGTGCGTTATCGACATTAACTATGAGAAAACTACGAGTTACTAGTTTAGGAGAACGAATCTCTGTCTGATGCAATAATGATGTTCAGTCATAATTAATTTGAGAGATGTTGAATAGAGTTAAGAACTCTAATAATGAACGTATATGAAATTTAGGTGTCATCGTTTAGGGATGTATTTCTCTGTGGATTTACCAACAGTTTATGCTAATACCAGACGAGAATAACTCTGCCAATTTGAAGAACATTTTATTTCCTCACGTTGTCACTTAACAGAGCTCGCTGACAATAGAAGCACTTAAGAGCGGAGCGATTTTCGGGTCTAACCTCAGCTAAGCGCACATTTGTAGGCAAGGAGGGTAATTGATGTGTATCTAACGCGGGTATTACGTTAATAAATAGGTTTTCCCTCGGCAAGTGGTATCGATCCCGTGATTGAAATTGATTGCGCGAGCCCCGCTGACCGGCGGGTGCTCGCGTGACGCGTTCCGCCCCTAATGGGATATAATACTCAAGTATTTTTTGGGTAGTCGAATCCGGGAGGAGTCTTGTAAGTCATATTTTTATATTTCTGATAAGATAAACTAAAAAGTATCTTAATTATTTTTGTTTAAGAGAACAGAAAAATATATTCATGAACCTGCATTCACAAATTTTAAAAAAAATCTGCGTCTGTGAAGGAAATAAATAAGGTACTTCATTATTTATTTATTTATAACTTTTCTCAATATCTCATCTATGCATGTAACGCGATAACGGAACACTATCCGTTTTCTGTCCTGTATAGTTTTTACAATAATAAAGGGATGCTATTCTTATCTATTTTGACATAGTTTAAGCTGTAATAATGGGACAGTATCTTTTTCTATCCTGACATAGTATAAACAACAATAATAAGACATTATCCTTCTCTATCCTGACAGTTTAAGCAGCAATAATGGGACGTTTTCCTTCTCTGTTCTGATAAAGTTTATGCAACTAAAATGGTATACTATCTTTCTCTATCTTGACAAGGTTTAAACAGCAATAACGGAATATTATCCTTCTATATGCTGGCATAGTTCAAGTAGTAGTAATGGGATACTCTCCTTTTCTATCCTGATAGTTTAAGCAGCAATAATGGGACATTATCCTTCTCTGTTCGGATATAGTTTAAGTAGCTATAATGGGATACTATCTCTCTCCACCTTGACAAGGTTTAAACAGCGATAACGGAATATTATTCTTCTTTATGCTGGCATAGTTCAAGAAGCAGTAATGTGATACTCTCCTTTTCTATCCTGACATAGTTTAAGCAGGGATAATGGGACACTATCTTTCTCTATATTGACATAGTTTAAGTAGCAATAATGGGACACTGCCCTTCTCTGTCCTAACATAGTTCAAGCAGCAATAACGAGGCACTACACTTCTCTCTCGCTTCATTAATATTTACACACGTTTTCATACATATTGTTCTGTTTCTGGGGCTCCTTGAATTGCCATAGTTATAGATTTTATTCGGATACGATTTCCTGGATCTTCTACGTTTTACCAACCCAAGTTCTCAAACGAATTTTTTTTTGCATTAATACTAAAAAATATTCAGAAGACTTACCTTAATGTTATGAATTTGAGTTTCCGTTAGATTAAGATACAACTTTATTAGTATTTGCACAATAGTAACAAAACTTAACTATTGAACTTTATTATTATTCGATGTATATTTGTGAAATTTTATAATTACTTGCCACTTTTCATCTTAATCCATTTTTAGTAGATATGCTACATGTCAATCTCTTGACTTTCGAGAGGAACTAATATGACATTTATATTTGAACTACTAAAATGAACAATTTTGGGTCATCTATTATTAAAAATTTATACACCATATAACTTTGTCTTCTTTACCTTTTCGATCTTAAATAAATTAACATATATCCGAGCATCGATCACAAACGGTTAATGATTCGTGATCGACGCGACCTCCATCTGCTACGTTTTGTATATAATAACCTCGATAATCCGGTTACACCTTCATACCTGAAATCTAGATTTCAATTCCTGTTACCCCACGACCTTGATTACTATAATAACAAGTATACCCTACTAATCTCTGAGCATGGGACAGAATTCTATGGATAATATTTAACCTACTACAAGATTAAATAGTGATGTGAACAGAAGTCGTCTGAAATTACGTTACCTATCATAATCTGTAGATCAAAATCTCTTCTATTTCACATTCTTATCCCATCCCTTCCCCTATCGTATCGTTTGGTTTGTTTCTTAAATATTTTTTTAATAATTTTGTATATTTCCTATAAATACCAAATAAATTTAGAATTGTACACTTGATTTCGTAAGTATGATTAATTAGTATTCACAAATTGTACTACAGCATTTATTTTTCTCACTTAATTCACTGTGGTTGACTGTAATATATTGATCTAATAGCAATAATTTTGTCACTTAGTTTTTAAGCTTGCAGTTTCATAAATAAATAATTTCGTCACTTAGTTTTTAAGCTTGCAGTTTCATAAATAAACAATTTCGTCACTTAGTTTTTAAGCTTGCAGTTTCATAAATAAACAATTTCGTCACTTAGTTTTTAAGCTTGCAGTTTCATAAATAAATAATTTCGTCACTTAGTTTTTAAGCTTACAGTTTCATAAATAAATAAATAGCTTAAATAAAAAGCTTTAAGTTTCATACACTTCTTGCGTTTCATTATTAATAATATTTTTACGGTGTCACCATCTAGAATTTAATCACACCAATTTTTTTCTTGCTTTAGACCATTACCATGTACTGTTCAGGATAATATAGAAAGGCATATTGTATTCAGCTATGTTAAATGTCAATTGTTTTATTTATTACTTATAACTGAAATATATATGTATTCAAGTATAATATTTATTTGATGATAAATTACTAGATAAATATGTAAACAAAATAAACAAATAGTAAAGTGAAACGTCTATGGTGACATTTGATCTATTCTGTCACTTTAAAATTGTGTAACGCTTGAGAAAAAAAATACCATACTTATCAGCCCGGCGATAGAACTAGTCAAACGCTAATAACACTATTGTCAAGAATGTCAAAAAGTTTATTCAAATGGATCGTCGATGAATCTCAGATCGCCAATGATTCTAACGCCTTTTGTCGTGTATTTCCTTTCTATAATTATAAAATTAAAAGTGAGTATAATATTATCATTTATTCAATAGCTAGGTGAAAATTTATTAAATAAATTGCTATAACTAAGTGAAAATACAGTATTAATCAGAATGAAGAGTGAAAAAGGACACACTTTCAGATGACTAATTATTACTTTAAATCATTAACTAACATAAACCTTTAGGGAAGATTCGTTTCATTTGTGGGTTTATATGGTACAGTGGTTTAAACTTTTTTTTATAAAAAAACAATATTTTGTGAACGTAAATTTTATTTTAAGTTTTAATTTCGCATGTGTCACGGATTCATATATGCAGGCGTGTTCTTTTCATAGTTTGAACCCCTTCTAACGTGACAAAAAATAAATGAAATTCATCTCAGTTTAGATTTCGAAACACATTTACGACAACCGTGTCACTAAATCATTACACATTTCATCGAATGCTGGCGAAACACAAATTTATTCTTACACAAACTCGCCAACGTTATTAACATTAACAGAATTACACAACCATAAAACCTACCGTCGACGCGTCGTAAAGATACAACGCTGATGTGGACTCGTAAACGACGCAAGAAGCTCATTATCAGCACCGAAGTATCAACCCAAATTTCAGCCCATCCCAAACGACACCAAATACAAACGGATATGACACTGCGCAATATTTACGACCACAGTCAGATGCCACTTTCACGACTCCATAAACCGAAAACACGTGGGAAATGTCCCCGGGTTTAATCAACTCGACAAAAAAAATGTGAAATCTCAAACAGCAAGGAGATAAGCGACCTTTTAACTGGAGGCCGGTAATGTTTCCATTATTCATAAATACGACCGTTAAACTTACATCTGTGCCTCTACGTATTATATTATTTCATATTATACACATTCATCACCGCTTTTTAAAATATTAAATTACATTATAACATTCACCCTAAAGTTTCCCCAGTTTTCTTTTAATTCAAAAGAAATAAAGGCATTGCCCGAAGGAGTTCTGAACTCGCGAGGCCTTACATTTCCTTTTGTCCTTTGTGGCGGGATTTACGACATCGTTCCAAGTGTTAAATAGAAATGGAATTTCGTATATTTTTTGGAATATAACTGCTTCATACTTGTTATTATACAGCAGAATATAAGTTATAGCCCTCACTTCATAACTTCATTATGACGTTTTGAATTTTATTGAGGTAAGGGAAAGTATGCAGGAGTTTAACGGAAAGTAAACTTTCGGAATACAATGAATCTTGCAATACGTGGACTATAGATAAATTTTAAGACTACTTTCTAGATAAATTCGTCTAAAATACTTCCTCTTATAATAAATTACATCCTAGGGTATGTACGACCCATCATTATATCTCTTTCAATAGTTTCTTCGTACTTTTCAATGGATGAAAAAAAAAGTTATAATTTTCATCATTATTTCCATTAAATCTTTACTTGTGTATTTGATGTTTTATGCCAATACTATAAATATAAAAACGGGTTTGTTTGTTTATTTTATTGTTCTGCTTTCATGCCTCAATTGCTCCACCGATCTCTGTAAAATTTTGTCTACGTATAAATTGCAACACAGGAATGAATATAGGATGAAATATTTATTCCAAAATATAATTATTTTTTTTGGTAAATAAAAAATGTCCCGTTACAGAAATATATAATAACATGAGAATATAATAATAAAACATATCGGCCTAGCATAAACGCTCCATAGCAGAGACTTCGTTTCTTTCACCACCATCTTTTCAATTCTGTACACCTCAAACTTCTTACCATTAATATAATTTTTCTTTCAAAATTTCACAACCACACTGTTCTCTTTTCCAAGCGAATGAAACCGCAATTCAAAACTAATGTAAATGATTAGAAACCTAAAATTTTACATAACATGAATTTTGGTCAATCGAGGTAATTTTATTTTTGGTTTAAGACTCATTCCACTGTTGCAAAAGTCTATTGAATGGGACTAGATAAATTTTTGATGGTTATTTCAATTATGTTGTGTAAATTTAATTTTCTGCCTACACTTTAATCTAAATCTGCATCATCTTCGCGAAAGTCTAATTCAAATGTATCAAGTAATTTTTTTTTGTATAATTTAACAAACAGGTTCACATACTAACATAACAATGACATAACCAACTAACAATAACATAACCAAATCTACAATGCATCCATTTCAAAAGAAATAGGCGCTTCAAGAGAACAAGGAATTCTATTTCTTATTTTCTTATTGTGTTAAAATAATATTTTAAAAGACATGCAAGCATTCAAAAAACATACAAACATTCTTAATAATATACAGATATTCTAGAAAACTTACAAATATTGTAAAAAACACACAATCATTCTAAAAGGCATACAAATTCTAAAAAAAATCTTTAGGCAGTCAACTGGGCTTGACTACCATTACCATAAATTAAGTATAGAGTTAACTTTGAAGCACTTTCTAAACATACGTTTATACAAATTTCAATATTACAATCATTGTTACTTTCCTAATTAACTTTGTTAAATATTGAATATATTTGGCGAAATTCATTATTCACAATTAAATGAAACTACGTGACATAATATTATTTCTACGTTCTTTAAGTTCTTTGCCACGACCTAGGTTTCATTGTATTACAACATCTTCCGGGATTACAACATCTTCTTTGAAAACGAAACCTAGATCGTGGTAAAGAACTTAAAGAAAGTAGAAATAATACTACATCACGTAGTTTCATTTAATTGTAACTTTACTAATTTTGAATAACTGAAATATTCTACTTAAAATATCTGTGAACGCATTTTTTATTACTGTACAACGATTGAAATATAAAAAAAAATAAATGTACATTTGGTACGCGGCACCTTTTTATTCATTCAGGCGAATGACTTCACACGATACAAATATGGTTTTCCATCGATAAAGTAGTGTTGTTACGAGAGAGGTAAGTTACGTCTAATAAGAGTTAAAATGGCGAAGGAACCTTAGCATTAAAAATTTTATATCAATTTTAACATTACTTATATTTAATAAAAACCTAAAATATTTCAATCCCATTAATTTTAACATTCACTCCATGTAAAACAAACGAATCTTATTATCTTAGGTTCAACAACCTAATTTAACGAGACCTTAAAAAAATTATCACCAATTCCATCCATAAAAGCTTAACGCCTCTTAGCAACTCAACTCAACTCGACCTAATTAATTAACTAATACAGACATTACGATTCGATGATACTAATTACTGCGTACCGTGAAGTAGATAACAGTTTAACGACTGCATTAAGAGTTAACGATAGGAATAATTAAGGATACCAAATCCTCGCGGCTAAATAAACGTATCGATTTGATCGGTTCGAGTAAAGCTCGCTTTGGGTCGACCCAGATCGAGCCATCAGTGAAAGAGACTGGGCCGTTCACTCTCATCAAAATACTCAATCTGTATTGAATTTAGTGTATAATTAATTAACTTATACTTCATTGACTCTAATTTGCGGAGCTTTTGTAGTAAACTCTTTTTACCATTTATGAATATTAATACTTGGCGAGGAAAGTACGAATATCAGCCATAGAAAGATTTTAACTGTTTCATTTCTTGAGATCAAGAGATCGTTACTTGTGTTTTTTATTATTTATATGGCTTTCACACACAAAAATTAGAAATAGTGGGTTCAGGAAACCGCTTGTCTATAATGTTACTTTATAGCTTTGTGTCGTATAAAATTTGTTCATATCGCGATAAAGATGAAATAAAATATGTCGTTTTATATAGTCAGTAAATCTTTACATATGTAATTTTTTTAACAAATTGCTTATACTTATTAAATTATTTTAACTAAATATTCAGTACCGGTATTGACATTATCTATTTTTCATTATTTCTAAAATTAATTTAAGATAAATCATCAACGTCATTAGGATAACTCATCAATACCAGTTCTTGATGCGTCAGATACTTTCTTTAAAGTATCTTATGAGACTGTAAGTTTTTGTATTTATTCTTTAATCCTAATCCCTAATGCTGTTGAAGTCTGATTTAAAAAAGTCAATCCAGCAGAAATGGGGATTTTGAGTTTATTCTCATCATACATTTTCGAGATATATTTGTAATCCAGTTCAAACGATTTAAGTGAAGATATAATAGTTAGATAAATAATTGTTTTAGGTAAGCAAGAGATTTAGTCCTATTAGTTAGGAATAGAGCTTTCAGGTATTTCGGTCCAAAAAAGTTTTTCTGTGTCGAATTTAAATTTCATTATGCATTACATTTATAAAATTGATCTCAATTCAAAAAAAGAAAAAAAACTATGAACTGTTTGGAATTTATGAGTTCCACTTTCAAGATCTTTTTCATCATTTACGACAGGATCCATATCGACTTTTATTTTCTTCGAGGCAGTGCAAAATAGTAACTGTTCTGTAATAAATAAGTTTGCAAAATAGTAACTGTTCTGTAATAAACAAGTTTACAAAATAGTAACTGTTCTGTAATAAACAAGTTTACAAAATAGTAACTGTTCAGTAATAAATAAGTTAGCAAAATAATAACTGTTCTGTAATAAATAAGTTTGCAAAATAATAACTGTTCTGTAATAAATAAGTTTGCAAAATAGTAACTGTTCTGTAATAAATAATAAATAAATTATAATAAATATAACATGAGAGCCTTACTGAGCAACAAACGTTACCCTCGTAATTACTCCATGCAGAACAGCTCTCCCTCTCTCTCTTCTTCTTTCTGCTCTACTCACCATTCAGTCCCCACTTTTACCATGTTTGGCATTACAACCCGTCAGAAATAGTAATACTCTTCACCAAATTCTTTTTCTGTAGAGAAAATACGTTTCAATATATTACATTTCTTTTTATGTTTTAATCCTTAGGATCATGTGCTATCTTTCCCGTAACATTATAACTTTAGAATATTGGATCTATCTCACCTGTGAAGTTAAAAGATAACAATTAGAAAGATGCTAACAGATAAATGTACGTGTGCATAATTTTGTATTTCAATCTTTTTATTAAACATTTATTTTAACATTTTATTAAACATTTTATGCGTTCAAAAATATTTTAGCAAAATAAAGCGACATAAATTGTGAAACTAGCAGTGTACTTTATTCTTGTAGTCTTGTGATCTGTGACGTAAAATAAAAATTCATTGAATTGTATAATTGGGTCAAACTAATTATAACTTTACTAGCTTTTACCTGCGTCTTTGCTCGTGCGTATAGTTACAAACTTATAGAAATTAAAAATTGTCTTTATTTTAGTGACTTTATGATACAAATGACATTGGAAATAAAAATATTTCCATCTAAATCAAGATAAATCCTCATCGATCCGTTGCAGTGTTGCTTCGTTATTCCAAGTTAGGCAATTAAATTTTTTTTCCAAAAAATACATTTTTTGGGATAAAAAGGCAACTCAGTACACGTGACAGAAGCGAAACTTCTTTGGTGATCTAAACCTTGATTTGTGATTATAAACTGAGGGGTAAAGGGGCAGAGAAAAAAAGAGATAGGGAGAAAGAGAAATAGGAAAATATTCTAAAAGACTTGAAGAAAAATTTTTGAATCCAGACACGTACAAAAGAATTAAATTTTGATCAACATTGGCAAATCTTATATTTTTTATTTGTATTCGAATCAAAACAATTTCTAATTTTTAATAACACTAAATATTGAGTCAAAATTACAAATTAGTTTCATAAATTTTTATATTTCGTGAATAATTACATATTCATTGGGACATGGACAATAAGTTTGAGGAGGTAAAAATAAAGTAATGAACTGTAAATCATTAATTTGTATTGGCTATTTTTATTGTATTCTAGACTGAAATAACGAAATTTCAATTTACTTTACGTGTATTAGAATCAAATCGATTCAAATTTCGTTACTTTCTTAACCGAACAAGTGTCCTCTTTTACCATCTTAGCAAACTTTGTTCGTTTTATATGCGTCAATAAACAACTTTTGCAACACGTAGATAGTACTAGTTTAGAAATTTGTATTCATAATTATTATTCATAAACATTTCCTAATAATGAACAAAAAAATCTATCTAGTCATATCTTTTTAATGTTATTCCTAATTCTTGTCCACTTGTTGATTATCGAATCGCCGTCTAAGAAGTTTCGCTTCAAAAATAAAGTTAATTTGTTACTTCGTTGCAACGTGATGAAATGACAAAAAAACATAATTTTGCCTTTATAATATTAATTAGGATGAAAAACATCTATGCAAACAAAAATTTGCAATGATAATATTAGTTAAAATTTTACACGAAACTGAATAGTTCCGATGATACTTTTCTCCTAGATATCACTAAATATGCAAAAATATGTAATAATTTCCAAGAAGTCTGTCAAACATTAATTGGTTATATGAACTTCTAAAAAAATTGTCAAACTCGGTTAAAAAGACACCTTGTAAAAATTGGTATATACATACATATATATATATATATATATATATATATATATATATATATATATATGTATATATATATATATATATATATATATGTATATATACCTGAGGAGAAAAAAATTAATCCAACGTGGCAACGTCTCGTTTCAGAGACAAACACGTAAAATATGAGGTTTTGTCTCAGATTATGAACACGAATTACATTTATCACATCAGTTGGCGTTTCTCTCTTCATATTTTTCTTTATATTTCTTTAAATTTATATTTTTCTTTGCATTTTATCTATTATTGTTGAATTTTCCTCTTTTTACCATTTATGAAAAAAATGAAAAAAAATTTATGAAAACGATATTTGAATAGCATGAGCGTATTATTTACTAACACATATTGCAAAAATATCACAATTTCAACTGAAATATTCTAACAGTAAATGAGGATATGGGTTAAAAGAATGTTTCCTAATTTTATTTTATTTAAAAGTAGTCTTTATTAAATACTGTACTTGCTGCAGCTCCACGCAATAAATCAAATAATATTTCTCCTAGATAGTAGGAACTAAATAATATATAGCTCTTTTCTTTAAGCTAATTATGAAAAAAATCGAATTGCAAAAACTGATGTGCTATTATATGTACTTGCTGAAATGTCAACTTTCTTTGGTTATACCACTGTTAAACTTGAGTCGAGAATAGTGTTTGACAGATGAAGTTACGACGAACTTCTCATATACTGAATTTATTAGACATGTTCTTCTCTATTTATGCAAGGTGTAACTTGCTATTCCAAGTTTATTGGTATGTGTATGAGTTTAGTTTATTTTTTTTAAACCTGTGAATATCTGAAACTTTATTTTATTGTTCCTATTATATATGAGGATATGTGGTGAATGATATTTTTTAAAAGTTTTTGATTATAAACTAACAGATATGCGATACTAAATTAAAAGAAAAGTAGCTTTAAAATATGTAAACAAAGTCCTATCACATGGTATCCCGTTTGATTTTATTGCTCCACGTTAATAAAAATTTAGTAGTTGTTAAGAAAAACTATCATGATCCTCGGATGGATGGACACCGAAGTGTCACAATAAGGGTTCCACTTTTACGTTTTAGGTATGGAATCTAAAAATTATTAGCACTTTAAAATGTTGTCGTATTTGAGTAATTTCAGCCCACACTGCGCATGTTCTTCTTTTTTAAGTAAAATAGATAGGAATATTATCAAATAAGTTAATACAAAACTATAAATGTCAAGTCAAATAAAAATCTTTCGAATACGAAAAAGCAATTTCAAAATAAAACCAGTGGCCGAAAAGGAACGAAGCTTCATTTCAAAATGGACGATTACAAAATTCATAACGTTAAACTTACGCTCCCGCCCAGTACGATTTGAATGAGCCGAGACGAGATAATACATGACGCCCACTGGGACCCCAGTCCCGCGGCCTTTACGTTATCTTACATGCATTTACAATAATGATAATACAATATGATCCAGGCTCCGACCACAATTAGTGGCCGCCGCCCGCCCTTCATTGCGGGCCGTAATTACTGATAGCCGGGTTAATTACCGTCCGGGCTGATTTTTGGTTTTGACTATTAGGTGGGCGAGTTCATCCCCAATTATATTTCGATTGTCGATTTATGATTGTCGGGTTCTGTGTGTAACTTTTGGTGGGGCGTGGAAAGTAAGAGCGGATAGTTATTAAAATTTAAAATTATTGGTCTATGAAATAATTTGCATTTTGAAATGATGCAAGCTTATTTGAGCTTTTATAAAAGGAAAACTTGATATTTAAAGAGTATATGCACATTTACATGCTCTTTGTTACTTAATAAATATATAAACATGTGGTTGATTTATTTAAACTAATGTCATAAAAAGACTTTGCGTCTTTCGTTTATTAGAAATACCTAATCTCTGGAATTATTTTTTAGATTTAAATAAAATTATCATGCTGCATTAAATAAATTGGCCAAGTGCATCAAGGGCTTTGAAGTAAAATCACTTTATTTATTACACGACATAATTAATATAAACTTTATTATAAAATAAATATTTAATAATATCTAATATTAAAAAAGAGGGAGGATGTATTTGTTATCGTGAATATCTTAAATACTACGAAATTTTGAATCATTGTTTCAATTTTCGTACAACTTTTGCAGAAGCTAAAACCAAGTTTTTTATAATGTCTTTTTTTCATATTTTTCAGAATGATAAAATATTTTAAGACACTTAACACTAAGTGCTTTAATAATATACGCGCAATAGTTAATTTGTCTCTTTCTAAAATTTCCATATAATTATTTTTTATCTTAAGCTATTAAGATATATGTAACTTTACAACACTACGTATATGTAGCTTTACAAGCGCTTTTGAAGAAATCACGGTTATAACGGACGTACAAACAGACACCCGAGTGATATTCCAAAAGTTTCGTTTTTTTTCCTTTTTAGGTACGGAGTCCTAAAAAAACCATTCGAATTTTTTTTATTGAATATTATTATTTATAAATATATAAAAAACAATAATGGACATCCAGAAATAAATTTATTTTTACCATTTCTGACGAAAACAAATTACGTTTATTTTTGTACAAGTTCTATGATTACTAGATACTGAAGAATTAAACAAATAAACGTTTATAGTTGGGCATTTAATAAAGACATAAAAAATGCGTTATTTTGAATTATAGATATGTGAAACGTAACAACGGAATTGAATAATGTCTGAGCTTTTTAACAATTTTATTAATTGTTGTTTTCAATGCAAAATGATAATGAAAATAATTCAGGTTATGAATTAACCATCTTCCACCAACTTATTAAATTACGTAACGAATCATGTTAGGATATGGTTTCTTGTAATAAAGTGCTATCTACGTTCATAAAACGTTAACTAGGAATTCGCCTATAAATAGAATATTTTATTATTATTCTTCTTCTTCGCAATACTGCTCTGTAAATTTGGTTTATTTCAAATTGTGCCTTATTTACCATCGAGTCGACGAAACAATAACCGCACCTTCGTTAAAATAATTTAACCACTACCGACCCTTCCAATAGCATTCTTGACCTCTAACAGCCAAAAATGAGAAAGAAATCATTATTACGTTTTAATGACAATTAGTAAAAGCTCTCGCCTCTCTCAATACGGCGGCGGCGCCGGTCGCCCGCCCAGCGCGCTTCCCTTTTCATTACATTTTCCCACTCACTTTCCGCGGACAACTTTTAAGTGCAATTACGTGACTAAGCGCAAAACATTAATTCGTTCAGCGTTCAAACACGTCTTGAAGGCCGCAAATTTACTAACTTTCTAGTGGCGGCCCTCCCGAAGACACTCCGGACTACTCGGCTCTACGACCTACGATGAGCTTTTGGAGCTTTGTTTGCATTTGATTTTACGAGGGCGCGACGAAAGGTGCCAATTTGAAATAAAATTTTGTTTAGTTTTTTATCAATTGCAATTTTGATTGAACTCTGTGCTAGTTTAATAAGTATTTATTTATGAATTTAAAACTATTATCGACAATGAATTAATAGGTGATATAGACCAATAAATGGAAAAAAACTTCTAAAAATGAAAACGTATACATTAAAATCCATGCAATTGAAATGAAACTGCCTTACTACGAATGAGTTATTCATAACAAATTTAATTACTCATATATTCTTTGCAAATTTTGTGTGATATAATGACTATTATTATTACTATGAGGCATAAATCTTATACATACGATTTTTCAATCAAATATGAAAAACATGTGTAACGAATATACAAAAATTAATATCAATTCAGAAAAGTCATTCAAAAATTTCTTTTTAAATGTTAGTTATGAATAATGCCATCCGTGCTCGGTAGTCATAATTTCAATATTCATAGCAATGAGTATTACATAATATAAATAGTATATAATAGTGCGATAATATAATAGTATAGTATGAATAGTATATAATAGTGGCATTATATTAATATTTATAAAAAGTGGCCGCCAGAAAGCGTTAGGTTAGCGTTAAATACTTATGAAAAGGCTGTATAATATACAGGTACGCTGCAATTTAAACATCGGTATAAAACAAGTTTTAAATCAATAATAAAGTAAAAATATACTAAATGTAATGAATGAAACAGAACAAGTGACTTGTTATTACCACGAAATGGAAGAAGTACACTCATAGAGTTATAGTTTTTGTCAGTTTACGTGCAAGATTTTAAATATTTCATTGCATTGAATATAATTATATATGAGGTATGTACACAAGTAAATATATTAAATTACTAAACCGAATATAGTTATAGTTTTTTGTCAGTTTACGTGCAAGATTTTAAATGTTTCATTGCATTGAATATAATTATATATGGGCTATGTACACAAGTAAATATATTAAATTACTAAACCGAATATAGTTATAGTTTTTTGTCAGTTTACGTGCAAGATTTTAAATGTTTCATTGCATTGAATATAATTATATATGGGCTATGTACACAAGTAAATATATTAAATTACTAAACCGAATATAGTTATAGTTTTTTGTCAGTTTACGTGCAAGATTTTAAATATTTCATTGCATTGAATATAATTATATATGGGCTATGTACACAAGTAAATATATTAAATCACTAAACCGAATATAGTTATGGTTTTTTGTCAGTTTACGCGCAAGATTTTAAATATTTCATTGCAATGAATATAATTATATATGAGCTATATACACAAGTAAATATATTAAATTATTAAACCGAATATAGTTATAGTTTTTTGTCAGTTTACGTGCAAGATTTTAAATATTTCATTGCATTTAATATAATTATATATGAGATATGTATACAAGTAAATATATTAAATTACTCAACAGAATATGACAAAATAATATGTAATTGCAGGCCCAAGAATAAATACAATATAATAAGAGAATAAATACAATAAAAAAGATAAAGTACGAAGAATTTTGTTACAGTTTGCTCCTTTAGGGTAAGATTTAATAAAAAAAAACAAAAGACGATGTAAAACAACGGTTTTTTAGACGATGTGAAATGATGATCGATAAAGTACGAAGAAAGAATTTTGTTATAGTATGTTTCGTTTGATTAAGAATAAATAAAAAAACAAAAGACGATGTAAAACGACGATTTTAGAATAAATTTAAAAAACCAATAGACGATGTAAAACGACGATTTTATATAGTTTATAGAATAAATGAATTCCTTATTACATTAGTAGTGAACGGGAGAATTGTTATACAGATACAGAATATAAGAAAGGACTTATCTATTGTTTTCTGCTTCAAACTGAGCAGAAAATTTTAAAGAACTATGTAAATTTTTTTTTATTTCCCAACCGTCTTGGAGAAAAATAACTGTCAAAGTTGCAGTTCTAACAAAAATAATTACATTTTTACAGGAACACGTTTTAAATATACTTAGTTTAATGCACATATGTATGAATACTAGATACGTTCTTTGTTATTCATTCTTTGTTAGTCCTAATACGTTATTTTAGACACGATTAATAGAAAGAACATTTTAAGTAGAAACATGATTCATACTAGTAGTACTACATAAAAACACTTAGTTTATAAACTATTTATAAATATTAGTGTTATTTAATATTCGCCTTATTGCCTTGTATGAATAGAGCAAATTGAAATTGTATGAATATACAGAAGTTTTTACGTCAAGCGCTTTCTAATAAAACACGGTTGTAACGACATACAAACAGACACTCGAGTAATATTCTAAAGGTTTCGTTCTTTCTTCTTTTCTAGGTACGGAGTCTTAAAAAAATTATCAAACTTACTTTATTGAATATAATGGTGAAAAATTGTATATATTTGGCGTTAATTTTGTAGAAATTCATTATTCACAAATAAAAGAAACCACGTGATGTAGTATTATTCCTACTTTCTTTAAGTTCTACGACCTAGGTTTCGTTGGATTACATCTTCAGGTTGGCTATTAGCAAAGATCTACCTTTGCTAATAGCCCAGTTGTGAATAATGGTGAAATATTTATGGATATATAAAAAACCATAATTGGCAACGAGAAATAAATTTATTGTTACCATTACTAATGAAAAAATTACGTATTTCGATGAAAAATAATGAAATGTAGTTTGATATTTTTCGCAAGCTTAAAAACATCTTTACTTTTAAACTTCCAGTAACGCTGTTTTTTTATAATTTTTCTAGGAACGCTGTTTTTTCATATTTTTTCTGGTAACACTGTCTTTTTCATAATTTTTCTAGTAACGCAGTTTTTTCATAGTTTTTCTATTTACACAGTTTTTTCATAATTTGTATTTAGCGATTTGAAAGATGGAAGGAGGGAAGAGGAGAAATAAATGTTTTTGAGAATATTTTCAGCAATATCTTTAGAAACATTTTTAAAAAATAGTTATGAAATCCCTGTACTTTATATTGTCTTTTAATTAACATTGCACACGACACATAAAATTGAATAATTTTTTGAAACTTTAATTTTGACTGTTATAACATATCTGTATAAACATTTTTGCTTTTAAATATTGAGTTATATTTGGGTGAATATACTTTATAACTAACAATTTTAAGTTTCTTTATCGAACTCTTTCTAAGGAAAAAGGTTTTGACAGACGAAAGAATATATAACTTCAGGTGTTTCATTTTTAGGGTCGCTAATACCAAAAAGAAAGAAAACGGAAGCCCTGTAATATCATTTATTTATTCCTCTATGTGTCACAGCCATTTCTCAGAAATCATTTAATATAGTGATTTGAAAATTTGTATGATTATAAAACTTATTAATCCATATATGTTTTAACTGTTAACACTTAAAATATTCAAAAAGGCATTTTAAATATTGAATAATATAATATCTACTCGAATTTTTATTTAATTTTTCAAAAGCATTCCAAACCTTTTTTCAATTATATTTATGATAATAATAAAAATGCCGATAAAAATATGCCACTTCCACTACAAAATTGCCGAAGTCAAAATCACGAAAAAAGCATTACTTGTAAGAAGTTTACTTAAATATTACCGAAAAACTATAGAGAGGATTCTAAACTTAATAATTTCTGAAATTCTCACAGTATTTTTAAGCTTTTTGAAGATATTATTGGCATTATATTTACATGATGAAAACTATTGAATATATTTGGCGTTAATCTTTGCTAATATCCCACCTGAAGATGTTGTAATACAACGAAACCTAGGTCGTGGTAAAGAAATTAAAGAAAGTAGAAATACTACTACATCACGTAGTTTCATTTAATTGTGAATGATGAAAAATAATACTAATATTTATATATAGTTCAATAGAATTCACATTCTTAAATATTTATTTACACTTAAGTATTTACAAAACGCGAGTTCTACTCGTATATGATAGATTGACAGCTTTTTTTATGAAATACAAATCCATAAAAAAGAAAAGCTCAAGAAAAGCTCTAGACTATTACTCTTTTAATGTAAAGGAAGATTTGATCTTAAAATTTCCATACCGTATAAAATATTCTCTTTTCTACTTGGTGAAATTTGAAACCACATTGAAAGCAACCCTTGCTTCGATATTTTAATTATATTGATAATTATTTACCTGACCTGCTTTTAAATTATTGAAGCAAAGCTTATTAATAATAATAAACGTCTCGTCTACTTGCTGTCTTATCTTTATAATTCAATAGACAGTTGACCAGAAAATTCTATAAATTTCGTTACAGTGGAGCTCCTTTGAAGAGATTCACATTTCATAATGAAATTTGAAAAAAGTATCTAACAAAGTACACAGAAACCTTTTATAAACGATTACTAAAAATTATCAGTATCAATGGCTTTTTTTATAATTGTAATATTGTGTTAATTAATTAAAAATTAACTGCAAGCTGACATCGACATTCGCTCAGTGTTCTCAAAATGAATATCTTTTTCGCTCTTTTTGAATTTATAGTGATTTTTGGGACAATTCTGTCGGGCCTGCAAGTTTCATGGATTAGTATGTTATACGTGTGTATAGAGGATACACAGAAAACAGTCCGAACTTTGTTTCATTTCGCTTGTTCAAAGAATTCCTTAGAAACAGCATTTATAAACTATTGTGGTGTGTGTGTTTGTAAACTCGCATTACGACTGTTCTATACGCGTATGTAAACATTTAAGCGTACATAGTATTGCTATTACAGTATTTACAAATATTAATATCATTTCTCACTGTATAATATGCAGTATGTCTTTCATAAACAAAAAATATGCAATTAAAAATACGAGATTATATTTACAGTTCATTTATCCCATTTGTATGCAGTTTCTAAGAAATTTTACAGATCCAACTACATTATATAAGTTGGTCGACTGTTACTCGTAAACTAGTAGAGCTCACTTATACACTTACTGTTACTCGTAAGTATATACTAACTGTTACTCGTAAACTAGTAGAGCTCACTTACTGTTACTCGTAAACTAGTAGAGCTCACTTACTGTTACTCGTAAACTAGTAGAGCTCACTTATATTTACAGTTCATTTATCCCATTTGTATGCAGTTTCTAAGAAATTTTACAGATCCAACTACATTATATAAGCGACTGTTACTCGTAAACTAGTAGAGCTCACTTAGCAAGGATAACTTTTCTTTTAATTTCTTCACGTATTGTTAATACTTTTTAAATACTCGTTTAAATAGTTTTAAAAAAAATTAAAGTTGCATAGTTTAGGGTTTCGTGTAAAATGGCTAGGGGACCACAAGGGACTCAAAAATGTATTTTTCCTATTTTTAGAAGAGATTCACATCACAGAATGATTGTGAATATAAATGTTATTTCAAATTAGCGTCGAGTATGTTTTGTAACTGCAAAGCTAGCTAAACTTGTTTTTAATTTTTTTGACAAAACTAGAAAAAACTCTCACAGCTTACTTAACTTTATGTATAATTTTTTCAATGCGAAATCTAAATGTACATCCAAAAAAAAACAACAAAATAATGTTAAAAATTAATTACTTCATAGTTATCAGAATCAATCTGGTAACTTATAACTTGCCATGCTTAATAGCATATTATATAAAATATTTTACAAAAATGGGTCTTAGGTAATGAAAAGTAAGACAATTTAATAAGTTGAGAATGATATCGTTGGAATCGTAATCATTAAATATAAAAATGTATTTTTACTTTAATCACATTACAAAACGATTTCACTGAAACTAGATTATTTGAAAATTTACAAAATTCAAAATACCAGCAAATGGGAAATTAAAAAAAATGAAAATTAAAATATACACAGGCAGGCATTGTTAGGAAAAAAGCTATTAAAAGGGGAACTAGATAATATTAGGCAGGGGTACTTTTTTCAGAGGATCCTTGAATACATTATGAAAAAAATAAGTGAGTCAATTTCTTAGACAGTTTCAACAATTTTATTAGCTCAATATATTGAAATGAAACGAATTGATATAAAAATGGATATGCATTTCAAGTTGCAACCTATATTCAAAAATATTGTCATATTTTTAGACAAAAATGGAATGAATGTTCAAATTTTTGAGATCATTGTCAATAAGATCCCGATAGAGTGCATCTACATAATCACCCAAAGACTATAAAAGTATTTGGCGGAGGCTGGATTTAGTTTCCACAGCTAAACAATTTTGACAATTCTTTCATATTAAATCATATATACAATCAATTGTGGACAAACACAATTAATTGTGAAATACGAATTTCTACAATATTAACGCCAAATATATTCAATATTTCTTATATCCGTATTTACGATATGAAACACAATCTGAAAAATTTTCAAAATTCCTTTTTTATTTAAGCATAAGATTGAGTTTTTATCTCAACCCATACTATAAAAAGCGACGGCCATCCGAACAAGACTAAAAGTGCAATCTACTCTTGTTATTCGCGGAATAATAATCTAATCTATCTTCGCTATTCGCGAAAGTTACATTCATACAAAAAGTGACCGTTCCCCCATGTTACTTCCAATAAAATTTTACCACTGTTCCTTTGATCACATGACCAATACTTTTACCAAATATCTCCACCCTCGTTATAATACACACCCCAAAACTTATCGAAAGGCGAGCAACTCGCTCAACACGCAATGTATAAATGGATATAAGCACAAACAATAATACAATTCCCCCCATTAAAACTGCTAAACGTATCCAATCGAAACGGCGGAAAGTCATAAAACCGGTCCCCCCTCTCCCACACAAACTAAACTTATGTAGCAAGCACCGGAATAATGCAAGTTGTTGAAGGCGAAATGCCTAAATTTCAACGATAACCATATGTGCCTGCAAGATTTACATCTAAGAATTATTTCTTCTTAAAAGTTAAGCCGTTATTAAGTTTTGTCGTCGTAACACAAATTTAATGTGGAATTTTGAGAGACCAGCGCCTCCGTAACACGTAACGAACAGGATCTTTATACATTAGATACGCTCATTATGTTTGTTTATGAGTCAGATGTAGCTTACATACGTACATATGTTAGGGGGATAAACTCAAACTGTCACGGCTTACTATGAGCGTTTGGGGAAACTATTTGTATTCAAGTGTTTGCGTACGTCATGTATTTTGCAGGTGCGCAATATAAGTACGCCTATTATGTCTTTGGAGATGAGAAAATGTAACAAATTATTTTATATTCAAATCTTAATCGTGTTACATCTATATAAACTGAGAAGACTAACTTATCAGTTCGTACCTTTTTATAGCCAACCCCAATATAATTGAATTCGACTCGACTCGATGACAATAAAAAGAATTATAGAAAAAACACCAAAATATATTAAATAAGACAAAGAACATAATGAAATATAAATTCCTATTATCATCACCACCATCTTGTCATAGAACTATGAATACGCCTGTAATGAAGAATCCAAAGCGAAAGTGTCACTTTCGTGACAGAGTGAACATCCGAGATTGTTCACTCTGTCACGAAAGTGACACGTTTTGTCACTTTTTTGTACTAAATATAAATAATTCGAAATTCAAATAATTCTTGTGTCGGTTTTCTTCCTATTTATACCTGTGATATTTCAGGTATAGAACAGACATATTTTCTGCTCTGCTCTTAACTGTCCTCACCGTACTCAAATATGGCTTTCGAGACGATAGTATCTCTGTGATCTTTGCTTATGAATTACTCTAAGTGTGCGAAATCTTCTTTTGACCCCATACAGATACATTGCACAATTCAGGCGTGAAAGGTGAAAGAAGGGACGAGCAAAAACTAGATATCCGGAATTTTACATTTAATATATTGATTAGGATTCCATCTCTCAGGAACACACTGATCGTAATGGAAACTTGAGCACTTTACTCCTGATCATAAGATCCGTTAAAACCTAATTTAGTAGCAGGCAAATATACCAACAAACTATCGCATTTATGATACTAACTGGATTGTCTCGCTATGTTTGACCAGGGCCAATGATAATTTCTGTGTAGTCTATAATATATAAAGTATGAGACGCAAATACTCAAATCTCGACTGCATTAGACGGTAGGATCAAATGTCAAATAAACGTCAGTCTCAAAAGACACCTAGATTTGAAAAACGTAGAATTCCACACCAATTAAATATGAATTGAAGTGTACCATCAAATTTCCACTGCTAACTAATATTTCCATGGGCTGTATAGTTATCTAAAATTAATCTTTAATAGAGGAAGAATTAAAATATTACTTTATTAATGTTTAATCCGACCTACTCCTGCATATGTAGGAAAAACAAAAAAAACATGGACATTTATCGAAGGCGACGGAAAAGCGATTGCTATTTTTCGAAAGAAAAATTCACCAAAGTATACATATTTACATCAATATAAATTGTATATGGCAACTAGGAACAGGCTCAAAGCTATGTAGTGGATACTGCGAGCCAGATATTTCCAATTATATAATAAAATGAGCTAAGAATTTGATAGAGCGGTAAAAAACGAAAAAGAAGTTGTTCTTGGTATATTGTATTGAAGTTAGGGTAAGAAGAAAACCAAAAATAAAGTTCATTGGCTACTTAAAAAAACCGTTAAGGTGAATAAAATTAGGAACTGGAAGATAAAGCTCAAAACAGCACTTTTTTTCACTTTGCGCTGCGCGCCAATGAAGGAAAAGAAGAAAAAAAGGAAGTTTTCCACGGATTCGAATGATGACAGAAATTTTAGTCTTGCAGGTGGTATATTTAAACTCCTCCTCATTTAGGTGTTGTGCCAAAATTAGTAATAAAAAGCAATCGCAGTCTTAAAATCCCATTTCGAATTTCTTTTCTCCAGTGCTATATCTGACCAATATTTCTACACAGATGAGAGACCTGGACTATTAAGGAAGATCTCAGGAAACGTAGATATGATACGTCTGTAGGTCCTCATTCAAAATATGGATGCATCATGTCTACATCTTGGACTCGTAAAATCACTGAATGAAGAGGTTTTACGACGGTTCGAAGTTTTGCAAACTATCGAATAATGTAAAGTTCCATATCTGAGATATATGTCTGATCATATCTGTGTGAGGCATGACAGACACATGAGGCATGACAGAGCTCTAGCAACTAATAATGATGGAAAAAGTTGCTGGGAGAAAAAAGTCAGCGGTAGAAGAAAGTCATAGTTGCGCAACATCCGAGAATGGACCGAGATTACAAGTGTCATCGAACTCTTTTGGCCTTGCCAAGGATAAGGCCAAGAATTACTAGACTAGCACTAGAAGAAGTTTAAAATTGGAAAGGATGAAATGTTTTTTTTGCGATTGAACTTACCACTTTTTTATTAGATTTCAAATGTAAGAGTAAGGACTACTATCCAATTACTACGAATCCATGAGGTTCGAAAAAGCAAACAAAGGCGAGTCAGGGTCGTGTGACAATTATCTCAAACCTTAATCGAATATATGTGCTGCTGATTGATTTTGTTAAATATACTCTACCACATAGGTTATTGATTTTTTACTTTTTATTATATGTAATATAATTTGAAGAGATAGAGGGGATGGGACAAGTATTGTTAATGTTTTCTCTTTAACTTTTATAAATAATATTTTCATGTTTACATTTGGCCTGCTGTATTTTTATATTTTCTAAATATACAGTTTTACGTTTGTCTGTACATGTGATGAAATATAACCGCCTCTCTTTATACATAAATTAAAACGATAATGGGACTGTATCCATGCCCGAATCACACAGAAATCATTGATTGGATTTTTGTAACAAAAAGCTTGGTCAACATCTGCCTTGGAAATAATAAAAATAATTACTCAATTCTACTATATTATTAAAGTACTAGCGTGACCCGTGCGAAGTCGAAGTTCGCATTATTTATTCCATTATGAAGCTCAGATGACAGATCAAACAAATATTTTACTAAAATTGACATATAGAGGCGCAAGTATCAAAAAGTATTGAGCTAAAGCGCCACTTTATTTATACGTGAGTGGATTTGAAATTAAACAAAAATTTTACCGACCGTCAATCATATTGACGTTGAGCCGTTAGATGGCAGCATTGCTGTTTTGTGTATATAATTTTTTTAATTAATTAATTTGCAAAAACAATAGCAATAATAATTTTTTTAGTTGTGGATGCCGGTAGAGCAAGCAATTATCTATAAAATGATATATAATTTATGTGGATTAGTTGTGAGGTTTTTTCTAAAAAGGGAGAGTAACATCTTAACCTTAGCGTATTAGTATATATGATGATGATGATGTATTTATGTGTTATTAACTGACGACCATATCTCTTTCTTTTTTAAGCAACCACAATTAAACATGAAATTTTATAATTCTCCATTAGGTGGCAATGATTAATTTCTAATAAATGATTTTAATTTAATAACACATTTATATTGACATATTAGTGACAATAGTGTTATATATCTATTAGATTTTAGGGTAGCCTCCTTAGTGCCTTTCGGGGAGAAAAAGTTAAAAGATTTAGAAATATTTAAAATAGCACAATATTTACTGGGCGAAGAGGTAGCTTTGCTAATTTCCCTAAAATCTGAAATTAATATTTTTGTAATTTACAGTTATTTCTACGTTGTTTCTAAATAAAGTTTTGTAAAATTTAGCTTTCTAAGTTGTATAGTCTCTGATAAAACAGATTATGATAGATACAGGTGATATAATAGATACAGAGGACCCATACAGGTGGACAGTAGCCGATTTAATTTCAAAGAATTTTTTTTCTAGTTTTCATTCGTTATAATAAAACGTTTAAAATTATGAATTAAATTTTGAAAGAACGAAATATGTAACTTGCCAACCATGTGCCTTCACTTATAAACATGAATTTATATTTCATCGTGTCTGGTCTAAAGGCTAATAACGTCCCATAACTTGATCGATTTTACGTTTTCACTGTAAAGGTCGGCCGTACGAAGCGTCGCTCGTCCCGGGTAACATAACGTAGTTTGCAAGTTATGGGGTCGTCGCTAGATAGTTGGAATGATAAAAGTTTATATTCGTCGAAGGCTTATTGACGCGAGTGAAGTTATAGCTTTTCAAGAGACCGCTCACTCGTGTTTGTATTTACATGTGGAGTTTGTTTTCTCCTGCAAATTTACATTGCAAACAAGTTTCTTTTATATATTTTTTTTATTTCCGTTGATAGATAAGTTTCAGAGAACCTATTTTGGTGTGTATGTAGATTTTTTTGGTGGATTTTAAAAAAGGAACCTACTTGACGGTTTAAAATGTGTGAGCCTTTAATCTCAATAATCCTCCTTCAGTGAATCAATGAATAAGCCTCCTTCAGTTAGTGAGCGATTTCAAATTTGAGATCTCGGATTCAAAATAGTACGAGTTTTATCCAAGTTTGCAAAACTTTTTGAAATCAATGATTTTGATTAAATTTCTCTATAAAAATATACGCTGCAAGCCGCTAATGTGAATAATCATCCGGTGTTTAATGTTGGCTTCTTTCGTGTGTCCTCCAACTCTTGGTTAGGAGTTATGGAAATTTTATAGGGGATCAGAAGACGTTGTTATAATTTTTTCAACATTTCTATATATCTATATCTTTCTATATATTGTGCGTAATTAGACTCCTCTACGAAGTATTATGGTAAACAAATTGAAAATTGGGGTCGTTTTTACCGTATAAGAGGTACCTTCTCTATAAATTTATAATTTTTTTAGTTTCATTTTTTCTCTCATAACATCGATTAAAAACACTTAAGTGTCGCTAGCTATAGCAGAAATGCTTGGACATTTTGGTCAGTCACTTAGATAGTAAACAATTTAAAGTAACTTTTGAGCCTTTAACTTCCGACTTGATAATAATTTTATGGATAATTTTTATCATTATATTACTTTCAAAATTTTGAGGAATATATTGATGCTAGTTACCATGTAACCAGAAAACCTTAATGGCATAAACTATTACTAAGAAAATGTTTAAACTTAAGTTTTACTAGTATTATTCTGAGAATATTTATATCATTCATAAAGATGGTATAACAAAAGTCTTAATTACTACTAATGAACTCAGTAAAATTATAGAATAACTCTTCCGAAGTTATTTCAAAAATCGTATTTAGAGCAACGTTAAAAATAATTTTATTCTTCGATTACATCTATTCTTCTTGAGTTTTTAATTTTTTCATTCATGAAAGAGCATGAAATGATGAAAAAACGATATGAGCTACATATGAAAACTTTATTAAAACAGCATGAATAAATGATAGTGAATATAAAATTTTACAAATAATGTCACAATCCCCATTATAGTATTCTAACAATAAATGAGAATATTACTTGAATTTTATTTAATTTAAAACTTATCATCAATAACTATTGCTCTTAGTACAGCTACATTAAATAATACTACTTCTCGATACTTTCAGTAGCACGAATTTAATTATATAATGAACTTTTCTTTATATAATACTACTTCTCGATAGTTTCAGTAGCACGAATTTAATTGTATACGGAACTTTTCTTTATATAATACTACTTCTCGATAGTTTCAGTAGCACCAATTTAATTATATACGGAAATTTTCTTTATATAATACTACTTCTCAATAGTTTCAGTATCACGAATTTAATTGTATACGCAACTTTTATTTATATAATACTACTTCTCGATAGTTTCAGTAGCACGAATTTAATTATAAACGGAACTTTTCTTTATATGATACTACTTCTCGATAATTTCAGTAGCACAAATTTAATTATATATAGATCTTTTCTTTGAAATAATTATAGACACAATCGAATTTCAAAAAAATACTAAATGTCAACTTTTTAAAATTATAGCAAATAGTTCGAGGTCGGGATATTGTATGGCAAATGAAGTTATGACGAGCTTATCGTGTACTGAATTTATTAGTAGCATTTTTATCGATCCTCTGTTTATGCTTCTAATACAATAATTTTCTATTCAAATTTATTAGTACGACTGTTAATTTAAGTCCAAACTGCAGAAAATTACTGAATAGCTTATCCAAAAACACTACATTTATGCTGCTGTTCATTAAAATATAGTATTAATCCAAATGATAGTTTTTCACAACGAGCCAATTCATCAATTTTACAATTTATCTTAGTAATTTTAGTAATTTCCGTCAGCGTTATTTCCGATACAACTTCGATTACTCGAAATTAGAGTAATCAAACGTCATTAAAATCGAATTTTATTTGGAAGTACTCATCAAGATCAATTTATGGATTTTTTTCCAGATTTTAACATAATCTTGTTGGTTGATGGATGGGGTGACTTTGAAACTTAATATTTCATACAGAAGGCTAAGAAAATAAGTCTTAAATGGAACCTAAACCTTATTTCAAAGGAGCGTTCTAAATATATTCCACAAAATACTGAAATTTCTTTATTCATCCCAAATTTTTAGTGAGGAAGGGTATCTAAAAAAAAATAGAAAAACTCTTTTTATTCTACAAATTTATTGAGATCTTTATTAGAAATAGGTACTTGCAAAATATCTTGCACGTAGTTTTAAAAGTATAAAACTACGAATGTGTGACACACGCATACCGTTATAATAAAATTGTAAGGGTTCCATATTTTATAATGAAACATTAAAAATATCGCTTATTAACGTTTATTATTAAATCACATTTAAATGGTTATCCTACTATTACGACCCAATAACAGTGGGAAATCTAGAGGTGATTTAAAAAAAAATTAATTTCTTTCTGTTTTTATTTCTCTATTAATTAATATATGTCTTAATTGACATATATTTATGATTTTGTAAATATATGTTCGTTTTTTAAAAATAAAGTGCCTTAAAGTTGATTACGATTAAGCGAAAAGTTGGCCTTTACAAATTACGCCTAATTGGATTGAAAAGCAAATAAATTTTACTAACAAATTGTGTCATATTACCTATTTTTATATTGTGAATAAAACTTTTAACATTATTGTGACCTTCAGATCATAATTATTAGTTTTCAGAAATTTGTTCACGTCGGTTCAAAATTATAACAAGAAATATCGTATTGTGAGCTAGCTATTATTTAATGAAAACCCTTTCACATTATTTATGTTATTATATCGTTAACAATATTTTAAGATCCAAAACAAAATTAGTTTCTTATTATAAAAATCTCAGAATAAATTTAGAAATAATTATAACTCAGCTATATATTTTTTCTGAAACAAAATTTTTGAATTTTCCAACGAAAACTTAAAAAAAGAAACAATTTAATTAAGAATAGTTATAAACTTTTTTGAAGCCGTTGTAGCCAATATTAAGCGTAGCCTTTTTTATAATGCATATTTTTATATATAAAACATTAATTAGGAAACAATTTCTTAAAAAGTTCATTGGTTTCGTTTTTTTTTTTTTTTCGAAAATATCGGTTTTTTTCCAAATAATTGCTTAGAAGGTAATGTTTTGCTTCTCCACTTTGTCATGTATTGATTCACAAATACTGCTTATTTTGTTGTAAACATTGCATCTACATAATTTCAGTAGAGATAATAATATAAGTACTTATTCCATAGTCGTTAAATATTTAATGTATTTACAAAGAAAGGTCTTATAATAGCAATCACCATTAAGTGATGAGATAAGTGCAACAAAGTCTATATTACTACAAATTACTAACTTGGATTAAGAAATCTCGTGACATAAACGTGACCAATTACCCTGCTTTTTCCATTTTCTTCGGGCACAGGTGTTCCCATATCTCACTCGAGTGCGCAAAACGACCGAAAATCTTATCATTCCTCTTCCCAAATATAACATAATTTGAAACCAATACGCGGCACCGGCAGTCGGTTTCGTAACGATCAAGAACCTTGTCCATCATTGTCAGCCCAGCTCGGCCGCTCCATCAGCGGGCGACGTCGCCCGTCGTAATGCGAGCGCCTTTTTATTTCACAGTTTTATGGCGTCGTTACTTGCGAGTAAATTCAGTCAGCCTCCCTCTTAAATTTACGATGCCCACCGCCACTATCAATTCCGTGAAATGGTACGTTAAGTTCACGGACATTATTTAAGATTGTGAGCTTTTAAGTTCGTTTACTAAATTTGTTTCTGGGTACAGTGCGGCGCGGCCGGTTCGCTTGCGCTTTTAAATGGGCTCGGCATAGGCAAGAGGGTTGCAGGATTGATGCTTCCGGTTGCTGAGGAGAGACTGATGTGAAGCTTTTAATAGAATGACGTTTGCTTTTTAGGTTTTGTAAAAAGTTTGTCAAAAATGTAGTTTGTACGCGATAAAGTAAGTAAAGTAATAAATGTCATGTCAAACTAATGTCAAAAACAATAACATATAGTTGATAGAAACAAATATTAACACTAATATCCTTTCACCAGTATAACTTTTATCAAAAAGGGTTGTTAAGATGTGATAATAAAAAATAGGCCAAATAATCTCAATAGAGAACATATATTCCTCACAATACATCTATAAAAATTAAGATATTTTTATAAATATTGGTTTCAAAAGATATTTATTAACAAAAAATTTACATACTGAATATATTTGGCGTTAATTTTGAAGAAATTAATTATTCACAATTATATTAAACTACGTGATGTAATATTATTTCTACTTTCTTTACGTTCTTTACCACGACGTAGATTTCGTTGTATTACATCTTCAGGTGGGCTAGTAGCAAAGATATCATCTTTGTTGTAGCATCTTTGCTACTAGCCCACCTGAAGATGTTGTAATACAACGAAACCTAAGTCGTGGTAAAGAACTTAAAGAAAGTATTTCTACTTTATACTACATCACGTAGTTTCATTTAATTGTGAAAAATTTACATCTTTATATGGTACAGTGTTAGTGAATTCATATAGTACCCGTAAATTATTAAAAATAAAATTATAATTAAATGTGGTATTGAGCTCCTAAACTCTCAAAGGCGACTCAATGTAATATACATTATCTATAAATATAATAAAATTGTGACAAAGTAAATTCTATACATAGAAAATATTTTAAAGTGTGATTGATTTAACGTATAAAATAATAACATAAGCCAGAAAACCTATTATATAGAAATAGAGCGTTCGCGCATGGATATAAGTTAAAAAGTACTTTTTCCTGACACCGTGCAATCGAAGCTGCGAGCAAGAGCTAGATTTTTCAACAAAGATTCGGTGACAATTTAATCTACGAGTATCGCTATCTTTAAATAACTAGCTAAATGAAATGTTTTAATACTTTTGACCGCGTATTACAAACACCATGCTTTACTTTCAATGGAATGCGGTTGATAAGCAATCCGAGTTGCAAAACTCGGCTTGCTTATCAACCGCATTACCACTGAAAGTAAAGCGTGGTGTTTGTAAACGACACAGATCATGATCAGAAGCTATAAAGGAGGGTATAAATATTTTTTGAAAATTATTATAATTATAAGCAAAATAATAATAAATATTTAAAAAGTAACTAATTGTCTGCAGTAAGTTTATTAATAACGTCTTTCAATGAATCAAGTAAATAGGAGAACTTATATACATCTTGTAAATAAACTGTAGCTAACAGGACATACTCTTGTCCGATGTGAATAAATTCAATCAGCGATCTTAATAAGTTAATAAATATACAACGCAAGTAACTTTCCCGTCTTACTGTACTTCAACTCACAATTATCAAACAATTATCTGCCTAATTGTCTTCTCTACCAGTGTTTTCGATTTAGTTATCGCTCGGAATTACTTTCTGTCTTAACGACCTTTTTAAAACTGCTTTGTTCGGACGGCTATAACTATATTTTAATACACTTTCATTACAACAGATAAAACTGTAATTTTAAACTTAATTGGATATTAACGTAGGCTATAAAAATGAACTAGTTATTTTCCTATTATTAAAATATGTCAAAGTAAAACGTTGTTATTATTAATGTCTATTATTATATCTATTATTATTATGTAAAATAGTAAATATTATATATTTTATGTGACATGAACATTATACATGAAATCTTGTAACTAAATATGAAACTGATTTATAATAAACATACGTAAATTAGTAGTACTTTAGGATATTACTTCAAAAAAATTTTAAAAAACCAGCAAATCTGACTCGCATATCGAGAGTTCCGCACGTGCGAAGCAAAATTATTTATATTAACTTATCAGTGATATGGACTTCATAACGTAATTAATATTTAATAATAAATTATATCTCAAAAAGTGTGACATTTAGTATCATTGTTATAGTTTTCCTAACAACCCTTGCGTGGGCTCCTAATACACAATTTTTATGTCATAGTTTTAGGTTGAGCTTTTAAAAACACTTAAAAGCTCAACTTAAAATTATGACTTAAATAAGGCCGAGGGAGACATTTAAAAAAAATGTTTTTTCAATATATCTCTACTGAACATTTTTCAGATATACTATATAAAATAATGAAAAAGTATTTTTGTAACCCTTATAACTAGTCCTTTCAGCCGCTGCGATATATATGGAATTAAAAAAATATCGACTAATTAATTTGTCCTCAAAATTGCCATATAAATGGTTTTGAGTGTTATCTTATTTGAAAACACATGGCTGTTTTTGACTATGGGCTTAAAGGTGATATTCATCCGTAGAAAGTTAGTCTATTAACAGAGAATTAATTAGTTTCTAATTTTATAATTAATAAATTGTAAAGGCTTGTCAAATTTTAAACATTATTATCTATATGAAATCTTTTTTAAATATCGTTTATCATTTTTTTATATATTCGTTTCAAAGGTTTAATAAAGAAGTTATGAGCAGGAAATATTTATATCGATGATGATAACCAATTAAATTAAAGCGATGAGTGAAACACATACTAAAGGGACCATTAAATAATGGTATGGACGAAAATTTATGATTCACTTTTTTAATTTTCATTAATTAATCATAGCATTACAAATTATAGAAAGAGTGTTAGGTTCAGGTCAAAAGGGCCAATAGACTTTAAAAAACTAATTTAATTACATTGAAAAGCAATTAAATGTTACGAGCAATTTTCGTCTCCATTTTATAGATTTTGTAGAGCCATTTATGGGCGATACAATTGATCTACTAATAATAAATGATCAAATCGATCGTAAGGGATTTTGTTATTTGGATTTTGTCTGTTTATATTTTTGCGTGTTAATCTGCTTTATAACTATGCCAAATTTCAAATTCCCATCTCAAGCGGTTTCTGAGAAAAATAGTAGTAACAGACGGATAGATGGGCACATATAAGGGTTCCACTTTTTCTTGCCAGGTTAAAAATATGACAAAATAGTAAAACTAACTAATAATCTTTGCCGTACTGAAGCGAAAGTTTGGTGATCTCTCACAATTATTTTAATACAAGATGACAGACTTTCTCAAAAGTAAATGTACTTTGGATACTGTTTGAAAAAAGGTGTAAAAGGACAGATTTTGACATAGCATCGGACTGTGGAACAATAAAATTCTAAATGCAATTTTAATTCGAAAACAGTGTCATTACACATATTTATATGGTTTTATAAACATTTGATAAAAATATAAAAATATTTGATTAAAACAAAATATCTTGAATATATTTGGCTTTAATTTTATAGAAATTCATTTTATTCACAATTAAATGAAACTTCGTGATGTAGTATTATTACTACTTTCTTTAAGTTCTTTACCACGACCTAGGTTTCGTTACATCGTCGGGTGGCCTATTAGCAAAGATTTTAAAAATAATACTACATCACTTAGTTTTATTTAATTGTAGACAAAATGTCTTTTTAAAAACAAATATATTGAATTGTTGAGAAGATTTACTTATTATGATATCATAATGTTAAACAAGTTATCTTAAGTTATTTTTGAGGTCATTTTAGATTTGTCAGTCAGATGATATTTATTTAATATCTTGACAAAATATTGGATGTTTTATTTTTAAAATTCCTTCGCAAAAAGCATTTCCACATATAGTTAAGTGCATTCGTTCCACTTTAGAATGCATCAACAAAACCGTGCATGGCACGCAGTGGAATGCGTTATCACGCTGCGAAGTTTGCAACAATAAATGCATAAATTACGATGGAGGCACAGGAAAGGCGCATTTGTCCGCCGCCTGCAGGCGAGCCTGGGATCGTGGCTGCGGGCATTCATTCAGACTCATCTGCGAGCGCCAGTAAGGATTGGTAGCCGTAGGAAGCTGAAGTAGTTAGTAATGCAGCTGACATGAACTGCAAATGCATTGCTTCGAATGTGATCTTTACGAGGTTTATTCAATTTTTGTACTTTTGTACCTCGAAAAATAACGAACTTTATGTAATATTTTATTCCTTTATTCACAAATTTTTTCTTAACTTCCATTTTTGTTCAGCGGGAAATTGAGCGAAACAAATTAATATCAAATAATAAATTTTCACATATTCTTCTTAAATACTACAACCGTTTGAGATAAAGGTCATCTTAATTAAGCTTCGCTATCTTGATGTGTTACACAAAAGCTCTCTGTCATGACTAAATGATTTTAACCTTCTTTCTCGTTCTGGTTTCTTCAACTGAAAGAAAAAGTATTTTCTTAACGGGATCTATGTCATTAGATCTGGAAAAATATTTAGATTTTCTTATTTTATATGTCTTGATTAAACTTATAGGTAGTGTTAAACAGTTGAAGAAAAATGACAAAAAAAGGTTTTAGGCATCAGAGTGAAGTCAAAAAAATGTTTCTTTTATTTGTTTTAGTCGATTAGCTCCTTATAAACATCATATTCGATACAAGTTATCTTTATATATAATTAAATCGTGTTTTTCCTTTCGCGATATTACGAAAGGATACACGCAGGAAACAATGTTGTCATGGATATAATATGAAATTAAATTTGATTTGAACCAAAATATCACAGTTTGTCTTGGCGTTGATACAACAATGTTAATATTAATCTGTTAACTGGTCCAGATTAGTTCTATTTTGCCACTTTTAAAATTAAATGTACGTTAAGGCGGAAGGAAATGCATTTGTCAATGCGACTAAGGTAATAAAACTACACTATAAAAGAGCAGTGCATTGTAAAAAAATATTGGCAAATGATAAACTGTTCCATTTGATTTTGAGAACAGAATTTAATAAGTGCGAATGAGAACAAAATAAAATGGATGAAACAAGTCTTACAGAAACAATATACAGAGCGTGACACAAATCATGGTATTTAAAGGTAATTTTATTATAATATTCCTAATTTTCTATATAAGTGTTTAAAATGTCTTGACGGCGACTTCTTGCTATTTGTAATCAACTAGACTTTCTAGACAAATAAAAAATACTTAGAAAAAATAAATTATACATGGAAATAAAAAGGGCGAAAAATTTAAATAATTGAAACTTCTGCACCACTCTTTAATGACCGCCTAACTATGCTTACGAAATATATGCATTAGGCTGAAATAAAATGATTATTTAAAAAATTGTGAAAATCTATCTATATCTCGATCATTTGCTTAATACAGATATTATGTAGGATGTAGCTTGTCGACATATGAATAAAACAATTCCGCAGGTTTTGAAATGGTTTTGATTCCGGATGAATAAAAAAGAATGTCACATCTTCGAAGTTAAATGGACAACTTTTAGAACTACATCTTTTTATAATATTTAATAAATTCTATTAATTGTAGTCCACGTATAACATCGAATATATTAAACTTTGTCTAATAATATATGAAGTAACATGTATAAATTAAAATATTAAAATAATTAATATATAGTTATTTTTTAAATAAAGTAATCTAATTAAGTATTTCTACCGTTATTTATGTTTAAAAAGGATATCATTTCAAATACTTCTCAATAACTCCAAAATAAGCAGCGATGGGATTGAACTATATATAGACAAAAATCGATTTTAAGCATAATAATTCTTCATTTTTATTACTTTTTAACTAGATAGTAACTCATGGAAAATTGTGTCTTGGCTTGGACACTTCTTATAAATCATAATGGCAATTTTAGACGTTGAAGGTTACGACAATAGGAAATATTTTAAAACTTTGTAAAATGTATACCGCAAGCAATATTGTTGCGCAAGCAATCAGTTGCGTATGGAGAAACAGAGGGTATAAAATAATGCTTGTGTTAAGAATAAATTAAAAAAATATTCAAGACCAAAGCTGGTAATTAATATCTTACCAGAGCGCCTCATTCCAGTTGACTACTTTAGTTTGAGAGTGCATAGAGAATACATACATTGAGTAATTTAAGTAAAATAAAACTTATTTATGCAAAGTACTGTAGACTATTTAATCAAAAGCATTTAAGCAGGATTTTAAAACTACGAAATTTGAGTTATGGAATCCATTTCTATATACTTGAACTGATGATTTTAACGTAATTTGTCATGAGTACTATCCATTGATAAGCTATAGGATTTTTACAAGTTGCATCATCACACATGATCTCCCTCCTTCTGGATCGCTCCTTCTGGTCGCTTCCCACAAACTTAATTTGTCTTACTGGAAGTCTCTCATACTGTGCTTCGAGGTTCGCAGTTTCCACTCAATAACTCGTTTACCGCATAAGTTATCGATTCTTCGGGCTATATTACCTTCCCATCATTCCTTTAATTTGCTTGTTTAATCTTAAGTTCTATGTCCACAATTTGAGTTCTCCGGCTGACTTCTTTATTTATTTATCCTTCAAAGAAACTCCGAGTATAGATTACTTTTCTAGCTCAGTCGAATTCTTCTGTCAGCTTCTTTGTCGAAGTTATTTCTACCTAGCTGAATCATTTATACACAGCAGGTATGCTCTAATTTAATTACACGTATTATATTTATTTCTTACTTTGATTTTCCTTATTTTTGCACCTTCCTCAAGACACAAATCAATTTAATGCTTCATTATATGATTATCTTATATTTTATTTTACATATATACTTTATAAGTATTTTACTGCCCCGACTATGATTTCTTTAGATATTAAATAAATACAATACTTATTACGTTTGTGGCGAATTTATCACCACAGTACTACTTTACCAGCACAGTTTTGGAAAACGGTTAATGGAAAATGATCAACTAATAGCAATTTCAAAAAAATATCCTTGACGCCGAATAAAACAAATTATACAGGAGATGAAGATATGTAAGGGCGAAGATTCTATATTCCATAATTTTATATTATATTATTATATTATTTTATATATATTATTGCTGTGATACTTTCCTTAAATATACTTGTCGTGGGAGATAGACTAGAAGGTTTGGTTCCAAGTAGGCAATGAAAACGCCGTGTATTTTTCATATCCGTTCGCTTATTTGTTGTCTTTATATATAATTGCATAAGTAAAAATACTCTAAACAATTTTCTGAAGTTACAATTTTTTCGTATGGAAAAAATAAAAATGTATTTTATTAAGGTAAGGACGAAAATTCCTCTCTGTTGATTTGTTATGATTAATACAGATGATAATGTTCAATAATTTTATGTTTTCCTGGGTACTTCCGTTAAAGATACTTGTCAAGAAGATAGTCAAACCTTTTTTTTTTAAATCATCTGATGAAATGCCATTTACTTTAAATATTATTTCGCTTATATCTTGTGTTAATTACATATATAAAAAATAAGAATTTTTTTGTCCAAGATTTATTTTCAAAAGTTCCGTATATATTAATAATATCTATATTACCTGACGTCATCTTCTTGCACCACATTTAAAAAAGCATATCTATTATGTTTCTAAACTAACATCTTTAGTATTGGTGTAATCATTGCATGTATAAATAAAATCTTTTAACATAATATTAATATGAGTTTGCATCTTTTTAGTATGAAATGATATTACGAAAAGTTAATCCCTTTATTTATAAAATACAAAATATAGTTTTCATTGTTGTGTAAAACATACTTTACATAGAGAGTATACTGCCAATATTTTTGAATAGTTATACAGAAAATATTAAATATTATTAGATAAATATAACTATATATATATATATATATATATATATATATATATATATATATATATATATATATATACATCTTTCATTCGATAAAAGATGTAAAAATTACATATACTTTTAGCCCTTTATTTATGCACGCGAAACTGCGACCACATATAGTTCTTTATCAACTATGTTCTTCAACTAAATATTAAAATTATTTTTTTGAAAAAAAGCGGTAAAATAAATGTAGTTCTGATGGGTTACAAACATAATAAAAAAATTAAATATTTTAGAATAAACGACTAGGCATGGGTCAATAAATCGAATTTAGTGATTGCGATCATTCGTGAATGATATCGAAGGTGATGATCGGGTCCTCGTGAGCGGTTCATTTGATTGAATCGATCACATGTATCGCCATAACGCGGTCGGTCACTAGTAACCGTTCATTTACGATTGAATGAATGTTTATTTTTTACAGACTGCCGCGAATGGTGCACTTTTGTACCATAAATATTTATTGTTCACAATAATCGATTTATTATTAAGATGAATTATTTGATGGCGTGGTTCCTTTTTAAAGAGAATGTTTGAAATATGTCACAATTTTTCTATTTCCTGTATAAATAAAAGCATTTAACATTTTTTTGGGTTGGTCATTAGTCTCTCAGTTATTAATCAGCTTGTGTAGCATATGCGTCTATGTGAATTATGAACAATGACCACTTTTTAATGGCAGAGAAAGTTTAAAAACTAAGAAATATTGCTGGCAGTTTTTTATAATAATTGTGATGAGATAATCGTTTAATGCTATTTTTTGGTTTCTAAATTTTTTTACATACATATATTATGGCACTCAATAATTTTCCGTAGTATATTATATTTACTCTGCTACTTATATATATTTAATGTTATAAAATCTCTACCTATCTATATTTACTGCTATAAAATGTCGAATTTACTGAAGAAACGAAGTGTGCTGTAGATATATTTAAATTTCAATTATGATATGGCAGAAAAACGCTTTCAATTTCTTTGATTCCAGAACTGTATTCTAGCAACAAGGAAAAAGTAAACAATAAGTTGTTGCAATCCGAAACAATTTGTTTAACTACAGATGGTTGGTTAACAATCCAGCAAAAACGGATTAAAATTAACCGGTAACTTTCCAAAGTCTGTTAAACATAGCACTAAACACTTCATTTAATCGGAGAGTGTTACTAGTAAAATTCATTAAATGAATACGATTATTCCAATAAATGATTTACTATAAACCAATTATATATTGAAAAATATAAATATATACACAGTTTCTATATACGGACGTATACACCATTATAATATATACACAGTCTGCAGTACAGCACTCCTACGTTACGAGGAATGAATATGTATATAAGTTATCTTAATAAAAAATATGTATATATTAGTTCAGTTATACATCTGTTATACTAGCCTACAATAAATGTATTTGTTCATAAACCGGTTCACCCGCTAACAGTAAATAATTTATAATACCTGTTTGATATTGATTTACATACAGTGTCCAATTTAACGAAGTAAATGCGGCCACCTTGCGGCTGGCGCTATACGTGTTATGGCCGCCTAACGAAATGTTCCTTAAAAAAAATGACCCGTGAACCGAATCGAAACCAAAATATCAATCACCAATCGTAACCACATGTGTCAGTACTTTACTTCAGATGTGTGATTCGAGTGAAGCTATCGATCCAATCAAACAATCGTAAATGAGATCGCGTGATTGGTATTGACAAAAAACACCGAATCATTCACCACTTCATGATTCAATCATTCGTTCGTTTTAAAATATCCACCACTACTACCACTGATTCGTTCGTTTGTGACTGACACATCTCTATAGACAACAATCAATACAAAAACATATAACCGTCTCGCCTCCTGAACTAATCATGACTATAGTAATGGGTAATGATATTTCTTATCACTTTTATCAGTTTGAACTCAAGTTTAACGATTTGAGACCCTAACCAGATGAGTGGCGGATGGTAGCATGCTCGTCCCGAGCAATATTTCATACGATTCAGCCTCCCATTATCCCGCGAGGCCGCCAGCCTCCGGCAGAATCTCTTTCCAGCTCGAGAAATGTCGGTCGTTTTATATAGATGCCGCGTTCGATGTCTGTTTGTTTCCATATTACGATTGTTGCAAGTGAACGGCGGAAGGGATTTGGGAATTTTTCAATGATTCTCTTGGGTCAATGATAAACATTTATGAAACGTTCAATATTGTAATAAGACTATTCCCACTGTAATTAATTATTTTTAATTTGTCGAAACCGTTTCCTTTTGGTATTTGGATGTTGCGGTTGTTGTGTTCTATGAAATTGTTCTATTGAAATTGACTTAATCGTAAAGACCATATTCATGTCATATATGACGTGACAGAAGTGATAAGTCGCAAAAGAAATGAAGAAGTATGAATTTGAATGAAATGAAAATGAATGAATTCATCGACCCTTATATGATGATGTGTTTCACTATGATTTTAATTCACCTATATGAAAGATGCGACGGAACATTGTCATACTATTTCCTAATGATTGAATAGAGTATTAGGAATTTAATTTTTAATGTTATTGACATGTCTTGGAGTTTGGGAGTTTGACACATGGGTGCAAAAATTTCTCTCTTACGTTTTTTTTCATTTTATTACAATTTATATATCAATATCTATTTTTGTACCCAAATCGATATTTATACCTATATCTGTATCTATAATATCTGTATTTGTATCCGTGTCTATGCCTTTGTCTGTGTCTATGTCTGTGTCTTCATCTGTATCTGTATCTCGGTCTCTGACTCTGTCTCTGTCTCTATGTCTGTGTCTATCTCTTTCTATGTCTCTATCTCTGTCTCTGCTGTGTGGATCTGTATATAGGTCAGTATATATATATATATATATATATATATATATATATATATATATATATATATATATTTATATATGTTCTCAATCATCACAAACAAATTATTCTCTGGTGCAATCGCGAGCAGCCGGTTAAGCAATTGTAGAATGGGAAACGGAGAATTTCGGTTCTAGATGCCGGTATATTAAAAATATACGTGCAAAGAAAAAGAGTTTTTCCAATAAAATAAGACAAAAAATTGTTCCATTCAATATTTGGAAACTGAGTTTTGTCCCATTGAACTATTGCTTTTTGTCCTAAGTTAGACTGACATATTTTTAGTTTTTATCTAAATACGGAAGAGTTAGGGTTACGATTTCAACAAGAGAGGTATCCTTAGATACGTCTTGATCCCGAAAATGTGCTAGAATACATAAAATGTTACATGAAATTCAGTGCTCACAAATTTTGTTCACATATTTCTCATTCTTAGAAAAGTCAATAATTACAATATTAAAATAAAATGACTGAATTATTGAGCAAAAAATCAAAAATGTATAATGTAAAGTCCATTTAATTCGACTAACCCAAAAACATCGAGTGCACAAACGGACCGGTGGAATTATATCAAATCTGGTAATTGGGGCCAACCCTAATTACCAGATCGCGAGTTATGCTCAGAAAATATTTCAATGTAAAAAAGGGTAATGGAGAAATGGATGTTATAAAAAGTATCGAATGACCACCTTTCAAAAGAGACCAGCTTGAGGTCGAGGAATTACCACAATTTGTAATGATCCTTCATCTAATTAGAATTGACACTTCAAACATAGAGTATAATAGACTAAGAGGAGTTGGCAAAATTACTAGAACCATGTTTCCGTTAACATTGTCGTGGCGCGTTCCTATACACAAACTTCAAGGATGTGCTATTGATAAAACTGTAATACGGTAAAATGATTTTTCAAAAGGCCAAGTTTATGTCGCATTAAGCCGAGTCAAAACTTTACAAGGCTTCTTTATAAGTGAGTCCTATTTATAAATTTATAAGCGAGTCCTTATTATAAGTGACAAGGCCTCTTAATAACTGAGTCCGCCCAAACTTTTAAATAATCACCATGATAATAATTCTGTGAAAAAACAAGTTCAAAATAAAAGCTTTAAATAAAAATAGAACTTATTTTTTAATACGGTGGTTTGCGACGATGGCTATACCTAAGCCGTCACCGTACCCGTATAAAATTGAATTGAGTATATAAGCTTTTTGAAAGGAAATTCATTAAATAGTTTTTCACAATGCAGATTTTTCTAAATTTAGAGAAAAATTCAAACTATAACGATTACTGCAAATTATTATTTGTATGCAAATTACAACAAATGCTTATAGCAATTAAATGAAACTACTTGTAAATCACGTTTAGCAAAGATCTTTGCTAATAGCCCATCTGAAGATGTAATACAACGCAATCTAGGTCGTGGTAAAGTACTTAAAGAAAGTAGAAATATACTACATCACGTGCATCACGAATAATGGATTTCTACAAAATTAACGCCAAATATTTCAGCAAATGCTTGTAAATTCAATATTAATAATTAAATTGTTTATAAAAAATGCAATAATTTAATTTCAAAACCTGCAAATTATTTTCCACTAATCGTTTCATTTAAGTTCGGAAAATAATAACACGTATTTTTTATGTTTTCTGTTAATATTTTTTTAAATATGGCGGAGGGACAATCATTTTCTCAGTTTTTCCTATTTTCTATAGAATGCTGGCAAAATTATCACTGATACTCTAATAATATGTACAGAAGAATTGTATATTTTAAAAATGTCTAAGGAAAACTCCTAGACGGTATTAGTCTATTTTTTACAGATAAGTAATTGTTTTAAGTTATAAATGTGTGACAAATTTGTCAATGTTTGGGTCAATTTATTAATCACCACTTATATAAAAACCACAGCCATTTTAAGCGTTTACGGTAAATAAAAATGTATGCTTAGCACTTTATGACTTGTATTAGTAGTTTAAGAAAAATTAAAAAAATTTTCAAAGTAAGTAAAAGTGGAAATGCGCATTTTGATGACGTTCAGTGGGATGGATACCCGTATTAAAAGGGGAACGCAGTGGAAGGGAGGAACACACACGAGTACATCATGTCACGATACAAATAAATAAAATAAAGCATTAAACTACGTTCAATAAAAAAAATACATTTCAAAGTATCTTAATCAAATAACTTAATTGTACACGTACAAAATCTTCGTACGTTTGTATACCATACAAACATTTATCGTGATAAACAAACATTTGATATACCATATTACCTTAAAACACAATCGTGCGAAGCTCGCTAATTTCAATTTTAATTTTTTTAGTAAACCACTTATGGAACTCACTATATGCAATTCTAATTCTTACTTGACATTTTTGGTGTATTGTCCCTGAAAATTAAAAAACGTAACCCTTATAGAATCACTTGGCTGTTTCTCCGACCGAATCTATTTCTGCCAAGCCCTTTTTTCAGAAACGGCTTAATATATCAAGTTGAAATTGTTATCTTGCACTGAGGCCTATAGCTTTACACTGACGTAAAAATTTCAAGTTTTTTAGTTCACCCAACAAAAAGATATAGTCCTTTAAACCATATTTTTCTTTATTTTTACCATAGTCTCATCACTGACCATCAAAACCCATATAGGATACTTCCGGTCGACCTACAGTCTTAAAAGTGAGTATAATGGAAGGATTCTTATAGCATAAGTAAAGAGGAAAACCCTAAAATGAATGTTTCCAATTCTATATAATGTAAGTAATCTATGTAAATTATATATTTTTTTGCAATATATAAGTGCTGACTTGCGCCTACGAAAGATGTATTAAGAAATATATATTGTTTGTGAACAGAGATACTATATAACTTTAAATGTTTATAATCACTTAAATATGTACGGTCCCTCGTAATGTGACTACTACGTAATGTTATACTTGTGCTTGAAAATGTTTAAGTTTCCTTCCGTTAACCTTTTCTACATACCTAGTTTGTCTGTCCGTTCGTCTACACCTCTTAATTTTTACAATGATCAAGATATTTTTTTCATGTGTCTTGTCTTAGTAGTTATTATGTTACAGTATTTAAAAATAAACCTTATATTTACTCTACTAATGACCGGTTTCTGAGTACTTTTTGTGGAATAGATATCTATTCCATAATTCTTCTGTTTCAAATTATTCATACAAAAGAGTTGTGATATAGACATCTATTCCATAAAAGGTACTCAGAAAATGGCTGTAAGTCAGCACTTATATTTAAGTCAGCACTTATATAATTGCTATATTGGTTACGTCACTTCCAGTACAGTATATTGAAATATCTAAAAAATATAATCAGTATCACTGTTGAATTTTCCTCCAAAAAAAAAGTAAGACCTGATTTACGAACGTATGATATATCGTTCGCCGAATCGTATCTTGCAACAGTCACAGAGAGCGTCCCGACGCCTAGGGCGCCCGAGCGGCCCGCGCTACGGCGCCCCACCACAATTTTCACCTGCGCCGCGACGCCTGTTATTCTCAACTGTCGGAAAAATTTATGGCCGCCGAGATAACCCGCCAAATTTACATTTTACAACTCTCATCCCCTCCCGGCCCCGCGCCCTGTGTACTTAATCAAAACTCATATTTTCTCCTGCTGCACCTATTTCCTTAAGGACTCAGCGCCGGTACGTTCGATATTGTACTTATCTTGTGTCTGTTACGCTTCCTGCATATGTGACTTCGTAAGTTATAGCTGCGAATCGTATGCGATTTGATTTATATACGTGGATGGAGATTTTATGTTTCCTCTCGACACTCCAAGTTGATCGTTAGCTAATATTATCAGCAAAGTTTGTCTACCTACTATTAATCAATATCATTTCGGTAACAAATTAATATTACAATTAAATGAAACTACGTGATGTAGTATTATTTCTACTTTCTTCAATTTCTTTACCGCGACCTAGGTTTCGTTGTATTACAACATCTTCAGGTGGGATATTAGCAAAGATTAAAGAATTGAAGAAAGTAGAAATAATACTACATCACGTAGTTTCATTTAATTGTGAATAATGAATTTCTACAAAATTAACACTAAATATATACAATATTTAAATTAATATTATTTGTGAATTTTTTAAAACCTTCTTAATTTATCGCCATCTAAACTAGATAAGTTAATAACTTCGTATAACAAAATAACTGCTAATTAAGTTAGCTATAGACAGGGTTATAATTGTGGCTCCTTGAACTAGATAGTTAACTTTGGAATCATTATAATTTAGATATTAACATCCGTTATATATTTATTTTTGTGTTATAATTTTTGTGTTATATAAAACTAAATGAAATTTAAATAAGTACATCACTTATGCTGCTTCAAAAGAAAAAAAAATTACAAGAAAATTTCGTTTATATATATATATATATATAAATATATATATAAATGATAAAAATCCCCATCTGTATGAGTTTAGAAGCAACAGTGACCTAATTAATAAAACCTTTCTTTTTAAACCAATAAAATTTACTTTTGAAAATTGTTTTTGTCTTTTTTATTTATAATTTAATGTTATTTTTGCAGAATATCTTTCCGAGATACCCAATTCAATATGGTTATATGAATCATGTCAAAACCAATCAACATTTAAGAAATGAATCGTTAACGACGGAACAGACTCATGGTTTTGAACCATTACAAAATTATGCACTTAAGGCTGACTACAAGCACAATATTACTTTTCATGATAATGAATTAAATGAAACTACGTGATGTAGTATTATTTCTACTTATTTAAGTTCTTTACCACGACCTAGGTTTCGTTGTATTACAACATCTTCAGGTGGGCTATTAGCAAATATGATGTAATACAACGAAACCTAGGTAGTGGTAAAGAACTTAAAGAAAGTAGAAATAATACTACATCACGTAGTTTCGTTTAATTATCAATAATAAATTTCCACAAAATTAACGCCAAATATATTAAATATCACTTTTCATGTAAATATTTTGACACATATCCTGTAAGTCGTTTTATTTCCAAAAAACTCTTTTTTTGTGAGAAATGACTACAACTCAATATTTCCAAAATAGAAACAGTAGCCAAATTTTAAGGGGATCGATGAATAATATAATGACGCCACCGAGTGCACACGTTGTCATGTAACAAAAATCCTTTAAAAAATATTACTACTAGATGGCGTTAGTACATCAATCCCTTAAAATTTAACTTCTGTTTCTGTTTTGAAAATTAAATAACTTACAAGATATGTGTCAAAATATTTATATGAAAAGTGACATTGTGCTTGTGGTTAGCCTTAAATGCATAATTCTGTATTATATTTTCTATTTCCCTGTTATTCTTATAATATATATATATATATATATATATATATATATATATAATTTAAGTACTTGAAACTTTGAATCTAGAAGAAAAATAAACTGACTGCAAGGTGTATGCAAAATAATAACATAATAAAAAGATTTAATAGTTACGGTATTAGAAATAAACACGTTAATACTATAACTATTAATTTATATAGACCACACACACAATTATTTAAAAGTTAAATAGATAATATCATAAAAGATGGTCGTTATTCCTCAACAACTTCTACAGATTATGGAATATTGATAAAAATAAATCCAAGCTATAATCCATCTGTGCACCAAGTATCGTATAGATCCGTTCAATAATTACAGAATTATAAAGAAACAAACATGAATCCATGCATACGTCCATCTTTCCATTTGTAATAATTAGTTAGCATAAAGAAAATGCACGAAATAAAGAAGTTTGAGCTATAAAAATAATAGAAAATTTTATTTTGAAATGATAGGATACTTTGTTGAATAAAATTATTATATAAACATAATCTCAATTGGATAGAAAGTAAACAAAAGGATTAACTATTTTTGGAAGTTACAGACCGCCCACACATTATAACCGGCCTTATGTTGCAAACAAAATTAACAGCATTTTCCGATCCACTTTCCCGCTAGCAGTCACGGATTCGCATCTCGCCATAAACACGCGGCTTCATCCAATTCGGCGCTAATAAAAATCGTGTAAACACATCCGGGCAAGTCCGCGCGACTTCCGTCTCGCAAATTGGATGAAGCCTTATTTGCGCTGACACACATCCGGCTACGCATTTGCATACGCGAAATCTCTTATCAATCTGACGCGCTTTCCTTTTTCTTTATTTCGCTACCGAATTTAGCTAAGCGCGTTAAGACGGCGACGCTGCATGCGAGCGCGTGACGCCGGTTTCTTGACAGACAGCGGGCTTGTTTTTTGACACAGCAACGGGTGTTTCGAAACTAGTTTTATTTATAAAAATGATGGAAATTAATTTATTAAATTATTACAAAAATGCAAAGAAACAAACAATGATCTGCTTAGCTACTGTTTTAGCCGTGAAAAATGGAATTTTATTAAATATGATACAACTAATAATTATCACCGAATCTGGTTGCATCTCTAATAGTTATGAGCACGGAAAATCATATTTATACATGACAATTTTCGAAGGGGTAGCAGGGTAACAAATTAAGTGCTCCGAAAAAATTTAGAAGTTCCAGATATGGTATGAAAGCACTAATTATAAGGGTCCCGGAAATATAATATATCGTTATTAAAATATAATATATCTATTGTGTAATATATCGTTAGAGATCTATTGAATATATAATAAAATATCTATTAAAAAATCTTCTTCAAAAAAAGTAGGTACTAAAAAGTAAAAAATAATTATCTCAAAATAGGTAATACCTATTTATTCGCAATAAATAACTGAGTTACTTTTTTTGACGTCGGTGCCAACTTAAACGAATTTATAATTTAAGTTAATTTGTAATGTAAATTTTAAACCTTCTCATTTTAATGTGCTCACAATACGAAATAGATTCATAAAAGGTGTATCTATAATATAAAATTTTATATTTCTTTAAGTCGATCAGCGGTATTAGGACCGACTTCAAAAATAATTAACTCGATCATTTATTGCGTATAAGTAGGTACCTATTTTGAGTTAATTATTTTTTACTTTAGTACCTATTTTGAAATAGTTTTTTAAAAAATATTTAATTTTACAATTTTTAGTATAATTATTAAAAAACACGGGCTAGTATATACATAATATCCGCTTGGTCTAAAATTGGTTATCAACAATACATAGAAATGAAGCGGTAGTAATAACCGTATTTGGTTAGTTGTAAACCATTGAGGAATTCCACTCTCCACATCCAAAGTCCAGCTTTTGCACTGACAAATACCACTTAATGAGTTCCATCCGCCATTTTCGAAATGCAATATCAAATTTTGGAAAATAAAGTAACTACTAATCAGTAGCAAATATATTCAATCACGATTGATTTGCTACCCTCCGTTAAGGAGTTGCATTATTCGTCTTCAGAACTTATTATCAGACCCTAACCTTGTAAATGGTGTTAGTTATTTTTCAAAATAACGACTACGCGTAGCAAATATCTTGAACCATATTTGATTTACTGCCATTCGTTAAAGAGTTCCGTTGTTCATTTCTGGACCTCATCATGAAAAAAAGAATCATCGAAATAGGTCTACTCGGTAAAGAATTGTCGCTGAACATACATAAAAGAAAGACTCCGACAAATTGAGAATCTCTTCCTTTGTTTGAAGTCGATTTAATATATGTCCTCCACCCTTTTGTTTCCGAAACTACTTAACCTCAAGTTATGAAAAAACAGGAAATCGGAAAGCTATAACGATACCAGCCCAGCTCGGTCCGTCCGGGCTTGGTTGTGATCTTGCTTATTCTTTTGAAATATTTATAACAAATATTTTTTTGGAATCATACTTCTCCTCAGATATTTTGATGGAACTACTAAATAGCTTAATTTAATAGAATAAGTAGCATAAATTAAAACAAATATAGTCATAAATTAAAAAAAAGAACCATAAATTAAAGATTTACAGATAATAAAACCTATTAAGTTGGTATAAATGATAATTTTTTTTTTTTGACTTTTATTTTAGGTGGTAAACCACCTATATATTATATTTCAATATTTTTTTTAATTTCTTTGTGTGTATCAAATATGTAGTGTCTAACGATAAATTCATTATGAATATAGTGAGAAATAAACATGTAATGTACACATTTCGACATATTTCTGATGAGTACTTTTTTTGAAAATAGTTTTTTTTATAATAAATAAACAACAGCTGCAGAATTTCTTAATTATATTAGTTATTATAAAATAATTATAGTGCCATAAAGTAATTTTTCTCCAAACCAAGTATTGGTACGGGAACGTACATACTAGAATATAATTAATAATATATGATATTAGTGTAAAGTAATGTTGTTTATGGATATTAAATCTATAGTTATATAACTAAAAACAAGTCACAAAGTCTGTATTAATGATGTAAAACTCAATCAATTCTGAACTATAATTACTGCGAGTTTCCTGACAACCATAAATCAAAACGAAACGCCCATTTACGACAAGCTGTTATTAAGCTTTCAAGTTTTAATTTAGACCTTTTTTATGGTGATACGCTGTTTTTATAGATTAAGTATGCCAGTTATCTAAGTTGATCGAGTCATTAAAGACACGAGGCGATGTAAATAAAGGTTAGTCGTTTTTTTCTCGGGAAATTGCACCAGTGTCTATTTTCATATTTTGTGATTATTTTTATCTAAAATTATCACAGAGATTTGAATAAAATAGAAAAATTACATTAGATTTATATAGATTGGTGGTGCAAACCAAATAGTTTTTGGGTGTACTGGTTTTCAGACATCCAACCAAATGGTTCTGTTCGTCTGCAAACAAATGTTATGTGTTTCTTTCCATGGAAAAAGCCGCCTATAGTTACCATAATAAACAATTTTTATAGATACCATGATATATAATTTTTATAGACAGAACAATACCAAAATAAATCAACTTTTACTGTGTAGTATTTAAGATAGTTATCGCGTGACAGTAAGATCCAAACGTTATTATACAATTTTTTGTTGAATTTTTTTTTTATTTTTGACAGTGACCTTTACCGAAACTAAACGGTAATTTTTTTCAATATTTTAATATAACATTGTTTTACAATGACTTAGAAAAATCACTCAATGCGTTTTTAATTTTCAATTTTGACATAAATTTGATATTAAGATTAAATGATTTTTCAATTTTAACATAAGTTTTATACTTATAGTTTGAATATTATATAAAAATCAGCAATGTTTAACAACGCGTTTTACAAGAAAATTACCTTAATTGGTGTTAGCTCTGGAAAACTTTTTGTAAAAATCGTGCAGCTGATAGTTTCTATTTAATATTTGTGGTTTAAAATCTGTGGTCGCCTGGTTGGAAAAGAGTAATTTTGATATTGTTGGTGAACTCGGCAAAGATCTGTGGATGGAGGCAGTATCGTTTCTTAAGTGTGAAAGTTGATTATAAACACGATTTAAGAATATGTCTAAACTAAGTTGCTTTCCAGATCATAATCCTCTATATTGTATTCTTATTCCCAATATACCGCGTATTTTATTTTTGTTTTACATTTATTCCTCTAATTAGGGTTCTGTAACGGAATAACAAAATCAAAACTCTAGTAATTGGCTGTATGTATTTCCATCTCAGGTAAAATTTATTCCCTTACATTCGTTTTCAGATCGTATTCATAATATTCTTTCCATTTTTTCACGTATTTTAGTAATGTTTTATATTTATTCCACTAATTAGGGTTCTGTAACGGAATAACAAAATCAAAACTCTAGTAATTGGCTGTATGTATTTCCATCTCAGGTTAAATTCATTCCCTTACATTCGTTTTCAGATCGTATTCATAATATTCTTTCAATTTTTCACGTATTTTAGTAATGTTTTATATTTATTCCACTAATTAGGGTTCTGTAACGGAATAACAAAATCAAAACTCTTGTAATTGGCTGTATGTATTTCCATCTCAGGTAAAATTTATTCCCTTACATTCGTTTTCAGATCGTATTCATAATATTCTTTCCAATTTTTCACGTATTTTAGTAATGTTTTATATTTATTCCACTAATTAGGGTTCTGTAACGGAATAACAAAATCAAAACTCTAGTAATTGGCTGTAAGTATTTCCATCTCAGGTAAAATTTATTCCCTTGCATTCGTTTTCAGATCGTATTCATAACATTCTTTCCAATTTTTCACGTATTTTAGTAATGTTTTATATTTATTCCACTAATTAGGATTCCGATGCCGAAGGACAAAAACCAAACTTTTATCATTTCCACCTGTCCGTATGTCCGTATAAAGTAAAGTTTTTTTTTCCTTATATTCTTTTTTAGTTCGTATTCATCTCTTTCTTGTCCTTAATATTTCGCGTATTTAAGTTACGCTTTCTATTTATTCCACAAATTTGCATCGTATCCGTAGACAAATGGCAGAAATAGAACACTTATAATTTCCACATGTCCGTATGTCCGTCTAAAGTAAAGTTCTGTCTTGTATATAATTTACTTTATCATAAATTTTGATAAATCAAGTAAGAAAAAAATGTTTAAAATCAAATTTATTAAGTAAGGAGTACCATATTTGGGCTATGAAAATGTCGTTACCCTTTATGGAAATTTAATATAATATTTTACTTTTAATGGCAAAAAAATATCTGGCTGTTGAAAATTTAGTTCAATGCATTAATTAAATTATAACAAATATAAACCCTAAAATTACTATTTAACAAATATTCAGAATACCGTTACGTAAAATGTCGTATTTAGTATATTGCGCAGACTGTAAAGCATATTAACTAATCTGGCTCTAATTTGCCCAAAATAAAAAAAAAACTCTGTAAACGATGATGTTTCTAAAGAAATATTATTTATTTTAATCATATTTTATAGTTAGAAATAAAGAAACTAAAAATGTTAATAAAATCTATCAGAAAATATAGCCTGGAAGAGAAAGAATCGAAGCCTCGAAGTTTAAAGCAGACTGGAAAATAAAAATGAATTGGAGAATTGGTTAATAACTTAATGACACTCTCTTTAGTAATAATGTACCAAAATAAACAAACTGAAATAGAATAGAAAAAAATAATAAATAAAATGACATTTAACACTTAAAATTAATTGAGAAAAAAAATATCTACGTTAAGATTATTTTAACAGATAAATCTAATAATTGACGTGAATAAATTAATTATAAAATCTATCTACTCTTTTATGTAAAATATTTGAAAATTTGTTACAAACTACTGTAAAACTTTTTTAAAGCACTTCATAAAAATGAAAAAGCTTCGACGAGAGCCAATAAATTTCCAATCTATTGCAGGTTTCATTTGCAAAGTTTCACGTTGTTGGAATAGGTTATTCTTTTACGCTGCACTGGTATTCGATAGCGAAAATGTTCGAATTTGTTACGTCGAATCTGTTTAAATAATACGTGGATGAAACTCTACCAATTTTAAAATATTTGTATACTTCGTGGGCTTATCATATTTTAGAGTACTTTTTTTACAATGAGAATAGTTTATTTGACTTTTTATAAATATTTTCTCTTTGTAGTTATTACGCTCAATAACATATGAACAAAATCGCCAAGAACAAACAAATGCAGAAAAAACACCAAATAAATATTTTATTAAAATAAGCAAAATTTAATGTCCTAGCATTTGAACTAGCAAACCACAAAACCATAGTAATAACATCAGTTTTAATTATTCTTCTACAGCAGGCGCGCAGCATTCTAGTGATATTTGATTTAAATTCGTTTTTGACCAGATTTCTGAAATAGCTTTTCCAATTTCAACCAAGAAATAAGAATAATAAGAGTCTAAGATTTATAGAGTTCAAATTCAATAAAATTTTCCCAAGTTTTTTCAGAACCTAGATGTGGCCTCGAGAATGTTATGATTGGTTAAATCCCGAAATATGTCCTTAAGTTCGTACCACCAAGTATTTCCCCGATTTTCATGCACAAGATGCCAACGTGATAATGAGGTTCAATAAATGGTAATTTGAAAGGTTAAATTACTTTTCTAAAATGAATTTAACGAATTCTTATTATCAAACTTCGTTTAATGGAGACGGAGTACACACGGATGGCAGTATATTATTTTCTGTACATCTAAAGTTCAGAATTATAAATATTATATTAAGTTACAAACTCATATATTAAAAAGTCTGTACATATTTTCGAAAATTTAAAAAAAAAGCAATTTTAGGGACTATAAATAAGTGAAGTGAAGTCTTACATTTAAGTTGTGAAGGGCCCGGCCATTGTGTGTATGTGTGTTTGTTTGTAACGTGACAATTTCCGTAAAATTCAACAGAATTTAACAAAATTTAGTAAGTACATTTCTTATTTCAAAAAAATTATTTTTTAGAAATAAATGTGGTATCAAATGAAACAAATATATTGAAAAGTAGTTCACGAATATACAGAATTTTTGAAGATTTTGATTTTTGGCCGTCGTTTTGGTGAAAAATATTGAAAATGAAAAATAATTTTAAGGTAATGTAAAACAAAAGATTTTAAAAAATAAATATATATCTGTTTTGGTCGCCACTTTTGTAAAGAGAAATCGAGGAAAGAAATCTTTTCTCGAAAACGTTAAGTGTCCAGAGTACATCAGGAATATTAAAGAAGCAATATTTTAAGAAAGTGTTCTATATATATGCTTTATCTGACATTCCATTACTACATCTTCATTCCCATTACAAGCGAAGTTGCCTTCCGATGAAACATTAGTAACTCATATTAAAAATACATTGAAAAAATTAAAAATAAATTATTACCATGACATGATTAATATTGATAATAAATGAGTGAATAATAACATTTATCCGATCAAAGTCACGGCGAAGAAATTAACATTCAATATATTACATATAAATACACAATCATCATCATATATATTAATACGCTAAGGTTTTAAGATGTTACACTCCCTTTTTAAAAAAAACCTCACAACTAATCCACATAAATTATATATCATTTTATAGATAATTGCTTGCTCTACCGGCATCCACAACTAAAAAATGTATTATTGCTATTGTTTTTGCAAATTAATTAATTATTAAAATTATATACACAAAACAGCAATGCTGCCATCTAACGGCTCAACGTCAATATGATTGACGGTCGGTAAATTTTTTGTTTAATTTCAAATCCACTCACGTATAAATAAAGTGGCGCTTTAGCTCAATGCTTTTGATACTTGCGCCTCTATATGTCAATTTTAGTAAAATAGAATAAATAATGCGAAGACTTCGCACGAGTCACGCTAGTTAGTCTATAATACAACAATAATATCTACATTTAAATGTATTAAAATTGAAAATAATTTAAATGCCTCTTCGAATTGACAAAATTTTGAAGAAACGAAAAGAAATTAGTAACGAATATAACTTTCATACCCTACTAATAATATTAAACAGAGTCATTGAACCAATTTTATCTTCAACATAATAATTAATTAAAAGCAAAAGGCAATACTTAGGTTAAACATTAGACAGTTGATTGCAGTACATTATTTATTCTTTTATAAATAGTGGAACGAATTATTAGTTTAAAATAAATAGTTATTAATTTAAAATTGAAAAATATAACTTGACATGAAAAAGACTAATTAGATGAGATAGAAAATCAAAACTAAATTATAACATGAACAGAGTTATAACCTTCAATAAAACGGTGTAAAATTTGAAGAGAGAGAGAGAGAAAGAGGAAGAAATTATGTTTGGACTTTAAACGAAAAAGAAAGAAGGGCCAAAATAATAATCTTTTCATTTTTAAGGTTCAGTCAAAAACTGAAATGATGTATGTCTTCTTTCGTTTATTCTCACCATTTTCGAAAATTCATATTAGAAAAAAAATTCTAAAAGTTATTTGAAAAACCAGAAGGTTGAATTAATGAAAAATAATTTTCTTATACAAAGATTAAATAGCCAGTGTAATAAAAGAAATTATTAAGCTCTCAGATCACCTAACTACTGATTAAACAATTCTGAAATAAATTACAAATATGCACGGGTTTAAGTTACGTTCGTAAATAAATTTGCAAAATATCGAATTTCCCTACACATTTTAACTCGTTTTATATTTTTATATACTATTGAATCTCCGTATTAGACATAGCTTAAGATTTTATTACTTCTGTCAGCATTTACTTACTTTTCTTGTAATCTAATTAATATTTTGAGTGCCAAATTCGGCTAAAATTAAATTACCTCCAAATGAAACGAACACAGAAATTTTGTACAATAAATATTCATATTAGAATTTATACTTTACATCAAAAGTCACAATATAACGTCTCGGCTAAATGCCTGTGGCGTAAAACTATTTCGGAAAGCCCTATACTAATCTGAACCTAGCTACACACTTGACGTGCCGCGCGAAGGGAGCACAACATATACCCCCGCACGAGATAGGAACCGAGAAGAATATAAGATTTAGAAGATGATTTATGAATTATGCATGAGAAGTTAATGCCTCACGTGGTGTTTTATGACCGTATGTTTAGTAAGATATTCCCTTTGTCACTTTTGTGACGTCAAATAATGGAAATATAAAATGCAACGAAATTGTATTATTAGGCTTTTATCCAAATGTTTATAAATAATCTTGATGTTTTCAAGGGGAAAGGAAGGAAATTATGGGATGGAGCAAGAGTGTGGGGAGGATTTTTGGAAGCTAGTTCTAGGGTTACACGTGGATACTAGTGATAGATAAGGTTGTGTTTGATTTCATCTCAGTATGTTATCTTAATATTGAATATATTTGGCGGTAATGTTGCGGAAATTCATTATTCACAATTGAATGAAACTACGTGATGTAGTATTATTTCTACTTTCTTTAAGTTCTTTACCACGACCTAGGTTTTGTTGTATTACAACATCTTCAGGTGGGATATTAGCAGTCTTTACTAATAGCCCACCTGAAGATGTTGTAATACAACGAAACCTAGGTCGCGGTAAAGAACTTAAAGAAAGTAGAAATAATACTACATCACGTAGTTTCATTTAATCGGCTTTATTATTACAATTTATTATGCCTACCTTTTTTCTCGTAGCTAAACATTTAAATAGAATACATGAATATTTTGTTACATAAACGAGTGTGTGTATAATGGTCAGATTTTGATTTGAATTATGGATTATATTTTTAAAAACCTATCAACATGACTAAATGTGCGAATTCTATTCGTGTTCCGTACACGTTTAGACATTTATAAACATTTAATCGTATAAAATATTTCTATTAAACTATTTAGAAAACTTTAATTTTTTAGAACCTAATAATATTGTCTGTTATATATTCCAGAGACATAATTCTACAAAGAATTGAAAATAATCGATTTTCAGACTTGTGCTACAAGACGTCTTATTACGCTCACTTTCAATATTGTAGACCAACCAGAAGTACCCTTTAAACGTTAATAATGGCATAAATAAAATTTTTAGAATCTTATTACATTTCCTGTTATATATTCTAATATTCCAGAGACATTTCAAAGAAATATATAATTCCGCATAGAATTAGAAATCATCGATTTTTGCCCATGTGCTACAAGACCTCCCATTACGCTGACTTTCAATATTGTAGTCCAACCGGAAGTACACTATAAGTATTAATGATGGTATAAATATCATAAAAGGTCTTACCTTTTTATTGTGTGAACCAAAAAACTTGAACTTTTTATAGCAATGTAAGACCATAGGCTTTAATATACCATATTAATTTCAATTTGATATCCTAAGGCGTTTCTGGGAAAAAGGACAAATAGGCGGACGGACTGATAACAAAGTGATTCCTATGACGATTTTAAGAGCGGTTACGAGGAATGGAACCCTTAAAATGCGCTCTTATTAGCGAATTGCAGTTAAAATCGAATATAGTCATATCAGGAGGACAATTCAATGGTTTTACTGTTTAGTAGTAAAACTACGCTCTTATTGGCGAACTGCAGTTTGAATGGAATATAGTCATATCAGAAGGAAAATTCAATAGTTTTACTGTTTAGTACTAAAACTGCGCTCTTATTGGCGAGCAGCAGTTAAAATAGAATATATTGATATCAGGAGGAAAATTCAATGGTTTTACTGTTTAGTAGTAAAACTGCGCTCTTGTTGGCGAACTGCAGTTAAAATGGAATATAGTCATATCAGGAGGAAAATTCAATGGTTTTACTGTTTATTAGTAAAACTACGCTCTTATTGGCGAACTGCAGTTAACATTTTGGATTGACAACTAACAAAGCCGCCACCTCAGTTCCTCAGTTATGTGATAAGCAAACGTAATAAAATTTTATATCAATCATCATCATCATATTTGGCACGACAGCCCAGGGCGGGCCAAGGTCTTCTGTTGGAGATTCTCCCAGGAAGTTCTACTCTTCGCCTGGGTTTTCCCGTTCTTTATCCTGAGAATGTTAAAATCTTCTTCCACTGAATCGATCCATCGTAATTTCGGTCTACCTCTTCTACGAGTTGTTAGAGGTTTTGCGATGAAAACTTTCTTTATTGGGTTTTCATCTTTCATTCTAGATACGTGGCCAGTTCATTCTTTTGATTTTGATGGCCTTCGCCATATACCATTTTCCTTGACACCCCCAAAAATTCTCCTCAGAACCCTTCCTTCAAAGGCTGCTGTTTTATTCTCTCCAGTTCTAGTCAAAGGCCAGGTTTCTGAACCATATGTTAGAACTGGCCTAATAAGAGTTTTATATGCTAATAATTTTGTTTTTCTTGTAAGAAAAGAAGATTTAAGGATGAAGCTTAGTCCAAAAAATGCTTTATTGGCCGATGATATGCGATTCTGAATTTCAGAGATAGTGTCATTCTTATTGTTAACACAAGATCGAAGGTAAGTAAAGCAGTCAACCGTTTCAAATGTATGTGAGCCAATCTCCAAACGATTATGTGCATTATTTGGTGGAGATTTTTGTATAGCCATATACTTAGTCTTGGAGTCGTTTATTGCCAGACCCATTTGATTTGCATCTATCTTCAAAGCCAGAAAGGGCTCTATCAAGGCTGGTAGGTTTCTAGCAATATATCAATATCATCAGCATACGCTAGGATCTGTAAAAATGTTAATATCTTAATCCCAAATAGCTTTTTCTAATGCAATATTAAAAAGCAGACACGAGAGTGAGTCGCCTTGTCGAACACCATTATTGACACTGAGATCTTCAGAGATGGCACCATTGAATTTAATTTTACATTTTGTCGTCTCCATAGAACACATTACAAGTCTAATTAACTTGCTCGGAATTTTGAATTCATACATTGCATCTTTTAAATGCCTTCTACTGGCACTATCAAATGCTGATTTAAAATCTGCAAACAAGTGATGAGTATCAATATCATACTTAATTGGTTTTTCAATAATTTGACGTAAACAAAAAATTTGATCAATAGTAGATTCTCCACTCCTAAATCCATTGATAGCTACCAATTTCAGAATCAACGAATGGTTTTAGTCTCATAAACAGAATGTTGGATAGAATTTTATAGCTTGTGCATAGTAAGTTAATGCCTCTATAATAGGAGCAAACCATTGGGTCTCCTTTTTTATGAACAGGGCACAAAATACTAATGTTCCATTCTGAAGGAAGCTTTTCAGAGTTTCAAATATTCACAAATAACTGTTGCAGGTGATCATATAGCCGAGGACATTCATTTTTAGCAATTCTGCAGTTATAAGATCATGGCCTGGTGATTTATTATTTATATCAATAATAGTTATTAAATAATATTCAGTGACTTGCCCCAATTACGTTTACTTACTAAACATTGTTTTTTGTTAATAGACGTTTTAAAGTTACAAATAAAATAATTGAAACCGAATTACCTGTATAAATATGAATTAATATAGCTATGAACCACTGAACTAAATCACTTCAAAAGTTGTTAAGACTGACGATCGAAATTCAGTCGGAGTCCAGTATTATTCCCACAAGCTCGTTGAGTAAGTTCATCATTCGGAATAGTGGAGAGTTTAGTGTAGTTTCAAGAACTACTTAGCGGATATACTGACTACATTAACGAATATATAAGTAAGACAAAGCTCTTCGCCATATATAAAGGGAAACTTATGAAAACGATTGATTAACTAAATCTTAAGTTTTGTCTCACCTATTCATTATTTTCAAGTTAGAATATAAAAATATTTCCAAATTGAACGCCTTTTATTGCAATATCGGTTTATTGAATACAAAAATATAACAAAAAACAAAAAATAATATAAAAATAACAAAAATATGTAGTATTATACAAAGAAAAATAATTATTTTCATAAAAGAACCTGGTAAAATATTACACTTCTTCGTATATAAATCGCGATTCATAACATGAAACTAAATTCGGGATAAATGTTTTCCGCTGACTTATTTATATGATTTTTCCAGAAATGGATACTTTCCTATTTTTTTGGATAGTTTTATTTTACTTTACTTTTATTTTATGATCATTTATTTTAATACCTTGGATAGCAAAAATCTTTATTTTACAACTCTTTAAAATTAATTTTATGTAATATGAATATTCGTAACAGCAGTAAGCAGCATATTTTATGGTTATTTTAGTCATTTCTGTACCAATGATTAAATAATAGTTCATAATTATTGGCGGAAATTGTCCTTCGAAATATCCTGAGCAACCTCTGACCATCATTACGTTACTCTCCAATTATCAATGGTCGAACAACCGATAATTATTCATGAAGAGTGTTTTTTATGTTTAGAAATTTCTTCTATATTTTGTATTTCAAAATTAATATTGTATTTTGAAAACACACAATATGAGGTAAAACTGAAAGAGTATATACTCAATTCAAATTATTTCTACTTAAACTGAGAGAATATAATTTAAATTTAAATCTTTCAACTCCCCTCTGGAAACAAGAATAAAAATTCTAACCCGCTGCCGTTAAGCAATAGACTTAATATCTAGGTATTTGATATTCGCAATTTTTTTATTTATAACTTCGCTTATTTCTGCAGCTTTGCCGCGTGGATTTAAATTATATTACAAATGCTATAGTTTGAATTAATGTATGTTTGAATACATGTTTGTTTTTCTAAAACTCCTTAATTTTATAACGGATCTACACGTAATTTCGTACATGAATACATTACAGCTTAAACTTACATATACTCTTTAGAAGAGCTGAAGAAAATACTAAGTATATAAGGGATTGCTCCCTTATTTAGGATTTTTATTATGATCCTACTTGGTTGCTTAGTATATTATTTAACCATATAGTGTATTCCGAACGTGGGATAGCATACAACATTTTCTCTCATTCATAATGCGCTTAGGATGATACAACTGAACGCGAACGGTTGTTGAAAACATTTGAACAAAGAAGAAAAAATTAAGTCGTGGGCTGTGAAGCTGATTTTTCTGTATTTTAAGTTTAGATATATATTATTAAAATCATGAACTTTTACGATTTTCTTGATAATCTATCAAAGCTAGCAGAAAATAAAAACGAAAATTACAACGCCTCTTCTATAGAATCCAAAGCAATGGCTTGCTTCATTTTCTAAGGTGATGGAAAAGAATACATTTGCTTTTTTCCAGATTTAATCATTACTTTTTTATGTTGATTTATGTATTATTGGTCTTTAAAACATAATATATAACCGTTACATATTTTCTATAAAGTAGATATCTATGGACTGGAATATATTTAACAATTCAACCCCAAAAGCGGCGAAAAAGTGATTATGACTTTTCCATCGATTTATTAATTCCATCCACACTTCTAGTCCGAGAAACATAATTTGAAAGGTATTTTTCCTTTCATCGCATGCATCTATATCGGTTAATAGAACTGGTAAGAAGGAGTGATATTCTTTTAATAAACGAAGTCATTTTATCTAAAATACCGATATCAGAAATAAGAAGTTCCTGAAATCAGGACGCACCATAGTAAACTAGCAAATTCCAGGCCACACTGCCAGATACCTAAAGTACTTCATTGCTGTTATATACAACTCAGCTCCGGCGAATGTTGGAAATCAGATTTTCAGCACATGAGAGGGATGAAAAGTTTTATAGTTTCAAATATTTATTTCTAATAAACTTTAACAATCAGTGTATCTTTGCATAAAGAAAAAATTATAGTAATTTTATGGACTTTACAATGTCGTATGGCAAACAGATAGAGAGAAAAAAAAATAAAACTTATGATCCCACTTCATTTATTATTTATTGTACGTATCTGAAAACAAAACTGACATATCAACGCTCAGCATCAATCAGATGGAATAAAGCGTATTGTTCTCATGACCTAGATACTCCCTTAGAAGTGTTTTCCTAAATCCAATGCGAACAAAGTCACAGGCAACAGCTGGTCCTATATAACTGTTTCAATAAACACGTTTCACTATTACGTATTTACCTACGCACCTTACAGAATAGAGTATTTTCACGCCACTTTCTTATACAGACTGCGAACGGCAACAATACAAAGCACAGACAAATGTGGAGTACGTATAGACGGCATAGACTAAACAAATCTATGATCCAATATTGGTCCGTTTGCACTTTGCCATGTCGTTGCTTGCCGAGCACTCGTGACTCGTTTTGTTACACACTTTGGATTGTATTTGTCGATTGATTGTGTTTGAGGATGAATATATGTGTATGTAGGTATATGTAACACAGATAAAATAGTACGAAGAGAGGCCGGTGGACGTGGAATATTTTTACGGGTTTAGAATTTATGAAATCGCTTTGAATTTTATTTATCGAGTGAGTGTATTTGAGGATGGATACATATATATGTATATGTAATATTGATAGATTAGTATGAAGAGAGGCCAGTGAGTGAATTTTGCACTTTCTTTTTGTGGAATATTTTTACCGGCCTTAGAATTATTGAAATGGCTTTGAATTTTATTTATCGAGTGATTGTATTTGAGGATGAATATGTATTCATGTATATGTATGTGTAATATAGATAGATTAGTATGAAGAGAGATTAGTGGGTCAGTTTTGCACTCTCTGGACGTGAAATATTTTTCGGGTTTACAAATTATAAAATCACTTTGGATTTTATTTGTCGATTGTTTGAGGATGGAGCGTTTGAGGATGGGTATATATGTATGTAGGTATATGTAACACAGATAAAATAGTATGAAGAGAGGCCGATGAGTGAATTTTGCATCACTGGACGTGGAAAATTTTTACGTTTTTAGAATTTATGAAATCACTTTGGATTATATTTATCGAGTTATTGTATTTGAGGTTGGATATATATGTATGTATAAGCATATGTAATATGGACAGATTAGTACGAAGACAGACCAGTGAGTGAATTTTGCATTCTCTGTACGTAGAATATTTTTAAGGGTTTAGAAGTTATAATATCACTTTGGATTGTATTTGTCGATTGATTGTGTCTGAGGATGGATATAAATGTATGTAGGTATGTGTAACACAGATAAAATAGTATGAAGAGAGGCCGGTGAGTGAATTTTGTATCACTGGACGTAGAATATTTTAAGGGTTTGGAAATTATAATATCACTTTGGATTGTATTTGTCGATTGATTGTGTCTGAGGATGGATATAAATGTATGTAGGTATGTGTAACACAGACAAAATAGTATGAAGAGATGCCGGTGAGTGAATTTTGTATCACTGGACGTAGAATATTTTGACGTAGAATATTTTAAGGGTTTGGAAATTATAATATCACTTTGGATTGTATTTGTCGATTGATTGTGTCTGAGGATGGATATAAATGTATGTAGGTATATGTAACACAGATAAAATAGTATGAAGAGAGGCCGGTGAGTGAATTTTGTATCACTGGACGTAGAATATTTTTACGGGTTTAGACCTTATGAATTCGCTTTTGATTATATTTGTCGAGTATTTGTATTTCAGGATGGCTATATATGTATATGTAATATAGACAAATTAATATGAAGAGAGACCAGTGAGTGAATTTTGCATTCTCAGGACGTGAAATATTTTTACGGGTTTAGAAATTATAAAATCACTTTGGATTGTATTTGTCGATTGATTGTGTTTGAGGGTGGATATTGTTGTATGTATGTATAAAATAGATAGTATAATATGAAGAACTTGTTGAGTAAATTTTGCATTCACTGGAGGTGAAATATTTTCCGAGGTTTAAGACTGATGACACCGGATGGATACGATAGGAATAAAAATCTGTATGAATGCATGAGTACCTGCATTAATGTAATTGTGCATCCAAGTTAATTAAAATTTAGTAAGACACCCGATATCTTTAGAATTGGCAATCTTTTTCTTTCAGTTTCCAGTTTCCAATTTCAGATATGAAAATTCGAATCGAATATTGAAGACAACACAGGTGATTGAATAAAACAGTAGTATACCCGGATTGATGATTATAAGTAAAATATAAAAAAGAAAAATACCTGAATGAAAGTACTCAGGTATTTTTCATTTTCACAAAGGAAAAGTTTTCAATAAAAGAAAAATTCAATTCTGTATGAAAAATATTAGTATCTCCTGTTATAACATCACCGGATATCGCTTCATAACATATTATAGACTAACTGCTCAAACAAAATTTAGTGTAAATGAGAAATAGAAAAGGACAAGGTAATGAAAATCAAGAAAATACTAAACATAAATAAGACTGTATAGAGTTCCATAAAATATATAACATGCTTAAAAAAAATTTAAGTAAACTCAACTAATCACAAATTCCAAATTTTTTAGAGTAATTTCTAAGTATTGAATCTCGACTTCATTCATGCTATTGACTCTAGCATCTTCGGAGATAGTGGAGCCAGGCATGTGTTTTTGTGGTTGCTGTCAGCAATATTTGTAAAAATCTTGCATAAAATTTTTAAAACAGATTGAGAAGCTATTTCCCTTTTCTATAAAAATATTTTTGAGTAGTAACTTGGATCATATGATGGTTGATATAGTTTATGACTATGCCAAATTTGAACACCAAGAAATTTTTGAGAAAAACAGCTTTGGCAGACAAAAGAACGAACGTGTAATACGGAACCCTATAAATTTAAGACGAAAGTTTCATTCAAAATTATATATATGATTTAAAAAAGACATAACTTACTTAATATATAACATGTGTTTAGATTGAGATTGTTATTTATTTCCATCTAAAGCATATACTAAATATTTAGCAGATTAGTCCAAAAAATGTATAAATTGACGCTCTATGATCAAGCATTTGAAGAATGAAAGGGTCAATTTGGTTAGGGAAATCAAAAAAGAACAAAAATAGCGAAAAAATTGGCAAAGACCAAACTGAAACTAGTTGTCAAGTGCAATTACTCTTCAAATAAAGGGTCGATTTGATTGTGGAATTCAAAAAAGTATACGTGGAGAACGCGAATTGCGAAACAATTGGCAAAATAATAAAATGGACGAAGTTGACATAAACAAATTAATGGGTCTATTTGATGTATTTATAGAGAATGTGAATAATGAAAGAATTGAGGAAAGACCAGAATGGAAGTAATTTAAATCTATTGGGGAAATTTTGAAAGAATGTACTATAAGAATTCTTCAAATTATTGTGATCTCAAATGCGAGAGTGAATAAACTGCACTTTGTCATGCAGGATGAAATCTTTATATGAAATATAACTTCTTTAGAGAAGCTGAAACTAAAAGAGCTATGTGACGCCCAAAATTATTTCTATATTAAAGAAATCCTAACGCCACCTGTTGGTCCCGCTAATAAATAAATCGCGAACCGTGAAGAAGTTACACATCCAAAATACGGATATAAAGTATTACCACAGGTGTTGCTGCCATGCAACAGTTTTGTTATTGTTTGCTTAAAATATTGTTTGATTTGTGACGCAATTATTTAATGAAAGTTACTAATATCGATTGTGATGTAATAATAATAACTTTCCATAATTTTTATCTTCAAATTATTTTGTCATCGATATTATTTTGATCATCATTTTAAAATACTTGAAGCTCCAAAATGGCAGCATTGACATGTCGCTTGCATTTACGTATTTATCAATGGGGAATCTGAGGATAACTGATACATGTATCCTAAAAAAGTATCCCATTCACCTTTTTTACATCTTAAACCCGCCTTTGCATCCTACAGTGTACCATCAGTTCAAGGCATTCCAACATCCGACTGATTGAAGTTTTCGTCTCTCCCAACAGCCATAAACACGACGGAAGCCCGCGGCATTCAGTCACTCGCCCGCGGCATAAATAAATGAAGAAAATCGTAAATCGAAGCCCGAAGAGGCCGCAAATTTGGTCCCCGCGATTTGTTCGCTTTTCCATTTAGCATTACGAACTCGTAAAAAGCGGAAAATGCAGGGGGGCACGCCTTGTTTACGGCGCGGTACGAGGGCGCCGTCATTTATTTTGGAAAAATGAAAATGGCATAAAGTAAGGAGAGACGCGTAAAATAGGCGCCCTGATTGATTGGTGGCGCGGCGGCGCAAACAGCGCGAACGGGCTTGTGTTATGCCCCGACACGCCTCCGGTATGGTGGAAAAAAATTAGTGACGTCACAATATGTTTACTCGTCACGTGTCTTCTTTTATATTTATGGTTACGGAGGGGGTATCAGTGAGCGCCTGATTGGGTTCGATTCAGCGTTCATCTTTCACCTGCCAATGTGTAATCGAGGTTGGCGAATAAAGTAGATACAAATTACAACAGTGTTCATACTTTTTTACCGTGTTCATTCATTTCGCCTAATTTTGAAGTAAATATATTGCGCTATATTCTGTTTTGTTATGATATTGATGTAAGACGTTCGTTACAAAAATATTCACTGAAATAGAAACCTATAGAATATATTACTCTCAATAATATATTTTGGTTAAAAATTGTTTTTGGAAAGATTTTTTCACAACATACGTACGTTAAAACTAGCTGCATTAAGATTACTTTATAACAAAATTGTTCGTATTTATTAGTTATTTTATTAATGTTGTCAAAAACGATAGGTATTCTAACATAGTTTTATTAATTAGATGCTATTTGGTTTAGTAATCTATGCATAATGTAGATACAATTGGTAATTTTTGTTTTAGTTTTAATTTTTTATGAAAAATTTATATTAAGTAAAACATTGCCGAATCCTTTTTTTTCTTAAAGACTTTATAACTTTAAGAGAAACTTTATAACTTTTGACGATTTTTGAGTGATGTAAGTAATTTTATTTTCGATACGTCCAGTTTCTCTTAACGTATTCCATATTTTTAACGCATAACGTGATCGAAACATTTTGAAAACAATACACAATATTAGAAACCGACGGATTTGGATTGAATTTATTAACATTATTAATCGGTACAATTGCACTGAACTATGTATTTTAGTTTAATTATTAAATACGAAAATCGTATAACCTAACTTTGCCACTACATAAAAAAAATTATTCTAATATCATAAACCTGTAAAAAATCATATAATTATTTAAGTATTTATTGAAAAAAAGACCAGAGTAAACAAACAAGTTACAAAACTCTAAAGTAGTCTTGTGAGTTAAAAAATCTTGGGGTATAATATAACTTTTCTATCTGGAAAATTATATGAAAATAAACAAATAACCAAGAAGAAAATATTCGCATTTGGCTATTAATAATATCTACGCATTTTTGTATTAAGGTTGATAAGTAAAAACGAAACTATAGATTAAAGTATCGATTTCATAATTTAATTAAGTAAAATTCAAGTTTTTTTTACTATATTTACATTACCGATTTTATTTACATTTCTATGATCTAACTGCTAAAATATTTTATGGATATTTTATAAATTCTTCGGAATACAAAAATTGATAATAATGTAGAAAATATCTCATCTTGCTCAATCGTATTCTCGCTTAAGCTGACGCATTCGTAGCGCCTCGTAGCACCGCATAACACCTCGGCAGTCAACGCGGGCATTCTTGCATTAAATTAAAGGCGGCGCGTCGCGAGCTTTAGGGCAGGCAGTGGGCCCGCTAATTGTATGGCAGATTGACGGTTTGGGGGTCTCACCGATGGTTGAGTGAAGTCAAGATTTTAGGAAAATAAATATACATCGTCCTATGTACAAAATTAAGACGTTGACAGTAGGATTTTTTTTTCTTTTTAAGGCTTCCGTGCCTGAAAAGTAAAATTGGAAGCCTTATGGTGAGACTTCGGTGTCTCTATATCTAATGTCACAGCTATTTTCCTAATCGACTAATATTACTTTATACTTAAAATTGTACATTTGTAGAGTTGATACATTACTAGTACAATTGGTACATTTGTTAAGTTTACTTATCCACCATGAATTTTTTTTATATATTTATATCTCTATTCAATTTGGAGAAATTCGTACTAGATCTGCCTTAAAATTCTAGTAACCAACTTTCCACTAACTACCTTAATTTTATATGTAATAAAATATGTTAACCATAATGAAAATCTAAATAACACCTAAAGTTCCTTTAAAATAGAACCCAATAGAAAATAAAACGACAGAAAATATCACACACTTTGAACACAATCACAGACAATGATACTATCCTCGCGTAACTGCTGTATTCAGACTGCTTACGCACGCACACACACACACATACACACACACACACACACACACACACACATATATATATATATATATATACATGTGAATACATTTTATAATATTTTTGTCGTTTTAATAGTACTGTTTTTAATTGTTGCGTTGTAACTTGTTTTACTGTCTACGAACCAATTTTTCCAAACCTATTTTTATGGTTAACAGGAAAAATTGTGCCTGAAGCAATATTTTACATTAAAGTTGATAAAATATATAGTTTAATAAATAAATAAATAAATTGCGTTTCTATAATTATATATTCCGCAAGAAATCCTTGTAGCTATTGATAGAGGAAAATCAGTTTAAGTATATATATATATATATATATATATATATATATATATATATATATATATATATATATATACATTTACATACATATATATATATATATATATATATATATATATATTTATATATATATATATATACGTATTTTGGTGTTATTCCCGGATGTTACACTTCAAAACAGGAATCTAAATAGAGCAGTCACTTGAGGACATCATCATTGCCATTGTGTCCAGTAATGATCCTGTTCTCACGTGGTTGCTGTGTTCAGATTCCGGTTTCACAGTGTAACATCCGAACACAACGGCAAAATACGTTTTGGCAAATGAGGTATCGTTAGAATAGTCTTAATCTTCCGGATATCCTTAGGAAAGTGACGTTACAATTCATGCAATATATTGGCTGAGAGTCGCCATTTTGTCCAACATGAAAAACAATTCGAAAAGCCATCAAAATGGGTACCATATTAATAGTATTGTGGAATAGATTTCAAACATGTATAGTTTCTTCTACAAATATAGACGATATTCAATAAAAAAATGGCTAAAAACTATCAACGCACCATTTATTAGGATACGTTCTACAATTATTTACAGTATCCATTAATAAATCCCCGTAATTGTTTTATTCCGTCATCCCGAAAAAATTGTTTTTTCTCTCTATATAAATAAAGGGCTTTTAAAGGATTTCAAAATTATAAATATCATATAGAAAAATGACATATTTGAGAAAACAAATTCCGAATGTATGCCTATGTAAAACACAGTAAAATTTACAAACTTATATTGGGTGACAAAATTTCTTTCGAATTTACATTCTGATCTTCTGTCTGAATACAGCAAAACAATTTTACCGTAAATAATTTAATTAAAAATTTACTGTCCAAAAACAGCAGAGTAATTTTACCGTAATTTTTTAAATATAATTTTACTGTCTGAATGCAGCAGAGCAATTTTACTGTAGTCGGTTTTTTTTCCATTAAGGGGTATAACGGCTTGTATATATATATATATATATATATATATATATATATATATATATATAAGGGCTATTGTTTTAATATTTTCTGTACTGGCCGTATAAATATGGGCATTCTATAATTGCGTGCACCTGCTTTCTATGATATTCACATTTTATAAATTAATCATATTATTAGATCGAAATTGTAGTTATTTTTTCGTAGTTATTTGCAATTTTATTTTTAAGTATATTCATGAGAAAATTACATTATTCCAACAAAAAAGTGGTTCAGTTACTGGAATTTTATTTGCAGTCTTTTTTTGAAAAATTTCAAATAAAATTTGCAATTTTATTTGCAATTTTTTCTGATTAGCAGTGAACATGTTAAGATCGAGAACATTTTATTATAATTTTGTTTGTGATATATAGCTGAATATTTAATATTTTATATAAATCAAAATTGCTTGTAAAATTTTCGTTTTAAATTTTCGTCGATATTCAGGTTATTATTAAGTACACCAATTCACTTCTCTACGTTGCACAACCTGTATAAAGAGACTGTAACAAACATATTATATCGAGCTATTGATTTCATAAGTGTTTTATTTTCTACAGTTTTGATTTGACAGATTTTCTACAGTACGGAATTGAATTTTTAGAAAACACTTAATTTTTATTCACAACTAAGTGAAACTACGTGATGTAGTATCATTTCTACTTTATTTAAATTCTTAACCATGTCCTAGCTGTCGTTGTATGACACCATCTTCAGGTGGGCAGTTTATAAAGATTAATCTGATTAATCTATACAAATTGCCCACCTGAAGATATCGTCGTACAAGAAAACCTAGATTGTTTTTAAGAATTCAAGTAAAGTAGAAAGAATGCTATATCACTTAATATCATTGAGTTGTGAATAAAAATTAAATGATAATTAATTTTATCAAATATATTCAATATTTTAGAAAACATTCAAGTACTGTCACAGCTAAACGTGAAACAATCAAACACGTCGTACCAAACATTCTTGCAACCGGTAAGAGCCATCCTTTAGTACTGACTACATACACAGATACCTCCCCACTTGTCGCTACCACAATTACAGACATTAACTTTGAGATTTGCAGATGAGTGGGGGAGTCGAATTTGTGGGAAGCGCGCTGGATGACGTCGTGATCGTAAAAGTTATAAAACGCAGGGTTTATTCGCTGTCGGAGCGACCTCTGGAATGTATGAGGCGACGTGCTATTAGTGTTGAAATGTCGAATAATGAACTTTAGATTCAAATAAATGTGGTTTCACGTCCTGTAATATTCGTCAATATACGCCGTTATGAATTTATCTACTTTAAAAACGATTTAATTGCTAAAAATTGTAACCTATAAACGATTTAATTGCTAAAAATTGTAACCTATAAACGATTTAATTGCTAAAAATTGTAACCTCATTGATATTTGCAAGCCCCAGAAAATTGTTCAGCTCCTCGCTTATTTAAATTAACATTTCATCATTAAGCATTTCAATCAGGATTCCAAAATCCTAGTGTCCATGAATCACCAAAAAATAGTAATTATTTACTGCAAAGACAAGACTATTCAAAAGAGTCCACAAGGAAGACACTGTAAATTATAACAACATAGCAAAACACCTCGTCACGTTGAAGGTGTGGCTCGCAAATACTGAATAGCAAGCACAGAGCCCAGTCCCAGCGGGCGCCAGATTAGCACCAATTTCCAATCAGCTAATGGTTCGTGACGCTCGTTTTTGCACTTTTTTATTCGCTGGTTGAATTAGCGCAATTGTTCCTGGCTATTTCTGGGCGGCGGTCGATTTGCATAGGGTGACAGGGCAGCAGCAAGTGTCGCGATGTTGAATTCTAGTATTAGTTAAATTCATTGGGAATTTAATATTTTTAAATAACTTCGTAGAGGAGGAGCTTTTCTATTGGGAACACCGCTATTAGAGTCTAATATCATAAAAGGTAAATACCTAACTTTTATGATGAACTTTCACTTATCCAACTCTTCGTAAGTTGTAAGCTCATAATTTTAAATAATTTAAGCTTGATATATAATATTTGATTACCTGGTTTTTCTACAGAAATTCTAAAATAAAATAATAAAACTTCGATATTTATATTAAATATTGTTTTATAAAGATAGATTAAGTATTATTCCTTCATAACTTGATTTGAATTAAATAATGAAAAAAATAGAAATTGGGAGAAAAATATTTTAATTTAGGCCAAATTATGAAAAAAATTTAGGTCAAAATTATGAAAAATAAACCTAAACTATGTCTTTTGTATTATATTATCTTTTTGAAAAACAATTCGACGATTTTATTTTTGAAAATGTTAAGTTGTTAACATTTCAAAAGCAATTCGCCTTTGTATTTATTGTGAGACTTTTTGTACCATATTTTTTTTTACTATTCAACAAAATATCCTCCGCTCACTGTTCGTGGCTAGAAAAACAAAATTATCATAAATTGTCGACATTTAAAATTTTCAATCAATTCAGGCCATCTTTGAAATTAACTTGAGCTGAATAGAAGGCTTTCCGCGAAAATTTCGTTGCGAAATATGAAAAAAGATTGTAAATACTTTAAATAGACCCATTTTTAGCTCTGTAGCAGTAAAAAAGAGTTTTTGATAAAAAGTCAGCTAGTCATAACACGTACAAATCGGAGTTTCGTAATCGTCTATATCACTTTAAATTGTTGACACAATTTAATCGAAATCGTTCTATTGAAATTTATAATCAAATACTAGTATTCAGAATTTTCAGAGGAGTAGGAATACAATTCTTCGCTTAATACCTCAAAAACGAAGCATCTAAAATGAAAAGACAGCAAATGTAACATTTTAATTTTAAAATACCTAGCTAACCATACTTCACAAGATTGGACATTCGAAAAAAAATATTCACTTCCGCTTTACTTTTATGGTAATTTATATTGTTTTCAACAATTTTGCTACATATCAATTTAAATCTACTTGCAGTCATGCTTTTAGGTAAAAACTGTGAGGATGCCACGTACAGACTGATGGATGGAAGGTCACAACGAAACTACAAGGGTTTCTTCTTTTATTACAGAACCCTAAACGTAATAATTGTATTAAATGATTTACAGGGGGTGAAAAACAATTAAATCAGATTTATCCAAAATACAAGTTTATATAAAACGAAGAATAAAGAGCTTTAAGTTAAATTAGTCCGAAACTAAGGCGCGCATCGAGTTCGTACCTCATTGGAAGGGAAATTATTTGTTATAATAAGTCATGAATAATATTGATTCCCTAGATCAATAAACATTTAATAATATTTAATGTAATTAACTAGAGCGGGACATGTATATTATCGTGAATATCTCAAAAGCTACAACATTTAGAATCATCGTTATGTATTTACTACAAACTTTACAAAAAAACAGGGTTCTAAAAACTCTCTTTTTTATAATTTTAGGCTTCTACTAAGCTTCTTCTTTAGAAATAAGAACTTTTTTTTTCAAATTTTTCAGTATATCTCTGAAGAAATACTGTCTAAAATTGATGAACCAAACGGATAAATAGACACATGAGTGATCTTATAAGGTTCCTGTTTTTCATTTTTGACATATGGAACCCTAAAAAACTTAAAGTTTGATTAAGGGTATAACAGTATTTCGCCATCAACAATCAAAAATATACGAGTATATACATATGTTTAACTAACGAAATTCTGTATTTACTGGGAGATTACAAACAAATAATATTACTGTTTTATTGAATGTACTGAAAATTAAAGTAAAATTAATTATCAAATGCTTATTTACTGATAAAAAATAACTATGTTTCTGTCATTGTCAAATATTATTTGTTCCCATTTCAGACGGCTAACATTCGTTTGGTGATAAATGATCACTTCGTTTATATGTCCCCAATGCCCTAGGTGTTACGGATTTAATATACGAGAGCATAAAATACAAACCTAATTGCATTAAATATCCTTAATTTCTTAACTTTGGTAACTTATTTCGCGGCGATAAATTAATTATCAAATGCTTATTTAATTTTTAAAAATAACTATGTTTCTGTCATTGTCAAATATTATTTGTTCCCATTTGAGACGGCTATCATTCGTTCGATGATATATGATCACTTCGTTTATATGTCCCCAATACCCTAGGTGTTACGCATATAATATAGGAGAGCATAAAATATAAACCTAATTGCTTTAAATATCCTTAATTTCTTATCTTTGGTAACTTATTTCGCGGCGATAAATTAATTATCAAATGCTTATTTAATGATAAAAAATAACTATGTTTCTGTCATTGTCAAATATTATTTGTTCCCATTTGAGACGGCTATCATTCGTTCGGTGATAAATGATCACTTCGCTGATATGTCCTCAATGCCCTAGGAGTTACGGATATCATATAAGAGAACAGAAAATAGAAACCTAATTGCACTAAATATCCTTAATTTCTTATCTTCGGTAAATTATTTTGCGGCCACTATTATAATTGTATTTTCGAATTATACATGTATGCCGGTATCAGTATGTGAACATTATACATGTATACCGGTATCAGTATGTGAACATTATACATGTATGCCGGTATCAGTATGTGAACATTATACATGTATGCCGGTATCAGTATGTGAACATTATACATGTATGCCGGTATCAGTATGTGAACATTATACATGTATGCCGGTATCAGTATGTGAACATTATACATGTATGCCGGTATCAGTATGTGAACATTAGCCCCCCTATTATTTTATGAGTGGGGCTCTTTTATTCACAATTATTGACAATTTCTCAACTGTAGCAGAAGTGCGCAAACATATTAACCATTCATTCACTCAGCTACCCAATCGCTTACATCTGAAGAAATGAAAGTAAATTTATTATTTCATTTGTTCGCCAGGTTAAAGTAATGCTCCGCGTGGCGTCGCCGCCCGATGCGGAAACAGCGTCCGGCGCCCAGCTCTTCACGCTGGAACGACGCAAGCGGCAAGCGACGCTCCATGAACCACCGGCAGCAGCGCCGCCCGCGCCCGACGACCGGCGCGTCGGCGTCGCCGCGCCCAAGATGTTCGCCTTCGACGCCGTCTTTTCCGGGGAGGATTCGCAGGTGAGATCCTTTGTCAACTTTGTATGCGTTAACTCACTTTTAAGGTTCATACTACACAAACTTAAATTCTAAAAATCTCATATCAAGCTGCAGTTTTACGTCGAGTACTTAATTCTACATACACAGATTGAAGAGAATGAACTTTGAACTATAAATTATATTAACAGTTTAATTTCAAATTGACTAAAACATCGCTGATACACAGAATAATAGAAATTAGTGGAAATTCGACCGTAATTATTTAACTTTTTAAGTTTGAACATTATTAAGGTTCTTTTGTCGAAGAGTATACCTCTATAATCATTGCGTATAATTTTTTTGATCTATTACGTTAGTTGAGAGCATGTATGTACAAATACGTCACTAGCGTGTGTTGTTTGCCTTAATTCCTTGCAATATTTATGAAATTTAAAATTTAATATTAGTCAATTTCACGTTTTAAAATCCTTTTGCGATTATCTATACCCTGTGCACTTGTTTGACCACAGACAATTATGTGTTTGACATTGACAGTATGTGAACGTAAACTACGAATATTTTTATGTGTTTGTAATATATAATTTAATATACATTAACACATATATATATATGTAACACATATTGTATATAAATTTTAGCTTTCTGCACTTCTACTCCATATAAACTTTAATTATGCCAAATCTCACACCGCTCCGTGCGCGTAATATGCTTAAAAAGGAGTACAATATTTTCTTTTCACGTATTAACATATAGATAATTTAAAATAAAAATGGAGAAAATTCAAACAATCAAAACTATTAATTAGCAAAGTTATAAAAGAATTAAAAATTAACATTAATTATATAATTGTTATTAACAGATAGACTCTGAAGTATTATTCAATAATTAGAGAGCTACTTCCCAATAAAATAGTGAATGTACCGAATATATATATTTGCTTCCAGTTAAATAAACTGATGTACATGGTCTGTAGCTGTGCAGCATCAAGTTTTATCTTTTTTTATATCACGATCTATCGGTGAATAGTTTTCATAACAGCTGATAACTTATTACTTAACAGTGCTTCGTTAAAATATTAAAATAAACTTTTTGGATAATTAAAATAGAGTTTGGTTTTACGAATCATTGTTCACAATTAAATGAAACTACGTGATGTAGTATTATTTCTACTTTCTTTAAGTCCTTTACCACGACCTAGATTTCGTTATATTACAACATCTTCAGGTGGGCTATTAACAAAGGTCTTTCTAATAGCCCACCTGAAGATGTTGTAATACAACGAAACCTAGGTCGTGGTAAAGAACTTAAAGAAAGTAGAAATATTACTACATCACGTAGTTTCACTTAATTCTGAATAATGAATTTCTACAAAATTAACGCCAAATATAGTCATTGTTTGATAATCATTGTTTGATTTATCAACATTTATCACATTGTTCACCACTTTTAGCGCAAATGATTCGTGGGAAAATATTAATGAGATTGATTTGTAATTACATCTGATAGAACTTTACATTACAATTAAACGGTTAAATAATAATATTTAATTAGTACAACAAATAACACATTATTATGAGAGCGTAAATAAGAACTACTTCATTGAATTTTTTTTTTAATTAAAACTCCTGCTTGTAATTTCCACAAATACGACTGTTGTAATTAAACATTTGCGGCTAATTGAGTATTGTATAACAAAAACCGTAACAGAATAATTGCAAATTACTACCTGTAAGATAGAGCCGGAATGGTAAGTCCATTACGCCCGCCACAATGCAGGGATTAGTAGAATGAGACAATCGCGTCGTTTGAAGTCGCGAGAGCGATCTCGCGCCGTCGACGCCCGCCCGCCGCATCTCATAATCCTGAGATAAGTGAAACGTGCCGCTCTGCTGTGAACTTTTCAACTTAATTATTAACACCAGACTCTACATACAATAAAGGATGGCGTTAATGGCTGACCGCACATGTGATAGTGATCCGAGGATCGGGACCGCGCCATACCATAAATCGCATTATTACGCCCGTTAAAGGATAGTTTGTCCGTATTATTGAATATATTTGGCGTTAATTTTGTAGAAATTCATTATTCACAATTAAATGAAACTACGTGATGTAGTATTATTTCTACTTTCTTTAATTTCTTAACCACGACCTAGGTTACAAAGATTAGAGCTATCTTTGCTAATATCCCACCTGAAGATGTTGTAATACAACGAAACCTAGGTCGTGGTTAAGAAATTTAAGATAGTTGAAATAATACTACATCACGTAGTTTCATTTAATTGTCCGTATTATTATAATGTTATTATAATAAAGTATTAATAATGTTATTATTTATTTAATAACTTTAAGGTATAGTACATATAGTTGATTTATGTTTACAGGAACAATCTCTCCCAGTCAACCATAACAATGTTTTTTGAAAAATTGATTGTATCATGAGAGTTAGAACCTGTTTGATAATAAATAGGGTGAGAAATCTTCCAGAGCGTAAACTAAGGCCATGAGCAGAAAAGTTTTTAAATCTGCCGATAATAATAGGGAGTCTGAGGTTATTTTAACACATGAAAGAGAAGCGTAATATGAAGTGTATATACATTTGGTGTCGATCACGGATTTTCGGCATTTTGAGACGAGACCTTTGTCAAGAAATACACGAGTATGACTATATTTTCTGAGACCGAAGATATAATAGATGCATAAATTTTATTGTACAACTTCAAACCATATACGATACCTTTTAACAAGTTATCGTAACACTAATTAAATGATATAATTTCTCCAGCTTCCATAGTCTTCCAGCCTTTACAGTTCTACCAAAGTTTTCTTCTTTATTTCCCTTGGCTGTGGGTACTAATTTTTTAGCTTCGTCTTAATTCCGTAACTTGTGTGTATTTGAAGTGTATCATTTTTATTTTCGAGTACAATTACATATTTCCTTCCATTGGGTTGTGATTACTCCCAGAGTATATGCATTAAAGTATGTGCATCCTATTTTGAGCGTTTAAGTCTCCAACATTAAAATGTATGGTTGTAATTTCTCCAATCGTTCAAATTACAACCATAATTAATTTATGTAAGAATTTATGTGAGAAACAACCTTCTACTATAGTATTTGACGTAACTTCGAAGTTCCGGGTAACCCTATCTGAGAAAATGCCCATCCCTGTACACCCAACAACAAACCCGCCCGCGCCCCGGATTACGTACACGGACCGCGCCCCTGCGATCCAACCCTTTAATTTCCCTCAAAAAGGTACCGCGGCGGAAAATTCGCTGTAAACCTCTCACTTAATTATGTATACAATTATGTTATGTTCGGATGCTGCGACGGCCGAGAGCCGGTGAGAGAATTAAATTATCTAGACAGATCCGTGGATCGCGGTCGGCTGACAGTCTGGGGGAAGGGCCCGTCCTTTCGGTTGTGCGCGCCTGATATTCCACGTTTATCATGGCAGTCCAGCACCTGGGGAGGTGGGCGTCGCCCACGTATTAATGGCTGCGGTCGTTGCGGGAAACAATTATAATATTTGTTCTTGTGATTTGGTGAATGTCAGGTTGGAATTCAGATACTGATAACTTTCGCATGAATATTATTTTTGTACTGTAATTTCGCGATCTCAAAAGCTTTTGCTACTAAATTTAAGTTCATATTATTTATTTTCTTGTTTACTGCCTGCGGCTGTGTTTGCATTTATTTTTTTACTATATTTTTTATTCAATTTAGCTCTACGAGGCATCAGAATTAAAGTTGTATTAAATAAAAGTTAATTTTCTGTACCAAGCTTGTAATTAAAAATTGTATAATAACAATGGAAAATTCTTACACTTTGTATTTATTCTAGATTCCTAAAAAAAATTTTGAACTTCAATTGAATTACTATAAAAAAAACGTTCCAAGTTCAAAATCACTGTGTTGAATGAAAAAACAAATGTTATTTTTCAATTGAAATACATTTCCAGTTGAAATTCCATTGATTATCGCCTCAATTTCGGCAAAACTTCTACTTAGCTACCAATTAAAATAAGCTTGACTTAAAATGTTATTTATGTTTAGAAATTATGTTGTAAAACTTGGTTCTAACTTATCACATGCTTAATTCACTTTGTTAATAGAAATACAATGTTTATTCGGTACCACGAACAATCGTACTCTGGACTCAGTCTAAATAACATATCCGGTGGCTAGATATACAGCAAATGCGTAGACGTTTCTACTTAGCTACCAATTAAAATAAGCTTGGCTTAAAAAGATGTTTATAGTTATAAATTATGTCGTAACCTTGGTTCTAACTTACCTGCGATTATATCAAAAGCTTAATTCGCTTTTTTAATTGAAATACGTCGTTTATTCGTTGCCACGAACAATCGTAATATAGTCTCCGGACTCAGTATAAATAACATATCCGGTGGCCAGAAATACAGCAAATGCGTAGACGAAATATTGATCACTCAGACGTCCATCGCTTCATAAAAAAAGTCATAATATTGTATGTATTTTGAAATAAGAAGGAATGGCTTCTTAAAAGTAATAGAATTCATACGATTGATCATGGGATCACGGGGTCACGGGATGTCTTGCCCCATTTATACAAAAACATATGTAAGAATACATAATTTGGCGCACATACACTTGATGCTATAGCTAACGGATAAATAAACAACCAGACAAATAGATAAAAATTCTTTAAAACAATTATTACGACTCGTGCTTGATCCCACAAATCCACTTAATATAAAATTTTCCAAAAATATTTAACGTATATCAATAAATTAAAAAAAATATTTCAAGGGACAAGTTTGATATAAAAAACGGGTTTTCTTTCGATCCTGTAAAATACTATTCGGAAAAGGGTGTTTGGAGAAGTCCAAAAAAATTCTTTCAAGAATTGGAAAATGAGATTGCTCTAGAGATATTTCTGAAAATATCCACAAGGATCATATCCCAATATCTTATCATTTTCAGAACGGGTAAAATTGAAATTAAAACAGAAGTTTTGAACTTGGCACGTTTTTTTATAGTAATTCAATTGAAGTGCAAAAAATTGTTTTTGGAATCTGGAATAACTACTAAGTCCAAGAATTCCCTTTGTTGTTATACAATTTTCAATTACAAGCTTGGTACAGAAAATTAACTTATATTTAATACAAGTTTTACTCTGATCCCTTGTAGAGCTAAATTTAATAAAAAATATAGTAAAATAATAAATGCGAACGTATAAAAATATAGTGCCTAACGTATAAAAATATAGTATATAGTGCCGAACGTATAAAAATATGGTACTAAAAAATATATTTTATATTTTATATTTTTTATAAATTTAGCGACAAGGAAATAAATAATATTAATTTGAATTTAGTAGTAAAAGCTTTTGAGACAATGAAACTATAGTACAAAAACAATATTCATACGAAAGTTATCAGTATTTGAATTCCAACTTAACATTCACCAAATCACAATAACAATATGATGTTTACCTAAAGTTTATCAGAAAAACTATGGCCATATATTTAAATTATTTATCATATATTTATGCCTATAGATCATTATATTACAAAATGTATTTACATGGTGGAAAAATTATAACAATATAAGTAAATAGTAGTTGTAATAATATGTTGCCATCACATAACTTTTCTGCGTTTATATATTCATTTTGTTTACTACCAAGTTCATTACATATTTCGACGTTTTATGTTTACATATTAGGTTGGCATTACGTTTAAATGTATGTTTTTTCATATTTATGTGATTCGGAATAAGATACAATACGAAACGTCGAGGCTAGGTGTGGTACCTAATCCACAGGACTTTAAAATAATCCGAAAATATTCGGGAACCTAATCATAGTGCATTTTATTTTATCGATTTGATTTTATAAATCAAATTGTTTTATTAATTGACTCGGAAATTACTTTTTGAGAGGGACAATAAACAAGTTATTTATATATCACTATTAACATTAAACAAAAAAATCATGAACCATTTATACATAATTACAAGACTCGTAAAAAACAAAAAAAAACAAAACTCTATTTGACTAAAAGCGATTAAGTTATCAAAATAATATCAAGGTACACTTTTCTACAATCATCAAACAAGTTTTTGTTTTTTTTTTGAGTAAAAAAACGCAACGTCTATTGTCAGGATTCAGTTGTATTTTTCAGTTATTACATGAAATTGAAAAAATTAAACGGGCTACTGGCGCTCTAACAAGAAACAATAGAATATATAAAGCATGTATTTATAACATTAAACACGTTCATGAATATTTATGGCAGAACGAATATAGTTAAATATATTAAAATCTATTCGTAAAATGAAATCCTGCTAACTGTTTATTCGAATGTAAAGACTATTAAATCTGATTAGCACGTTCAGTGCGCAATGTTAATTTGGACATTATTGCTCCACAGCGATATCGTTAGATCAGAGTTTTTTTTCAACTCCTTTGCATTTTGCTTCTAATTATTTTTCATGTAAAAAAAAAATTGTAGTAATTTTAATCCTCAAAAATTTGTCAATATTTGTTACAGATGAGTCCGCACACGCATAACTCTAATTTACTTTGATCTACAAATATTAATACAGCTAGCAAATGTTATCCGATTACATGGTGAACCACGTGAATTATATTTTTTTCGGCCACGAGGTGTTAGTGTTGCGTTATATACTTATGAAAATATGTTGAAATAGTCAGATTATAATAAAAACATTACTGGACTCTGTAATGAAAAACGCAAAAGACTTTAAACGTGGAAAAATAATTTTGATGGGCGTAAAATTTCCATTGAAAACTTCGTATAACCTCTTTGATCCCATGTAATATGATGTTATGACAAATTAATTAGTACGGTCAGGTATTAACAATTAGCTAGTATGGCCAGGGCCAATAGGCCATATATAATGCAGTCTCTATTGGCATTTTCACAAATAATTAAGTCATACGAAAACTCCGATAGATACGGGACACATCCCGAAGTTCCAAAATACACTGCCTTTGGCAAACAGGATTTCGACGCCATTGTTTTTTTTGCTGCTATTTTTAGCTTCACAGATAAACGTCGATTGGCAACTTCCGGCTCCGTTCACGTTCGGCACCCGCTTGTGCTTTCACATTTTTGAATTTTCCACATGTAAAATACGGTCGTCGTCTCGTCTATTGTACATGCGACTGTACTGGCGTGCCCTAACACGTGTCAGCTATATTTATGGTTCGATGTCGGTCTGGTTGGTTTCATTTATTTTTCATTGTTGTTTATGGCAACGCAAAAACGCTGACTGACTGATGAGTTTTTAACATGCTGTTATAATTAAAATGCTTTAAATTTACACTATTCATTTGATAGTATTTATATACATTAAGTTCAAATACATCATGTACGATATAATCATGAATTTTATATCAAATTAAAGTATGACTTAGACAATTGCTTTAAATAAAGGTTTTACCCTGTAAGTTAAGAATTTGTATCAAACGAAGAGTCACTATTATAAGAGAATGACTTCAGACAAGACAGCAGATAGATGTTGATGGCAAAAATGTATTACCAGAGCTCAGGTCAGGGCCTGCTTTAGACTCTGACGTTGAAAAAAATAGTCTTGAAACCTCCAAAACCTCAAAACTTTATGAAACCCTCTAATCCTTTAAACTATATATTTATTTATTTTAAATGTCTTGGTTAATTTAGACTAAATATTTGTAATAACGTTTCCGATTATCTGTCTGTCACTTTCAATGTGGCACTGGAAAATGCAAGGTGTGTTGCACGAATAATGACCTTAACAAAATTGTATAAAAATGAATTAACCATCCAAAAAAATATAATATTAATGGATTACATCATCAATATAATACAATTTTAATGGGCAACATCATCAAGCTTATGAAGTTAACCTCAAATACGGAATTATATTGACTGTTACTTGTTACCCCGTGCAAATAATTGTATTAACCGTTACTTGTTACGCCGGGCATAGTATTTTATTGATTATTTCTTGTTACTCCGAGCACAGAATTATATTGAATGTTACTTGTTACCCCAAGCAAAGAATCGTATTGATTATATTAACGCTTCTCTATTACATGTCCGCGTCTATTGTTATAACCAGAGAACAGTACAATAAAATTACATATTATTTCGCCATGTTATAGAATTTATAATTATACGACTATTATAGATAAAAGTGTGGGACTGATTTAAGCAAATTAATAATAAAATAAGATGTCTTACACTATAAAATATTTAAGATTTATGTGGACGTAAGCTTATTATATTATTATTGTTAATGTTCTCTGATCTTTCAAGCCTTAAAGAAAAACTTATCTTAAAGACTTAAATTCTGTTCTAAATACGTAGTACAAGAAATGATGATATAGTTACTATAACTATAATAATTTTTATAAATTTGCTAAACTATTGTCATTAACTTCAAATGTATTTGCAGCGTGTTTCATCGTGTGTGTAATTTTTTTAAGTAGCCCGTATTTCATCTACAGAATTGCCAAATCATTTTAATGAGTTTCTAGTAATTGTATGGTAATTAATTGTTTTTTGTACCTAATTATTATAAAATAAATGCATAATAATTAAACGTGATATTTAAACTATTCGCTTTTATATTTATTAAAGCGTTAATCGTGTGCAAACACCAAAATTATAATTATCAATCGTATAATATCAAGCAACCCCATAATAGCATTCTTAAAACATTCAATGGAGCAAGCAGAAAAAACAAAGAATGGACACCTCTCACAATACTGTGTTGATCAACTTAAGGTGACCGCTGCAGGATGATCCCGTTCGCTCTAGGCAGATGAAATAGACTGGGACGCCATCTTCTTGACCTTTAACATAACTCTTAGGAGCGTGAAGCGTTACCAAACTTAAGACTGAGGAGTTATCAGCTTAACTATTAAATAATTTTAAAAATCCAAGACCAAATCCAACCGCAATTCAAGGGAATTATTGAATATATTTAGCCTTAATTTTAACTAAGAAACTCATTATTGACAATTAAATGAAACTACGTGATGTAGTATTATTTCTACTTTCTTTAAGTTCTTTACCACGACCTAAGTTTCGTTGTATTACAACATCTTCAGGCGGACTATTAACGGAATCTTTGCTAATAGCCCACCTGAAGATGTAATACAACGAAACCTAGGTCGTGGTAAAGAACTTAAAGAAAGTAGAAATAATACTACATCACGTAGTTTCATTTAATTTTGAAGGGGATTAGTTCCGATTATACCCATTATGAAATCTGAAGGATAAAAGTGAGGATAATAAGCGAATTTTTTTTATTTAACACTCTATTAAACCTTTTTTAATAGTTTCAAGTATATTACTACATAAGTTATTTCGTACGGAAACCACATGATAGAATTCATTTTAAGTTTTTTATTTTATACAATTATGTCCATTACAAATAAAATTTTAAAAATTTACATTAAGATATAAAAAAGTACCCATTAATATACTTTTGTTATTTATATCATATTTCTTTATACAACCACGTCACCTATTAAATATTAAAATATACAAAAGAGGTCATTTGTTAAACTTGGAATACGGAATTTCTCAACTAACTCTGGACAAATATTATCTATCCAGAATTAATAAAATATTGAAGTTTTTATTTTCAACGGTTCAAGAAAAGTCTTGTGATAAACATATTTGCAAAATAGAAAGAGAAAATCCATGGAAAACCGCTACGAAATCTACAAACGACCGCTACAAAATGTTGGACTACAAATTTACACTTGTGCCAAGTACGGATATAAAAATACTTTTGTGAATGCCTTCACGTCGCGTCCTACGATATACGACCCTCTGTTTGTTGTTATAATTGGCACGAAATATTTACTCAAATACCGCTTGACAATATAGCGTGGTAACTGAGGGTAGAGGCAGTAACACACACCCTAATTCAAGTTTGTCGAACTAATATTTATTCTATTAGGTGTCACTATTATGCTCTGCTAAGGTTTATGAAACATTGGAACAATGACAAAACCTAATGTAGAAAAATATACTAGACAAGTCAATATAAAGCGACTTGCAAATATTATTCCATTGCGTTCTCAAAATATTTTCTTAGATTTTGTAGTTCAACAAGCATCAGTATGTCTCTAATGCAACAATATTTAACAAAGATTTTTTCGAACAATGCAAGAAAGTTCTAATCGAGGCATCAAATAAATCACTACATGTGGAAATGGATTGAAATCGGAAGGAAATTTGTCCATTTTCCTGAAATCACATTGTATCCTCAAAACAAGGGGGAGCGAATCCATCCAAGGAACACTTGGTGTTAGACTGCGCTGACAGAATCATCGAAGAGTATCGGCGAGAATTGAAGTGAATTAAGACACGATGGATGAACGTGAACATCCTTTTCTTCATCAAGGGAACATATAATATGATGAAGAAAAGAATCAATAAACAGTTATATTTGCGTTAATGAAAATATACTTCTGTTTGAAACATATGATATTTATTCGAGGACTAAAGTATCGAATAAAATGAATAATATGGACCACGAAAGATTAAGGTTTTTCTTCCTTAGATGGTATAAAGCACAACATATCTTTGTTTATTTGTATATTTATCATTTACCTACGGTCTCATGCTAAGACGAGTGACAATAATCTGTCCGAAAATTATTGAAGCAAATAGAACATATAATATTTAATAATACGACGCAAACTTCGAAATCGAAACAACTGACCGACTGTTGCCGATCCAAACTGAACGAGTTAAAACGTGCTAATGAAGAGAAGGCTAGAACATGCGACGAAAAGGTGCTAACGGAGACGGCAGATATTTAGCCGATGATTTAGGCATCTTGACATATACGGTAAGTCGGTGGAAAATTGGCCACTAACCTTGTGTTACATAAGTCGGCAGTTGTTGGTCATCTACTCATCACTTATAAAAGTTGTTCGTCTACGTTACGCGTTAGTTTATGTACCGATAAAATCGATTCAGTATTGAGAAAGCAATGAGAAAGTCACAGTTTTTCTACAGTTTTCTGGATTGCAATGCAATGAGCAATGAGAAAGTCCCAGTTTTTCTACAGTTTTCTGGATTATTTCCAAAATTTTAGTGAAAACCCGTTTTCTCTGAAATATAGTTGATAAACTACATAGAGGCTAATCGCAGTTGAAGAATTTTGAAATTGATTCCGATATTAAAGTTCCGTTAGGTTTCTAAACGCCGTGATGTAGTTATTGGTACAAAATCAATCCAGACAGAATTTATTAAGTAAATTCTGTTTTTAAAAATCGATGTACTAAGCAATACTTGTACTTTTGGAAATCTGTAAGGTGCTCTTTGATATACGTATTTAAATGCTTAATAACATTTAATATGGTTTCATTTTCCCCCACCACACTCGTATACGAGCCCTGGAAGTTATCGATAGTCTTTTGTAGATCAGACGATTACCGATGACCGTTTGTCACTTTCTACCAAATCACTCTTTCCTCTATTACTTTCCTATACTTTTTAACCAATAACCTTTTAATTTCAGGTTATTGGTCTAAAAGTGTAGGAAAGTAATAGATGCCTGAAAAGATCGATGATCTTCTTATTGCACACTGTTATATCCATATATGGTCACGTGTTTGTCCGTTCGTCTGTCAGCCTGTTTCTTGATGTAGAACTTTAAAATTTGGTATAGTAATAAAACATGTTAACTCGAATATATCCCAATAGCCAAAACTCAATAATATTAATTTGGAAATTTTAGGGAAGGGGGCAATTAAGTTATCGATAATTTTTTTTTAATATATAATGTGGATGTCGTTTGAGGGGCCTAGCTACAAAGCTCTCAAAAATATTTTTTTCATGATTTTAGGTATTAAATATATTTGGTATTAATTTTGTAGAAATTCAATATCACCTAATTTTTATTCACAACTATATGATACTACGTGATGTAGTATTATATCTACTTTATTTAAATTTTGTACTTTTTTTTCAAATTGGCGCTGAAGATGCAACGAAACCTAGGTCGTGGTTAATAATTTAAATAAAGTAGGTAAAATGCTATTTCACATAGTTTCATTTAGTAGTGAATAACAAGTGATAATGTTAGGTGTTATATCTACAAATATACGATAATCCAGATCTCATATTTTTATATAGATTTTAGATCTCATATCACAGTATAAATTTACGTTGCAAAAAATTAATATTTGTTAATAGTTTCATAGAAATACTAAATTGCATTTTTCTATTTTATGCGGTTTCTGAGAAAAACCGCTGTGACAACAGAAACGTAAGTAGTCTTATAAGGGTTCCATTTTTCCTTTTAAGGTACGGGACCCTATAAATGCTGTATCATAATCTAAAATTCAGGCAACATTATAATTAATGACTCTATAATATGTTGTCAATTTTCTTCGGAAATTCCACGAAAACAAATCTACATAACATTTATTTAGATTTCCTCTTTTTTCAATATTTGTTTCAGTTCTTACGCTTTCAATTCTTTATTAGCTCAGTACGGGAAATGAAATCTGTATAACTTAATACAGGTAATGGAGCCTTTATAGCTTAGTACAGGAATGGTACTCTACATTAAGGATGACTTAATACGTCTATATCAAAGCCTCTCTATGCTGTTCACTAATCCGGTTAGTTCTTACAGTACATTAATCTGTCAGATCTGGTAACTCCGGTGCATCTGTGTTGCACCCTGCGCTCGTGATAGCCACGCGTGGGCGGAGCGGTGTCATGTTACTGTCCGTCAATCGCCGTATATTTTTTAAACCAAAAGAGTGCGATAAAAATTTAAATAATTTTTTTCCTTTAAATATTCGGGCTATTTGTTTTTAATATGTTATATGTTATCAGTATCATTGTGTATTATAAGAGCCATATAACGTACTCAGAGAGGAGAAACACTTGTTCAAGATTAAATACAACGGATTATTAAAAAAATCATCGGTTAATTTCTTTTGCTAGATAGCAACAAAATTTCTGATACATGCAAACTTTATTTTAAAAAGAATGGTTTCATATGTAACACTTTATGATAACTGTGATATGTTTAGATGGATTAAAATCAAATGTATAAATGAATTTATATGGACAAATTTCTTCCAATGGATTGAAAATGTTTTCCATTTTCTATAAAAGTGTTTTCCATTTTCTTCCTGTTTCCTTTTTATAAAAGTGTTTTCCATTTTCTTGTTCATGCAGGAAATATAATGAACGATTTATTACATACTATTGTTAAAAGTAAAGCAATATGAAAAACTATACACAAATTTTAAAAATGAATAACGGATTATAATTTATAATAATATATTAAAAGTTAAAAGTGTAAAGAATTTAAAAGGATGGAATAAATAAAAAATAAATAAAATAATTAATGTACTAACATATTATGTTTTCACGCCGAATTACTCAGTATATCAAAAGCGTTCACATATTATGTTTTCACGCCGAATTACTCAGTATATCAAAAGCGTTCACATATTATGTTTTCATGCCTAATTACTCAGTATATCAAAAGCGTTCACATATTATGTTTTCATGCCTAATTATTCAGTATATCAAAAGCGTTCACATACTATGTTTTTACGCCTAATTACTCAGTATATCAAAAGCGTTCACATATTACGTTTTCACGCCTAATTACTCAGTATATCAAAAGCGTTCACATATTATGTTTTCACGCCTAATTACTCAGTATATCAAAAGCGTTCACATATTATGTTTTCACGCCTAATTACTCAGTATATCAAAAGCGTTCACATATTATGTTTTCACGCCTAATTACTCAGTATATCAAAAGCGTTCACATATTATGTTTTCACGCCTAATTACTCAGTATATCAAAAGCGTTCACATATAATTTTTTTGCCGTCTAATTACTCAGTATATCAAAAGCGTTCACATATTACGTTTTCACGCCTAATTACTCAGTATATCAAAAGCGTTCACATATTATGTTTTCACGCCTATTTACTCAGTATATCAAAAGCGTTCACATATTATGTTTTCACGTCTAATTACTCAGTATATCAAAAGCGTTCACATATTACGTTTTCACGCCTAATTACTCAGTATATCAAAAGCGTTCACATATTACGTTTTCACGCCTAATTACTCAGTATATCAAAAGCGTTCACATATTATGTTTTCACGCCTATTTACTCAGTATATCAAAAGCGTCCACATATTATGTTTTCACGCCTAATTACTCAGTATATCAAAAGCGTTCACATATTACGTTTTCACGCCTAATTACTCAGTATATCAAAAGCGTTCACATATTACGTTTTCACGCCTAATTACTCAGTATATCAAAAGCGTCCACATATTATGTTTTCACGCCTAATTACTCAGTATATCAAAAGCGTTCACATATTATGTTTTCACGCCTAATTACTCAGTATATCAAAAGCGTTCACATATTATGTTTTCACGCCTAATTACTCAGTATATCAAAAGCGTTCACATATTACGTTTTCACGCCTAATTACTCAGTATATCAAAAGCGTTCACATATTACGTTTTCACGCCTAATTACTCAGTATATCAAAAGCGTTCACATATTATGTTTTCACGCCTAATTACTCAGTATATCAAAAGCGTTCACATATTATGTTTTCACGCCTAATTACTCAGTATATCAAAAGCGTTCACATATTACGTTTTCACGCCTAATTACTCAGTATATCAAAAGCGTTCACATATTATGTTTTCACGCCTAATTACTCAGTATATCAAAAGCGTTCACATATTATGTTTTCACGCCTAATTACTCAGTATATCAAAAGCGTTCACATATTACGTTTTCACGCCTAATTACTCAGTATATCAAAAGCGTTCACATATTATGTTTTCACGCCTAATTACTCAGTATATCAAAAGCGTTCACATATTACGTTTTCACGCCTAATTACTCAGTATATCAAAAGCGTTCACATATTACGTTTTCACGCCTAATTACTCAGTATATCAAAAGCGTTCACATATTATGTTTTCACGCCTAATTACTCAGTATATCAAAAGCGTTCACATATTACGTTTTCACGCCTAATTACTCAGTATATCAAAAGCGTTCACATATTATGTTTTCACGCCTAATTACTCAGTATATCAAAAGCGTTCACATATTACGTTTTCACGCCTAATTACTCAGTATATCAAAAGCGTTCACATATTACGTTTTCACGCCTAATTACTCAGTATATCAAAAGCGTTCACATATTATGTTTTCACGCCTAATTACTCAGTATATCAAAAGCGTTCACATATTATGTTTTCACGCCTAATTACTCAGTATTTAAAAAATGTTAGTTGTTGGAAGTAATATGTAATTAATCTAGAAATTAATAGCAATTTAGTAGACATGAGCTACTTGGTAAAAAATAACGATTCGTGCAAACCAGACCTGTGGAGATAATAATTTGAGATGACAAATAATGCTATACGTAACTCGCTCGAATAAGGGTAAGCAAAAGAATTTCAGGAAAGGCGAAGCAGAAGCTCATTTATTCTCTATTGCCTTACGTGATTCTAAAATAGGGACTCTAGCAAGCGGATCGCTCAAGTAAAGAAGTCTCTGAATGTGATACTCGAGGAAAATGCTCCAAATCCTATAGCCAGCAATTCTATTCTAATAAAGTTATTTATCATCAAACTCTATCATATGTCGCCACACAGTTTTTGAGTACTTCAATAATATTTCCATAAAAGACATGATAATTTCGACTAGTACAGAAGAAGAGAAAAACCGAGATGAAATAGTCTCACTCGTTGGCCAGATTAACTCCGTACCCAAGTCTGCGATGTCATCCATACCGGCGAGGACATGCTATGTGGCAGGATAGAGTCAACTAAAACGTTACCCATAAATGTGATGATTTTCATCATTAAATGGAACGATACGAGTAAAACAAAAAGAAACTAAATCCAAACCGTATTTCTCATGAACACATCCTGATGGCACACGATGTTCTACATTTTTTTATGAACATGAAACGCTACTATTAACATTATGTTTCATAATATCGTTATGACTACATAATGTGTGTAACACTATACTAAATGAGCTTTATATTTGTAATTATGTGAAAGACTTTGGACGTACTGTGAAAGAATAAAAAGCAATAAATTTGCTTAAAATGATCGACTCTAGTGACCTAACTAGTAGCGACTCTAATTCACGATTGGAGTAAAGTTAGACAAAACTTTTTTCAAAATTATATTTAGTAAATTTTTGTATTTAAACTCAAATTAAATTCGGTCTTTAATAAAAAATAAACCAAGCGAACTAATTTTTTTTCCAACAACTGATTTAAACTTCTAATCATTGCTATAAAAAGCAATGGTTCAGCAATAACTGGAAAGCGAAAATCCCAGTTTTATTGAAAGTACAAAATATCATTACAAATTATTCTAAATTCGAGCGCCATAATATCGAAAGAGAAAAATAGTATCGAAAGACGCTAATGTCTAAAGAAACTAATCGAAATAGTACAGATTTCCAAATTCCAAAACATAATTATTTTGTTCTTTCCACTGAGCACAACCAAATGAAAGAAGTCCGTAGTCAATCGGATGTTTACTTCAGATTATATAAACCATTGAAAGCCATATATATATATATATATATATATATATATATATATATATATATATATATATATATATATATATATATAATCAGACTTCTTCCCTACTTTCATTGATCATATTTGATACTGACGCAATATTTTGATCATTTTATTGAAAGTACAAAATGTTATTCTAAATTATTCTAAATTCGAGCGCCATAATATCGAAAGACGCTGATGTCTAAAGAAACTAATCGAAATAGTACAGATTTCCAAATTCCAAAACATAATTATTTTGTTCTTTCCACTGAGCACAACCAAATGAAAGAAGTCCGTAGTCAATCGGATGTTTACTTCAGATTATATAAACCATTGAAAGCCATATATATATATATATATATATATATATATATAATCAGACTTCTTCCCTACTTTCATTGATCATATTTGATACTGACGCAATATTTTGATCATTTTATTGAAAGTACAAAATGTTATTCTAAATTATTCTAAATTCGAGCGCCATAATATCGAAAGACGCTGATGTCTAAAGAAACTAATCGAAATAGTACAGATTTCCAAATTCCAAAACATAATTATTTTGTTCTTTCCACTGAGCACAACCAAATGAAAGAAGTCCGTAGTCAATCGGATGTTTACTTCAGATTATATAAACCATTGAAAGCCATATATATATATATATATATATATATATATATATATATATATATATATAATCAGACTTCTTCCCTACTTTCATTGATCATATTTGATACTGACGCAATATTTTGATCATTTTATTGAAAGTACAAAATGTTATTCTAAATTATTCTAAATTCGAGCGCCATAATATCGAAAGACGCTGATGTCTAAAGAAACTAATCGAAATAGTACAGATTTCCAAATTCCAAAACATAATTATTTTGTTCTTTCCACTGAGCACAACCAAATGAAAGAAGTCCGTAGTCAATCGGATATTTACTTCAGATTATATAAACCATTGAAAGCCATATATATATATATATATATATATATATATATATATATATATATATATATATATAATCAGACTTCTTCCCTACTTTCATTGATCATATTTGATACTGACGCAATATTTTGATCATTTTATTGAAAGTACAAAATGTTATTCTAAATTATTCTAAATTCGAGCGCCATAATATCGAAAGACGCTGATGTCTAAAGAAACTAATCGAAATAGTACAGATTTCCAAATTCCAAAACATAATTATTTTGTTCTTTCCACTGAGCACAACCAAATGAAAGAAGTCCGTAGTCAATCGGATGTTTACTTCAGATTATATAAACCATTGAAAGCCATATATATATATATATATATATATATATATATATATATATATATATATATATATAATCAGACTTCTTCCCTACTTTCATTGATCATATTTGATACTGACGCAATATTTTGATCATTTTATTGAAAGTACAAAATGTTATTCTAAATTATTCTAAATTCGAGCGCCATAATATCGAAAGACGCTGATGTCTAAAGAAACTAATCGAAATAGTACAGATTTCCAAATTCCAAAACATAATTATTTTGTTCTTTCCACTGAGCACAACCAAATGAAAGAAGTCCGTAGTCAATCGGATATTGACTTCAGATTATATAAACCATTGAAAGCCATATATATATATATATATATATATATATATATATATATATATATATATATATAATCAGACTTCTTCCCTACTTTCATTGATCATATTTGATACTGACGCAATATTTTGATCATTTTATTGAAAGTACAAAATGTTATTCTAAATTATTCTAAATTCGAGCGCCATAATATCGAAAGACGCTGATGTCTAAAGAAACTAATCGAAATAGTACAGATTTCCAAATTCCAAAACATAATTATTTTGTTCTTTCCACTGAGCACAACCAAATGAAAGAAGTCCGTAGTCAATCGGATGTTTACTTCAGATTATATAAACCATTGAAAGCCATATATATATATATATATATATATATATATATATATATATATATATATATATATATATATATATAATCAGACTTCTTCCCTACTTTCATTGATCATATTTGATACTGACGCAATATTTTGATCATTTTATTGAAAGTACAAAATGTTATTCTAAATTATTCTAAATTCGAGCGCCATAATATCGAAAGACGCTGATGTCTAAAGAAACTAATCGAAATAGTACAGATTTCCAAATTCCAAAACATAATTATTTTGTTCTTTCCACTGAGCACAACCAAATGAAAGAAGTCCATAGTCAATCGGATGTTTACTTCAGATTATATAAACCATTGAAAGCCATATATATATATATATATATATATATATATATATATATATATATATATATATATAATCAGACTTCTTCCCTACTTTCATTGATCATATTTGATACTGACGCAATATTTTGATCATTTTATTGAAAGTACAAAATGTTATTCTAAATTATTCTAAATTCGAGCGCCATAATATCGAAAGACGCTGATGTCTAAAGAAACTAATCGAAATAGTACAGATTTCCAAATTCCAAAACATAATTATTTTGTTCTTTCCACTGAGCACAACCAAATGAAAGAAGTCCGTAGTCAATCGGATGTTTACTTCAGATTATATAAACCATTGAAAGCCATATATATATATATATATATATATATATATATATATATATATATATATATATATATATATATATATAATCAGACTTCTTCCCTACTTTCATTGATCATATTTGATACTGACGCAATATTTTGATCATTTTATTGAAAGTACAAAATGTTATTCTAAATTATTCTAAATTCGAGCGCCATAATATCGAAAGACGCTGATGTCTAAAGAAACTAATCGAAATAGTACAGATTTCCAAATTCCAAAACATAATTATTTTGTTCTTTCCACTGAGCACAACCAAATGAAAGAAGTCCGTAGTCAATCGGATGTTTACTTCAGATTATATAAACCATTGAAAGCCATATATATATATATATATATATATATATATATATATATATATATATATATATAATCAGACTTCTTCCCTACTTTCATTGATCATATTTGATACTGACGCAATATTTTGATCATTTTATTGAAAGTACAAAATGTTATTCTAAATTATTCTAAATTCGAGCGCCATAATATCGAAAGACGCTGATGTCTAAAGAAACTAATCGAAATAGTACAGATTTCCAAATTCCAAAACATAATTATTTTGTTCTTTCCACTGAGCACAACCAAATGAAAGAAGTCCGTAGTCAATCGGATGTTTACTTCAGATTATATAAACCATTGAAAGCCATATATATATATATATATATATATATATATATATATATATATATATATATAATCAGACTTCTTCCCTACTTTCATTGATCATATTTGATACTGACGCAATATTTTGATCATTTTATTGAAAGTACAAAATGTTATTCTAAATTATTCTAAATTCGAGCGCCATAATATCGAAAGACGCTGATGTCTAAAGAAACTAATCGAAATAGTACAGATTTCCAAATTCCAAAACATAATTATTTTGTTCTTTCCACTGAGCACAACCAAATGAAAGAAGTCCGTAGTCAATCGGATGTTTACTTCAGATTATATAAACCATTGAAAGCCATATATATATATATATATATATATATATATATATATATATATATATATATATATATATAATCAGACTTCTTCCCTACTTTCATTGATCATATTTGATACTGACGCAATATTTTGATCATTTTATTGAAAGTACAAAATGTTATTCTAAATTATTCTAAATTCGAGCGCCATAATATCGAAAGACGCTGATGTCTAAAGAAACTAATCGAAATAGTACAGATTTCCAAATTCCAAAACATAATTATTTTGTTCTTTCCACTGAGCACAACCAAATGAAAGAAGTCCGTAGTCAATCGGATGTTTACTTCAGATTATATAAACCATTGAAAGCCATATATATATATATATATATATATATATATATATATATATATATATATATATATATATATATATATATAATCAGACTTCTTCCCTACTTTCATTGATCATATTTGATACTGACGCAATATTTTGATCATTTTATTGAAAGTACAAAATGTTATTCTAAATTATTCTAAATTCGAGCGCCATAATATCGAAAGACGCTGATGTCTAAAGAAACTAATCGAAATAGTACAGATTTCCAAATTCCAAAACATAATTATTTTGTTCTTTCCACTGAGCACAACCAAATGAAAGAAGTCCGTAGTCAATCGGATGTTTACTTCAGATTATATAAACCATTGAAAGCCATATATATATATATATATATATATATATATATATATATATATAATCAGACTTCTTCCCTACTTTCATTGATCATATTTGATACTGACGCAATATTTTGATCATTTTATTGAAAGTACAAAATGTTATTCTAAATTATTCTAAATTCGAGCGCCATAATATCGAAAGACGCTAATGTCTAAAGAAACTAATCGAAATAGTACAGATTTCCAAATTCCAAAACATAATTATTTTGTTCTTTCCACTGAGCACAACCAAATGAAAGAAGTCCGTAGTCAATCGGATGTTTACTTCAGATTATATAAACCATTGAAAGCCATATATATATATATATATATATATATATATATATATATATATATATATATATATATATATATATAATCAGACTTCTTCCCTACTTTCATTGATCATATTTGATACTGACGCAATATTTTGATCATTTTATTGAAAGTACAAAATGTTATTCTAAATTATTCTAAATTCGAGCGCCATAATATCGAAAGACGCTGATGTCTAAAGAAACTAATCGAAATAGTACAGATTTCCAAATTCCAAAACATAATTATTTTGTTCTTTCCACTGAGCACAACCAAATGAAAGAAGTCCGTAGTCAATCGGATGTTTACTTCAGATTATATAAACCATTGAAAGCCATATATATATATATATATATATATATATATATATATATATATATATAATCAGACTTCTTCCCTACTTTCATTGATCATATTTGATACTGACGCAATATTTTGATCATTTTATTGAAAGTACAAAATGTTATTCTAAATTATTCTAAATTCGAGCGCCATAATATCGAAAGACGCTAATGTCTAAAGAAACTAATCGAAATAGTACAGATTTCCAAATTCCAAAACATAATTATTTTGTTCTTTCCACTGAGCACAACCAAATGAAAGAAGTCCGTAGTCAATCGGATGTTTACTTCAGATTATATAAACCATTGAAAGCCATATATATATATATATATATATATATATATATATATATATATATATATATATATATATATATATATAATCAGACTTCTTCCCTACTTTCATTGATCATATTTGATACTGACGCAATATTTTGATCATTTTATTGAAAGTACAAAATGTTATTCTAAATTATTCTAAACTAATCGAAATAGTAGCGAGATAATAATATCATTATGCCAGCAACAATTTAATATGAGCGAGTGGATTCAATTATCGCTTACGTACCGCTGGGATTTGAAATGAACGAGAGCCGAGGCCGTCGTCTCTCCTCAAACGACAGATCGATTTCCTATTAAAATATGAGACGCTTATGTAAATGAACCAGTCGTCGGGATTTGCGTCGAGATACTTTTCTAAATTGATTGGAAGAAGACGATTCGTTTTGATACTTCCTTCTCGAATTTTTAGCAATTTCCAATTTTATACTCCTTCCGCGTAAGTGTGATCTAAAGATATTCATTTTTCGCTAATCTAAAGATATCCAGTTCATGTTCCATCATGTCGATATCCATTCAGACGTAAATTATTCAGCATTAATTTTTTAGCTATTAATTTATTGCAGCTATCACAGCAGACGTGAATTATTTACACTGTCTATCGTACATTGATCGAATAGCATGATGTAAGCTGATCTAAAGATATTCAGTTCATGTTCCATCATGTCGATATCCATTTTTTGGGATCTAAAGATATCCAGTTCATGTTCTATCACAGCAGACGTGAATTATTTACACTGTCTATCGTACATTAGTCGAATAGCATGATGTAAGCTGATCTAAAGATATCCTGTTCATGTTCCATCATGTCGATATCCATTTTTTAGGATCTAAAGATATCCAGTTCATGTTCTATCACAGCATACATGAATTATTTACACTGTCTATCGCACATTGATAGAACACCATGATGCAAGCTGATCTAAAGGTATCCTGTTCATGTTCCATCATGTTGTTATCCATTTTTCGGGATCTAAAGATATCTAGTTCATGTTCTATCACTGCAGACATGAATTATTTACATTGTCTATCGTACATTGATAGAATAGCATGATGTAAGCTGATCTAAAGATATCCATTTCATGTTCCATCATGTCGATATCCATTTTTCGGGATCTAAAGATATCCAGTTCATGTTTTATCACTGTAGACGTGAATTATTTACACTCTATCGTACATTGATAGAGCAGCATGATGTAAGCTAATCTAAAGATATCCATTTCATGTTCCATCATGTCGATATCCATTTTTCGGGATCTAAAGATATCCAGTTCATGTTTTATCACTGTAGACGTGAATTATTTACACTCTATCGTACATTGATAGAGCAGCATGATGTAAGCTAATCTAAAGATATCCATTTCATGTTCCATCATGTCGATATCCATTTTTCGGGATCTAAAGATATCCAGTTCATGTTTTATCACTGTAGACGTGAATTATTTACACTCTATCGTACATTGATAGAGCAGCATGATGTAAGCTAATCTAAAGATATCCATTTCATGTTCCATCATGTCGATATCCATTTTTCGGGATCTAAAGATATCCAGTTCATGTTTTATCACTGTAGACGTGAATTATTTACACTCTATCGTACATTGATAGAGCAGCATGATGTAAGCTAATCTAAAGATATCCATTTCATGTTCCATCATGTCGATATCCATTTTTCGGGATCTTAAGATATCCAGTTCATGTTTTATCACTGTAGACGTGAATTATTTACACTCTATCGTACATTGATAGAGCAGCATGATGTAAGCTAATCTAAAGATATCCATTTCATGTTCCATCATGTCGATATCCATTTTTCGGGATCTAAAGATATCCAGTTCATGTTTTATCACTGTAGACGTGAATTATTTACACTCTATCGTACATTGATAGAGCAGCATGATGTAAGCTAATCTAAAGATATCCATTTCATGTTCCATCATGTCGATATCCATTTTTCGGGATCTAAAGATATCCAGTTCATGTTTTATCACTGTAGACGTGAATTATTTACACTCTATCGTACATTGATAGAGCAGCATGATGTAAGCTAATCTAAAGATATCCATTTCATGTTCCATCATGTCGATATCCATTTTTCGGGATCTAAAGATATCCAGTTCATGTTTTATCACTGTAGACGTGAATTATTTACACTCTATCGTACATTGATAGAGCAGCATGATGTAAGCTAATCTAAAGATATCCATTTCATGTTCCATCATGTCGATATCCATTTTTCGGGATCTAAAGATATCCAGTTCATGTTTTATCACTGTAGACGTGAATTATTTACACTCTATCGTACATTGATAGAGCAGCATGATGTAAGCTAATCTAAAGATATCCATTTCATGTTCCATCATGTCGATATCCATTTTTCGGGATCTTAAGATATCCAGTTCATGTTTTATCACTGTAGACGTGAATTATTTACACTCTATCGTACATTGATAGAGCAGCATGATGTAAGCTAATCTAAAGATATCCATTTCATGTTCCATCATGTCGATATCCATTTTTCGGGATCTAAAGATATCCAGTTCATGTTTTATCACTGTAGACGTGAATTATTTACACTCTATCGTACATTGATAGAGCAGCATGATGTAAGCTAATCTAAAGATATCCATTTCATGTTCCATCATGTCGATATCCATTTTTCGGGATCTAAAGATATCCAGTTCATGTTTTATCACTGTAGACGTGAATTATTTACACTCTATCGTACATTGATAGAGCAGCATGATGTAAGCTAATCTAAAGATATCCATTTCATGTTCCATCATGTCGATATCCATTTTTCGGGATCTAAAGATATCCAGTTCATGTTTTATCACTGTAGACGTGAATTATTTACACTCTATCGTACATTGATAGAGCAGCATGATGTAAGCTAATCTAAAGATATCCATTTCATGTTCCATCATGTCGATATCCATTTTTCGGGATCTTAAGATATCCAGTTCATGTTTTATCACTGCAGACATGAATTATTTACATTGTCTATCGTACATTGATAGAATAGCATGATGTAAGCTGATCTAAAGATATCCATTTCATGTTCCATCATGTCGATATCCATTTTTCGGGATCTAAAGATATCCAGTTCATGTTTTATCACTGTAGACGTGAATTATTTACACTCTATCGTACATTGATAGAGCAGCATGATGTAAGCTAATCTAAAGATATCCATTTCATGTTCCATCATGTCGATATCCATTTTTCGGGATCTAAAGATATCCAGTTCATGTTTTATCACTGTAGACGTGAATTATTTACACTCTATCGTACATTGATAGAGCAGCATGATGTAAGCTAATCTAAAGATATCCATTTCATGTTCCATCATGTCGATATCCATTTTTCGGGATCTTAAGATAACTAGTTCATGTTTTATCACAGTAGACATGAATTATTTACACTATTGTACATTAATAGAACAGCATGATGTAAGCTGATCTAAAGATGTCCAGTTCATATACCATCATGTTGATATCCATTTTTTCTGATCTAAAGATATCCAGTTCATGTTCTATCACAGCAGACATGGATTATTTACACTGTTGACTGTACATTGATAGAACAGCATGTTGTAATTTTTCTTATTTTATGGAAACACGGACTTCATTACCACGCGTTTTCATCGTTTAATTTGAAAATTATCTATTAGCTGAGTTATCAACTGTACTATAAAATTATGTAGAAAATGGAATAATGTCTTAAACACAATACCGTAGTAAATGTGTTTAAAAAGACATTATTCCATATATTTTAAACAAGTCTCCCGCCGTGTCTAGCTGTATATATGTGCGCTATTTTCTCATGAACTGTTCTCAATAACGGATTATATTCATGCTTCTATTCATAGATAGATTCATTGAGAAGGAAGGTTTAAATGTATAATTTACGAATATTTTTTATAAAATTATCCGATCTGTGACGTTGAATATCGCGGAAGTCAAACAAAAAAGTATTTATCCTAGAATATATTCGCGTTCACTACTCAAATCCTTAGACGTACACGGAAACAATGTATAGCGACATTGCCTTTTTCAAGTTCTACAATAAAGTTTACAACAGCAAATACGTTGTATTATATAAAATTTATAATAAATATTTTACTGTTGAAAAAAACGTAATTTTTCAACTCAGTTTTCTGTACCTTATTATGCAAGCGTGTCTTCATCTTTATTAAATTAAATTTCATAGTAATTCTTCTCAATTATAAAATCATACTTCTCTTGCTTTTCCTAGTTTTCTAATGAATAGTTTAAAAGTTATGATATTATTTACCAATTACGGACAAATTATTATATAACATTTATGTTAAGGGACCATGACTGAATATTATATACAAATTGTTTACAGTCAAATTAGTACATTGTATTTAGTCATGGCCCCTTTTTTGCATGAGCAAAACCGAGACGTAGCTAGTTTAATTTTAACTTTAAGAATCAGAAACCTGTGACAAAGAAAACAAGTTATGATAAATGGAGAAACAAAACAAAATTACCTATATGGTTTACTCATAGAGGCTGTGGAATAATGAAAAGATATGTTCAGACTAAATGATCGATTTTAGGAATGGCGGTGTAAAACTACCCTAAGTATATATCGTAATTAGATTTAAGCCCATATTCTCACCTTTATAATTATATCTTTAGATATAGTTATAAAAGAAAGAATATGGGTACACTACATTGATGTATAATATGAAGATGAAAGAGACGAAATATTTATGATAAACAAATGTTGTTCTGCTTGCCTGCTCTTTTATTACCGCTTATCATCCTATCCTGAAGGGAAATGTAAAGTAGTAAGCGGATATGAATATAATGTACTAGCTCCGCCTTTGCTTCTGACTTTCACAATTAAGTTGTTTGATGGAAGTTTTTGATATGACTTTTTTCTTTCATGAACGTGATCCTCACTTTTAATTAAGTAAAATATGAATATGTAAAAACATCATCGCCAGATAGATCAGTTACATATCTTACCTACAAATTACACTTTCAACAAATTGGAATTTTTTATTGACTAGATATTGTTTACTTTTTGATGAATCAGTTTTAAAATATTTCATTATTTGCGCCCTCGCATCGGTGATGTTATCCTCCTCTGTCCGTGATATTATGTCACCAGCATAACAGCAACGACAACAACACCTATGCGAATCCGGGGCTCAATATTCCATTTAATGTGGTGTACAACGAAGTAGAGATTTAAAAGAATTATTTGCTTACCCATGCGAATCCGGAACGGATCGTTATGTACAATAGGTAAAAAATTACAACGCGTACTCTATTGTTACAGACAGAAATATGCGCTGGAGCCCTGACAGACGTCATCCACGCAGTCATCAACGGAACGGATGGATGCCTCTTTTGCTTCGGACATGCCGGACTTGGTAAATATTAGCACAAGTTATTTTCTATTTTTTCTCATATTTAAAACAATTTCTTCGTAATTTGTCTCCCCTCCTCCAATCTATTCCGCTTTTCATCCCAATTTATCTAATTGAGATTATTTTTTGTTTGTGACATGATTTCGTTAGTCTTTATGTATGTTGTTTTTCTTTTAGTAAATCTATAAAAATAAAACGAATTTAATTTTCTTTATTGTACAGGTAATCTATACATATAATAAAATTGTAACAAAGTGAATTATGTACCTAGAAAATAATTTAGAGAATGATAATACAAACCAGAAAATCTGTTTTCAGAACTTCTGTCTGGGTGTTAGTTTGTTCTTCAATCACGCAAAATCTACTAAACGGATTTTGATGAAATTTCGTATTGTAATAGTTTATGTTATCTAGCCTAATACCGTGTTTATACTTTTTATCTGAATATTAAAGATATAAAAATAAACTCTAACTTGGTGAATACGACGAAATACGTACTGTTATATATGCCATTGGCGTTTATTAGCGTTTTATGTGCTATTTTAAATGCTTATATATATATATATATATATATATATATATATATATATATATATATATATATATACATATATGTAATCATAAATATATTACGATATGGTACTGTCAAAGCCATATATTAGCGTTTTAATGTACTTTATGCTCATAAAGTCCTGAGAGAGAAAAACATTTAGATAAACAAAAAAATTCCATTAACTTTTCTAAACCGAACATTTCCACACGAACAAAGAGGTATCGGCGCAGCTAATATTAAATATAAGGTTTTTTATTGTTTTTATTATAAAGACAAAAACAATAAAAAAACACTAATCAAAAATCGCAAATATAATTTTGTTTATTTAACCTATTGAAATTCTAACACGCCTTTAGTCAAGAATCTGCAGAATAAGGATAATGGAAAACTTTAATGCCAGGTGTTGTCAACCTTGACAAGACATAATATAGTATTATAAGGGGGTAGATACATATGTGTAGATATTCCTTCACTACATGTAATACGAAGAAATAATTGATTTCATTATATAAAACCTGTTGATGACGAGTAGATATCCTACTATGTGGTTTCCGTACACATCTAGGCGCTTATAAACCCTTAAAGTTACATGGTATTTCTAATAAACTATTTAGAAATTTAAGTTTTACAGATCTTAAATATATTGCTTTCTATATATCTTTCGTAGGCGTAAAACAAGGTGTATATTTAGAAAATGAAACATCTACTATCACTACTATAGTTTTAGTGTAATCTTTACGAAGTTTTCTAAAACCAATATTTTTTACAAAATTTTAGATTCGAAATTTGTTACTATGGGTATTTCCTGAGAAAATTGTATGCTAGTATTTATATTCACATTCACCTCAGATTTTTCGTCCTTAACGCTGTATTTGGAAACATTACATCTGTCGTCGACTTCGTAAAATGAAGGTGCATTTCTAACATTATTATCTTGAATGCCTTCGTATCCGTTGAATTATTGTTGATAATTCAACGGATTGGTTGAACGGTTGAGTTGGTAATTCAACTCATGCGAATATGGATTGATAACAAAGAAACGGAGAATATTAGGAGCGATAACGTAGAAGGCATTAAAGATAATAGTTTTAGAAATACACCTTTACTTAACGAAGTCGACGATGGAAGTAAATTTTAGGTTGATTAGTTTCGAAAATAAGGGGGAAATAAATTTTTTTGACATTTTATGAATATTTTTAAATTATTAACTTTTGGAATATATGCCAGTGCATTAGTGCGAGAGCATATTATTGTTTTATTATGCCAAATTTCAAGATTCTACGTCAAGCAGTTTCTGAGAAAAATAAGACAGATAAAACAGACGGACAGACACATGAGTGATCTAATAAGTATGCAGTTTTTCCTTTTGAAGCACAGAACCTCATTTAACTGATAGTCGTTTTATACCCAGATAGTCAGTCTTCTAAAATTTAAATTGTGCATCAAACGTTGAAAAAAACCTAGGGAGCTGAAATTTGGCATAATTATTTATAACCCAGAACTATGTCAATAAAAATATCATCGTTTTTTCTACTAATAATTGAGTCACTAAAAATTGATCTCAGTAATAAAAATGTCATTGCTTTTAAGTTTATAAAAATATATTCATACTTAACCAGGGGTGGCATCCATTATGCGGTAATTACCCTGTGGGGGCAATTTTCATGTAAATGTATTTTTTTAAATTTTTTTCATGAAGACTATTAAATACTCCTTAGAAACAATAAAATAAATTTAAGGTTAAAAATATTTTAACAATTTCTTCAAAAATTAAATTTTTATATTTCGTTATGACAAATCTTCAAACTGCCGGCAATTGGCTCTAATGCACATGCGAAATCAAGGCGACAGAAGTAATTTAAAGTTTGAATTATTGTTAAAAATATTCAAAGCACCTTATTTTCAAGGGCAGCAAATTAGTGAAAGTTGCTGCCGTGTTATTCGTTTATGTTTAAAAAATATTTCGAATTTTGTAATTTTTTTTAAAAAAGCTGAGTCGAGTAATTTAGTGTAATTTCATATTTCTTTTCAGTAATTTCATATTATTTTTGAATCGTTTACGTCAAAATTTAGTTAGGAAAAATCTGTCACGAGGGTGAGATCTGTGCAACGTGATGGCCACCTGATGGTTCTTCCTTGTTAGCCTCTAATTTTCAAACCTCCTCGTCAGCTTCCACTTTTCATCAGCTTTATATTTTTAAAAATAAATATTGTCGCTAAAATTATAATATTGTTTATGAACCATGTAGGCAAGAGCCATAAAGCCATTTCATGACAGGCTTTGTATGATAGAATTTCAGTTTCAATTTATTCAAAAGGCTTATCACACTGCTATACTTAACTATAAAAAAATTTGTAGACGGAGCACCCAAAAGATCATCACAGTGCAGTGATTTTTTCAAATTTAAAAAAATCTGTGTCTCGAAAACTAAGAGCTTTTTATTAAGGTAAAATTTTACCAGTATCATAGTCATAGCTTGGCCTTCTTCCCTTTTTCGGTTGGTCCATGACTTTTGGGACAGCAGTATATACTACTATAGTAAATACATCTCAGATATTTAAAAATAGTGCTTTAGCTGATAGAGGGGTGGAAAAAAGGGCCATGTACCTATAACAAAAATAACCATTACCACAAAAATAACCACGGAAATGGATTCCCATATCGAAAAAGGGTTCATGCCATATCCTCAGTGTTTCAATCAATCCTGCACAATGGGGTATGTGAACAAATTTTAACCCCCTCTCCACATGTAGGAAAAGAACCCTAAAAACGTATTTTAAAAGATTTTATTTCATCACAACTTTTCATAAAAATAACCGTGTCAATTTTCAGCTTTTCAGCGCTAATAATCTGCGAGTAGTCGTCACTGTGGTGTATTGGGTTGATCATAGGGTATACGGCCTTTAAAGACAGGGTGCACTGTAGGGACCGGGGATTCAATTCCCGGACATCGAGCAGGGTCGGTTGGCTATAGATTGCTCTCTTAACAATAAGTCCGCCATATGTTTGGCTACGGAACCCTAAAAAATATGGAAAACGAGCCACAATAGAAGGTCGAACTATCAGAAATAAAAACGATGACTGTGACAAATAGACAGATAGGCGGACGGACATGGCGAAATTGTAAAGATTCATAGTTTGGCTACGGAACTCTAAAAAATATTGAAAACGTATCACAACAGAAGGTCGAACTGGCGGATGTAAAAACTATGTCTGTGTAATTTTATAGCGAATTCTATGTCTTCCCTTTTTACTATATCGATGCTATCGGATCATTGTATTAAATAAATGTTTATGAAATTGTGGTTAACATAACGTGATATAAAACTTTCAAATCGCTAGGAAATCGTCTTACTTCTGCATATGTAAACATTTAACAGACAACTAAATGAGCAACTTCCATTAGTTAATCTCTCTACTATTGATATTACCTTTTATAGCGCGTAGTGACTTTTAGCTTTTTGCTAGTAGTAGCTTTACCATTATGCTCATTATACAGTGCTACGGAAAGCTCTGATCCGCGATCCGTAGACAATATCATACACGGAGCAAATTTCACGACAAGGCATACCGCTAATCCGTGCCACTACAACAGAGATCGTGTTGCTACGTCCGGGTGGTTTTATTCGATTTGCATTAAAAGCTGGGATCAATATTGGTGGTTTACAGCTTAAGTGAAGTTGCATGTATGCAAATTAAATTTAAATGAGTCTTATATGTGCAAATAAAATACGCATAATTCATTCTTTAAAACAACTATACAAAAAAAGCAAAAAAAAAATATTATTTTACTGATACTGATGAAATAAAACAGACGTTTTTTGTTCACATTTTTCTTTCAATTTACGCTTATAATTTAGTTTCTAAGGAACCTGCATGCAGAAATAACCGGACTACCAGAAAATAGGTCTACAGGAATTATCGAACCCAAGAAAACAGCTAAAATGTATTTCTCTCAACTTTTGCCGCATAAAATTATTGAGGGTCATGTAGGTATTTTGTTTTTTTTGTATACCAATAAATTAATTCTAGTTTAAGGAATAGCAAAACAAAAACATCAGATTTTTACAATTAAATGAAACTACGTGATGTAGTATTATTTCTACTTTCTTTAATTTCTTTACCACGACCTAGGTTTCGTTGTATTACAACATCTTCAGGTGGAATATTAGCAAAGATCTTTGCTAATATCCCACTTGAAGATGTTGTAATACAACAAAATCTAGGTCGTGGCAAAGAACTTAAAGAAAGTAGAAATAATACTACATCACGTAGTTTCATTTAATTGTGAATAACAAATTTCTACAAAACGAACGCCAAATATATTCAATATCAGATTTTTATAAAAATATCTGAAAAACATAGGATATAACAAAAAGCATTCCGAAGTGAATTTAAATTACACAATCAAAAAATAAATTTTAGTTAAATCTGGTCTTAAAAAACTTCTTTCATCTAACTTATGGACACGACAAATTAACAAAAAAAACTTACTCACCTTTTACATTTGTGGCAAAATGCTATACAATAATCTTCTTTTTGTGTTCACTTCATACCTGCATTTGATTTCGCAAGACAAATTTGTCTAGATAAATTCATTACCGTACTTATGAATACCTAACTTTTTACGCTAAAGAACTCTACATAAACAGATAGAAAGATGGAATGAAATTTAAAAAATTTCCAAAAATTCTCAAATCATAAAAACATTTTAAAATATTCAATAAATAATCCATTGAGGGGAGGATTTGAGAAGATACAAAGACAGTATAATATCTTAATATGAATTTAATTAAATTTCCTCAATCACAAGTATGTACACATGTGAGCCACATACTCAAGGCCCTAGAACAAAGCAGAAATGTGCTAGCTATTCATAGCACTTCAATATCGTCCTGAACGAAGTTAATCCTCCCAGTGCCTGCACGTGCTGTGTCGTTAAACCTACATTGCAAGGTAACGACCATAGATACGTATAATGGCGAACAGTGCAGATTGGAATAATATAGCAATATTCTGGTCATTTCGTACGTTACTGCTAACTCGCAATAACCATTGGTGGATTTAGCTATTAACTTTATATGCGGTTCGGCTTCCAGTTTTATACCTGTCTTCATACTGATTAAATATTTATTATCTGTATATCATACCGATTTATGTCGTCTTATTATACTGACATTGTAAGGGTAATTCAACACTTCATTCCCTTAGTAATTAAGTTATGTTACTGCTACAAACATTGTATTGATAAAAACCATTACAGTTTGACTGGAAGGAAAGGGACAGGCAAAAGTCAATATAGAGTCATTTTTTTCTTGCAACACCTGATAACCTTTAATAAGAATAAAATTATACTTTAATATAGAGAAAATGAATAAACATGCTTCTCCAAAGTTTTGTTTAAGTCGTCAATCAAACAAATGAAAAGTGTAGAGAGTATTATTTCTAAAAAGACGGGTTAATTTTGGTTACAGTTCGTCAATGCTATTTCTAGGGAACTCTTTGAACCAAGAAGATGATACTAAGTGCAGATTATGTCTTGTTGTATATTCTATATTTAAATGTAACGAACTAACCCATGAAACTTACAGATCCGACGGAATCAGTTAAGAAAGCAACAGAAAACACGAAACGGGTTAAAAAGACATTAATTTTGACAACAGACCAAGTGTAAATGTCTGTTGGCAGCTTATCTTTAATCAATTTAGCCAATTGCTATAAAATAAAAAGAAAACGATGGGTATTGATTAATTTTTGTAATCGTTCCTAAAAAGTTATTAAGTACCACATTAAATTGTAGTTGTTTTTCTTTTATTTCTCATGAACAATTCTTGATATAAAAATAAAATAAGCTCATTGGCAATTAGTAAAATATTTCCCTTTTATGTTTTAAAAATGGCAACCTTTTCAAAATTATTTTCTATTTCTTTAATGCCATTCCCATTTCCGCCGGTCTCCTTTAAGAACATAAAAATAAATATTTAACTGGAAAGTAATCTTTTTCTATCTTCTTTAGAATAACAGACGAAGTCGTGAACCTTCATATTCAGTTGTTTTCTATTTTTCTAATAAGGAGAAATATCAACTTTAGTCGTTCTCACATGCTGAAGTAACAAACGAACGCGTAATTATCTATTAGGAATATATATATATATATATATATATATATATATATATATATATATACATATATACATATATATATATATATATATATATATATATATATATATACATATATACATATATATATATATATATATATATATATATATGTTTGCATGCCGTTAAGAGTTTCAAGGCTATCTCCATGTTTAGCTTAATTGTGATCTTTTGTAATTACGAATTCTATTACATTTTTCTACCTTATATACGTGTATGTATTGTTTAATTTATCATTCGTTTAATTAGTTTCTTTGTGGGTTTCTTTTTCAATTATTTTAGTTTTTCAATTTATTGTTTTCCCTTCTTATCTGCTTATTTTATTAATTGAATTATCGTATTTAACAGCGACCTATCGAGAATTCAATACTTGGTAATTTAACCTACGAGGAGTATTGAAATAAAAACCATATTTTATCAATTTTTATTTAAAAACACTTCTAGTTAAAAACCATTTTTTTTTTCGTATTTCAGCAAAAGTTTAAAAATTGGGCTTCCAAAGGGACAAATTTCGATTCCTACGTCCGAAATATTAATAGAAATGCTCCGATGCCAATTGAATCTGCATTCGTATTTTTCATTTTCTATCGCAGTATCAACAGCGTTTTCAATATTCCAATTAAGTTTTTCTATGTTTTTTTCAATGTTTAATGTTGGTTTTTGCAATATCTACTGCAACTTCATATCTATGAAGTAATCGTGCAGAGGAAAATATAAAATTGAGTTCAATAGTTGGTACTCCAATATGATGGTTTAAATATCGAGTGAGTTACGGTGACGGTGTTCGATCGCATGTTTTTAGCCATTTACAATAATGCAAAACGTTAATAAAAGTCTAAGTACATTTTCCCTTTTCCTTTTGATCGTTACTAAGCTCTTTCACTCAAAACTACATGGGAAAACTTGAGCTACTTGAACTTCCGAATTTCCCACACGAACTCAATGTATTCATTCCATCTTGAAAGCCTACACGTAGCAAGCGAAACGCATCCACGACTGCATTTCATGTAAGTTTTTCCTCTAGATTGCAGTTGACAAACTTTCAATTAGCTAGTAACTCGGGGCGAGGTCGCGGGCATATTTGCATATAAATTGACGATTTCTCGGCGAGACTCGAAGGAAATATTTTGGGAAACTTGGCAAAAGTCAAGATTTTACGTTAAAGTGTTTAGAAAGGCATCAAGTCGATTTTCACCTGAATTATTTCGTACTGATTGCCGAATTGAAAATGCGAGAAATATTTTCCTTACTAAGAACGCGTTCGGTTAAGGTTGTTTCTAACTTTGCTTTATACCAATAATAAGAAAATTTATCTCTATAACCAGTTAGTTTATTTACCATTAATAACCTATCCCTACATACGTATCACATGTCACATCTATTTATCTCTCAAGATGTAGGTACTCAACGAATTCTGATCAATTATTTTAAGTGTCACCGCTATTTTTGACAGAAACAACATAGTGACAAGGACTTTAAAGTCGGCATAGTTGTTTATAGAAGTTGCTTGTCCAGATCTCGCTTGGATTGGAAATCACAAAAATATTTTTCCTGTTTCTGGGGATCAAAAACAGAGGACCTAAATTTTTTAAATTATTTAAGTAAATAGATAATACTTCGAAACTTACGAAAAAAAGCCGTCTTCATTTTTATAGTTTCCAAGAAAGAAAAATTAAATCCAAAAAACAACAATATTTCAAAATGAATTAGGTTAAATTAATGTTGATGAGCAACAAAATTGAGTTGAATAATTACTTATCTTTGGTATAGAACACTCTGTATGCGAGTCTAACTTGTAACTTATTTCATTGTTAGCTTTCCTTTTTATGATGAGTATAAGCTATGTAATTTTATTTAATATACTTTGTTTGAACAGTAATCATCGATTTTCACGTAACTTAAAAATATATTGAATGTAAAAGATTCATTCAATATATTTTTTCACATCTTCCAAATTCTTTAATCCATAAAAAGAAACCAGCTTCCAAAGTGTTCTTAAAATCCCTTGCCGTTTTACGGGATATCGAATTCGTTGAAGCAATACATTAGAATTTTGTAACTATCCACCAAAAAAATACACTTTCCTTTGTCAAGTTTTACGTAATGAAAGTATGAGAAGATTATGATTAACTTGATTTAAGTTTTATTAAAGAATTTTATATTTATTAAAGAAAGTAATACGGCTGATAACGGTCAGATTCTTTTATGTTCCACAATAGTTCGATATTTTGGAGTTTAAAAATATCGATTGCACGCATTTTAAAAAAATATGAATGTGGAAGTTATCGTGGTTTAGATATTCTGATCCTTCGTAGGCTTCAGTATGCTTTTAAACAAGTATAAGCGGATTTAAAGGGGAGGCTTTTAAATAAGTAAAATTAAAACCAGATACCACAATAGTAATTAAATGGCATGCTCTCATGTATAAACTTTAAACTTTCGTTAATTGATATTTAAGTCAAATTCTTAACATCGAATGGCTAGTGGTAATCACCAACGATGAACTATTTGCCATTACCAAAGAACTTTTGATCGATGAGCAGGTCTTGCAAAAGAAGTGGAAGTGAATTGGTCAGATACTGAAAAAAATATGGAGCTATTTTTAAAGTTAATGGCAACTTTTTTATCATGCAAATGTTGTGTTAAATATCTGTTGTCAAATTTATGTATCAAACCGTTTTCTATGGGTTACTGAAAACAAAAGTAACATGATTATAATCAACACATTTTTATCATACCTTATGCCTTTCTCGGGATACGCTAATTAAAGTTAACGCAAGGGTTGCAGCATAATCATAAAAACGATAAGTTACGACGCGACACAGATCTTATTCCGCTTTTAATATTTTTTCTTAAGTTCTTGCATTAGTTCGTGAAAGCTATGTTTATGAGAATAAAACAGTTAAATGTAATTATAAGTCAGGAAATGTTGAAAATCAAAAATGCATTTTTAATAGAAAAATAAATTATTTTTCAGGAACAGTAGTCCAAATCAAAAAATATTATAAATTATTTTCGTTTCATATTTTCGTAAAGAATTTTAAAAAAATCAATTAACCAATAAGGCGTGTAAATAAAATCATTACAAATATTCTATGGCTATGCCATGTCATTTTATGAAGTATTAGCCAATATTTGATTTACTATACAATGATTGTTAGATAAATACTCAGAGTTCATTAAGATAGTACTTCTGATTGTAATATACTAAAAAGTGTCTAACTACAAGAAACCTATTTCAGGTGTGGAAAGTAAAAAAAATTTAAATGATGACATCAAAACAAACACGCCTTTGGAAATTTTGAACGACATCTCGGTGGATAAAGTCTACTTAGGCATCTTAATAATCCCGAATATTTTCATACATAATCACAATAAATAAATATGTAATTGTATAAAAATTTAGAATACGGAGAAATATTAAAAATGTGTACCACGAAGTGTTTACTTTCCACTTTTCTTCAATTAAATTTTTTGTCTTGAAAATTGGTCTCCGGAAATAAAAAATAATTTTTCTTACGAAATTTTTTTGTAACCTTTATCATATTTTCGAAAATTAAAATAGAACATACACTATGAAGCAAAACTAAATTTTTTTCAAGCGTCATATCGCATCAATTTATTTCCATAAGCTTCCCTTTAAATTTAATAACAAATAGTTATTGTAGAGAAAAGAGACATTAAGATAATACGATAATATAAAAAGTACAAAATTTTTATTTACTTTCCCAGGCAAAACGTACACCATGCTAGGCAGTCCAGCTAGTGCCAGTACTCTGGGAGCGGTGCCGTGCGCCATCGCTTGGCTCTTCCGCGGAATCGGGGAGCGGCGTGCACGTGCCGGCACGCGTTTCTCCGTCCGCGTCAGCGCCGTAGAGGTCTGCCCACACACCAATCAACTGCGTGACCTTCTGGCACCCTATGCCACTGGTGGGTGAATGTATAATTTTGTTTATTTGTGTATTAGTTTAATAGCTGAGACATGAAGTGAGTATGGTATCTTTTGGTATTTTAATTATTGAGCAATGTCACTCTAACTACTTCTTTTTCTCTGCTCTCTGTTGTATCTAAAATAATTAACTAACCTCCAAAAATCGTTTATCTTTTAAAATCATTTTTATTGCAGTAAATAAGCTAATCACATTTTTTAGGTTTCATATTTTTTTAACTTTAAAGAAGTAACCCTTGTGTTCTGTCACAATATTTTTTTTAAAATTTTCTATGATAGAAATATAAATAGTCTATAGCCATTTCTGTGACCTATAATTTGTGTATGTTTAATAACATTAACGGTTTTTCTTTAAATAGCTATTTATTCACAACCAACTAAGATAAGTTATATTATTCACTTACAAACCATGAAATAAAGTGACATGATTTGAAAATTTAAAAAAATAAAAATAAATTTAGAATGAGAGTATACTTTAAAAAGTTTTAATATTTCTTATTTCTTTGGCTAATATTAAATAACTTAAAATTTTTGACATTTTGGCTTTAGACTTTAATGGCTACAGCACTATCATTAATTACAAGTGCAAAAAGTCACTAAGAGTGTAGTGAATTCTTCAAAATAAAAAAAAAAACTTGTAGCTGTTTGATGAAAAGAGTATAGTAACTCTAAAAGTCTAAACCCGAAAAATTTGAAAATGTTTTAGAAATTTCAAAAATTTAATTTAATGATTATTTTTTTAAGTTGATTGTTTATTTGCCTAAAATAGTCTCAAAGTTGATGAAAACTTCTAATTGGGGGCTTATCAATTTGATAAATGCCAAGACACTTTCAAATGCGCAAATTTTTAGTAGTTCAGCAGTAACCTTCTCTCTTCTACCAAATACATATGCTGCTATAATACATTTATATTATAGTTATATTCTGTACTCGATATCGTATTGATCTTATTTACTAGGCGTCTTAGAAATTTGAAAATACTGATTACGTTATGAGCTCTACTTTCGAAACATACGGAAAGCCTGATTATAGATATTTTTCTCTACAATAAAAATCAATTTCGCTACCTTTAACCAGACCTGCTAATGAAATATCAATATTTGGTTACAAATGAATTTAAAATTTCATGTATATCCAAATTTTCACGTACTCTTACAAGCAAATGTATATTAGATCATTTTATAATCGAATACATAATAATCTTGTCAATATAACTTGCTTCATTTTACAGATACCGAGCAGTCTCCTGGTGTTTACCTACGCGACGATCCATTATTCGGTACGCAGTTACAAAATCAGTCAGAACTCAGAGTTCACAACGCGCAGAAAGCAGCATTTTACCTTGACGCTGCTCTCGCGACTAGAGGTCCAGCCAAAGATGAGGGCAAGGATAGCCACCTGCTGTATACACTACACGTTTACCAATATAGCGTGGGCGGAAAAGGGGCCGGTAAGTGTAGTGTTCCAGGACATGAATTACATGTAATTATGTCTTCAACCTTCTTGACCTGTGTATTCAGCACAAAAAAGTTCCTGCAGGAACATTAATTCATTATTATAACCTATGAAGTTACATCTCTTCAATAAATCATTTTCCAATTCTACCATGTACAAACAGACGACCTCTGCTTCTTTTTCGGTTTTAGATTGACTTTCTATCTACTAATTCAGCTTATTTATAATTCTATGTACATGTCTAAAGTATCTCAATAAAATATTATTCGTTTTTCTAAACGGCGCTTTATTTACGTTATCGGAATCATTTATAATAAGATTCTTACAATTTACCGATCTTTCTCAATAAATTCTCTCATCATTTAGGAAATTCGTTAATATAATATTGACTCCCTGTATTTAAAGTTGTTGTTGGCATATTAGATTGTGAAAGTAAATATTTCTTAGTATGTGGCTAAATTAAATAATATTAATGTGGACTCTTCTTTACTTCTTTCTTTGTTATGATATATTTTTTTATTTCAGTTGCAGGTGGACGGAGCCGACTACATTTAATCGACTTGGGAAACTCGGAGAGGGGGAAATCAAGTGGAGGCATTCCGTTGTCCGGTATCGGAAATATATTATTAGCAATATTTAATGGACAGAAACATCTTCCGTATAGAGACCATAATCTAACACACGTACTTCGGGAATGCTTGGGATCTCTAACATGCCACACTGCCATGATTGTTCATGTCTCTCCAAAAGATCAACATTATACCGAAACACTGACGACATTACAATTGGCATCGAGGATACACAGACTTCGAAGAAGAAAGATTAAATTCACACCTGTAAATAACACTGGTTCTGGTGGTAGTTCGGGAGAGGATGCTCCTAAAGCTCCGAGTAGCAGTGAACCTGACCCGTCGAGCAGTGATCTCTCAGCTGACACTGTCATATATGTTGGCCCCACTGATGATGCTACCGATGGAGAACACCCTCCAGTATATATACCAAATATGAATTCCGGGGATAATCGATGTGCTATGAGTAAAGCTTTGCGGGGATCAGGTGTCGAACATCGCCAGAACAAAACGCCCTTAGCAAAAGTCGTCGAAGAACGTAGTCCTGTACATAAAGCGTCTTCGTCTGTTAAATCATCCCCTGTTAAAGCGAATATTTTAACTAGCTCAGTCAATACGCCAAAGTCCTCTCCATCGCACAGTAACTCTAAAATAGCCTTAAGGAAAAATTCGGCAAAGGGAGTTGTATCGGAGGAAATTAAATGTAAATCGCCTCTCTATCAAAACACAAACGCTGCCTCAGCCAGTGATGAACAGTGGATTGATGGTCCTAGAATATCAAAATCAAAACTGGTTGAAGCTCGGCATATAATGAAAGAAGTGCATCATGTCAAAAAACGAGAGACATGGATAGATGGTCCAATGCAATTAAATAAGGTTCCTTTGCAAGCAGGTGTGCTTAATACTGGAAATGAAAGCGTAGGTTACGGATATATGGATAGTCATAAGAAAAGCATGATTCGAAAATGGGTAGAAAATCAGACTAGTCAAATGCAGAAAACGAAACATGTATCCCCAAACCATAGGCCACAATCAAATACATTAAAAGAACTTACTCAGTTTAAAACTTGCGATGATTCCGATAATAATAAACTAGAACCGCTTTATAAAGAAGTTATAAAACCGACTCAGGTCGAAGAATCCATTATCAGAACTGGTTTGAAGGCAAGTTCAAAACCTTCAGGGATATGTGAAGAGGAAAGTGAATATGACCACAAGAACAATGCAAAAGATGGCCTATCTATGATTGGTGGTGATTTCAATTATCGTGGACCAATTAAAAATGATGACGAAGATGAAGATAGTGAAGAACTAGCTGAAATACCACCTGCTTTGCCATTGATACAACCACTGAGCAGTAGAGAAGTCTCCATGGAAAGTTTAGACTCCCGGCTAAAGGAGAGATTGAGAATGAATGATGAACTTTTATCAAATCATAGTAGAGACATCGATATAAATGGTATGAGTAAGGGTCCTTCAGAAGACGATGATGATATTCTAGAAATCATCGAAGTGGAGGAACCTCTAGAACCTGTACCCATGCAAGACTCGTGTCTGCAGGTAACAGAAGAAGATATAGCATACTGCATGGGGTATGGTGAGAATCCTTTACCTGAGGTGGATCAAGGAAACGAGGAACATCCATTACGAATATTGAGCCAAGAAAATTTAACAGTCGTTTCAACTTTTACCGACTCTTTATCTGTATACAGTGACATGGAACGACAAATACAAAGTAATGCTTACTTGCAGAGAGCACTAAATTTATACTGTGATGACTACAGAGATTGTACCAGATTAAGTAATTTAGAAGTTAACGAAACTAGATGCGAAGTCACCAACAAAAAGTTCGAAGAACTGGCGAGATTGCATGAGCACTATCAATCTCGACTGAATATGGCTAACGTATCATGTGTTAGACCTTACAGAGAAATGTCTCAGCCGAATCTTAAAAGTTCTCCGTCTCAATTTCAATCCCTGTCTAATGTTTACGACGTAGATGATTTCCATGGCAACAGTTCGATATATAGCGAACCTCCGTACAAACCATTGGAACAGTTCTGCGAAAGTTGTAAGCAATCGCTTTCCAGACCCGGCAGCGCAACAAATTGGCACGATTACTACTCACAGAGCACTCATGATCTTCACATTAATATAGGCAAGGAAAGTTTTAATGACAATTTCCAGTTATGTAATCAGGCTACTAAAGATTTGAGAATAGCTTCGCTTCGACATCCAGACGGTGCTTCGAACCCAAACTTGAAGGAGGAAAAGCGGATACCGGGCAACGGGGCTTCTTCAGATCACGAGGACATCTACGATGAAAGTAAGAAAAATAGTTTACATTTAGAAGTTAGATCAATTGCTGGCGAATCAGCGGAACGACCAAAACAACCTCCCTCTCTTCCTCCTCTGCCTATAACAAAGGAACCTTCTACGGATCGTTTGAATCATAGGCTGATGAGTATCAGTTCGGGGATGGGCTCTACAAAAATAACGAATCATCCCGATGGCTACGACAGCGGTCACGACTCAACGCCTCGGACGTCGAAGCATAGTCCAGCAGCGATCTCGCGCCGGGCCGAGTCTGGCTACGATAGCGTGGTACGTGACAGCGAGAGCTCGAGCATAGACTCGTACACGGTACGAAAGTCGCATCGGCCACACGGGCATGGAGGTAAACGAGCCAGCACCACTGCAAAATATAAGCACCATCAGCATGATCGTTCGTTTTGCTCGTGGTTGCGAAACCCTTTCACGTGTAAATACGCTGATACCGATCCCGAAATAAGTGACTTTTAATAAACCATGTTTGCATGTGCAGCCGCTTGCATCGCTGTGATTGTCTAAACCGTTGCAAGTTTCGTTGGGAAGCATGAGTGTAAATGTTCTGAAATGTATAAATACGATTAACAAGAGAGCTTATCGATAGCATAACAAAACGTAATCCGTGATAACTAACTCGTTGATGTATGAATAAATTTAAGTATTGTTGAGTAGAAATTTGTAATCACGTTTCATTTGTTTTACTACAGCCGTGGCGGAAAACAAATATGTGAGCAACACGAGAGGACTGCGAAGATTTTTCAACCGGAAAATATTTCAGTTGGCTAGCGGTTGCGCTAGCAAGTAGCTCTGGAGTTTTCAATGTTGATCATGTACGTGTTTATGCATCGAATTGTTAGAACTGCATTTTAATAGTTTAACGATTGTATTTAGAGATACTGAATAATTACCTATTGTTGATTTTTAATTAAAGTTTTGCATTAATGGTGATAGAAACATATCAAGTTTCGCAATTATATCAGAATCGGTAGTTTTTTTCTCCCCCTTGAGGAATTGAATTGCTAACTCTCAGTGTAAAGCAAAAATGTATCAAACTAGCTTCTAAGTATTGTTGCTACGTGCAATATTTTTACGACTATAGGTATGTAAGTATAATATCACCGAATTTAATGATGAAGACTGCTTTTGTATGTAATATGTGTAAGATATCACTACGTATGGTGTATGTAAATTGTGAGGTTATTTTGTATCGCAGGAACCGAAAGTAGTTAATTAGATGTCAAATTTGTCTTATATTTCATATACGTGCTCATTATTCTTCCATTATCTCCTATTCGATGTATCAATTTACAATGAATCAATGTAAATCTAAGTATTATTTTGCTTGAGCCTTGCTTAGCCTTGGAGACTTTTGAAACATTCCACACGTAACATTATTGGTAAATAATTCATTTGATAACATTTATATATTTAATATTTATCAAATTTCATTAGAAATTGGTATTCATTTGTAAAAACATTTCACGTCCATTATTTGTCTAGAAAATTTAGGAAAACAAATCATTTTCAATTCATATTTTTTTACAATCGGGAACAAATTCGACAAAACCCCCTGAAATTGTAAATTATCCTCATATATTTTATATTCTTTACATGTTTCTACAACTGTATATATAAAGCTACATGTTTAAGATAAATCTTTTGTAACGTCAATAGAATTACTGTAAAACTAAGTTTCAATTATTCTACCTCTGTTTTATCTAACTCTATCATCAATGTACTCGTCTTAATTTAATTTAATTAAATTTATGAAGTTAAATTTCAATCCATTTACGCATTAGGAACCATAAGGATGGTTCGCCTGAGTTTTCCTTATTTTTTAATTTTCAAAAGGAACTAGTTTTAATAAAAAATTTATTAAAAAATTGTACAACAAAGAAACCTGTGTTAACGTAAATCCTAACATATAAAAAAAAATTCAGTAAAGAACATTTTCTTTCATTTTTATTAGAAACCATTTATAATCAACAGAAGTATTTCAAACTAATAAATGTGTTTCTATCTGAATTTTTATTTTGTAAAGGGGCCTATTGGTCCCGCTTATATTAAATTATATATTTTCATTAATATCCAAATTTACAGATAAATAACATTTTCTACTATCATACTCTTGAAATTTATTGCCATTGTCAATTGTTGAAACAAGCATATCTCACTTCATTTATTTTTCAGTTACAATAACTTTTGTGAAATCGTTTCATTACATAAATAACGTTAAAATCTAAAAATCATCCCTTAAATAAAAAAAATGTAATATGGGGAAAAATGTTTCGATATTATGATTTTTCTTAAAAGCAAAAAAACTATTTTTAAAATCACTTCTGAGGGTTAGATTTTTTATTTAAGTATAGCACATAACTCTTTGGAGAGATCATCATCATCATCAGAATTGTGTGTAGTCTTTAAAGGGCTACTTCCACACTTGTTAACCCAGACACTTCCAGGCGCTATTCGCGTCCTATAATTTAATTATGTTTAAAGAGATAAATTCTCTCCTTGTTTGTTCTTATTAAAGTTTCGTAACAATTTTGTAAATATTAGTAACCCAAAATGGGCCATAATTACCAATTAATGACTTAATTCTGAAACGAAACTGTTTTCAAAAATGTTTATTTACGTTAGTAATAATTTTCGTCATTTGTCGTTTAAATGTTATAAAGAAAATTTGTATCAACAAAGTTCAATATATTCCACGAATAAAGTTTGAATTAACTTTCTGTCTTTAATGGTGTTTTAAGAGAATAAATTATATCTTAATTTCAGTATTCTCAAAATTATTTTGATCTAATGATAAATTTTGCTGGAATTCACGCCAAATATGCTATATTGATAAAAAGAAAAAATTGCATATCTTGTAAGTTCACATAATCTTAAAAGTAGATCAAACGTGTTTAGAAATTTGAAGAAAAAAAATCTTAAATTTATGGCACAAAATTTCATACGATGTTTATAAAATTAGAAATCAGCGTATATATTTTACGACAATGTATGTGATATGATTATTGTTCTGAACCATAAAACGGAAAAGTTCTAATTTTTTTTTAAAATTACTTGACAACGAACTATCACACTTTAAACTCATATGGTTAATGATTACTTTATTTTAAACAAAAGGACACGAGAACTCGAACTTTTAGGAAATTTTTTAATAATTCATTGCAACAAATTTAAAAAAAAAACAAAAATTCTTGTTAATAAAATATTAAATAGAGCACACCTTTTCGTATCGATGGCTATAAAAGAAATGTTTTTTTCATTACGAAAATTAAGCAACGTTGGGTGCGGTAAGTACTTAGACGAGTAACCACATGGAAATAACAGGTGACGTTTGCCTCTTAAGATGAATCAATTTAACACTCAAATATTCTTTAATTCCGGTATACTGTTTATTCCATTATAAAAAAGGAATGATATCTTTTGTATATTATTTTCTTATTATTATGACAAATTATTAAATTTTAAATGTTTTAAACTTTTTCAACATGTGAAATAATTAATTCATAATTCACAGACAAATTTGTAAATGTCACTAATGATTTACTTGTTTTAAATCAAATTGTTTTTTCACAACTTTATGAACCATTTTAGGTGTAAAAATTATATTATTATTAATATTATTATAATTTTTATTTTATATTTATTACAGATTTGTTAGTAAATAAATTTTTGCTTAGTTATCGCTTATATGCGTAAGTTTATTGTTAAGCATCACGTTTATTATATATGATATAATAAAAGTTTACACGTACATTATACATATATGTACATTATACAAAATACATATGTGGTATTGATTTTTTTTTAAATAAATCAATCCAATATATTGGAAGACTATAATTACATTGTTTTATTATATCACATTACGTTATTTGATGGTTTGTAAAATCTTGCATTTCTGGCCACCCCATAGGACCAATGAGGAGTTATTGGTGACTTTTTGAGTCCAAGATGTAGACATCATGCATCTGTAAGCTGTAATGTTTCTATACTTTCCCCGAGATCTCCCTTAATAGTCCATACCTCGTATCTACGTAGAAATATTGACCAGATGTAGCACTGGAGAAAATGAATTCAAAATGAGATTTTAAAGCTACGCTTGCAGAATACGTTTTTAATTTTTTCCGAAGGCACTATGGGCAATATCAATGCGAGTTCTGATCTCTACCTCACTCTCCCAGTTTTGAGTAAGCCAAGTATTTATATTTCGAGGTGCTTATATTTATTCCCTTGTTCTAGGTTTTGACCTGCCACAGATATACTTGATTTTTTTATTACTGTGAATTAATTACGTAACTTGAAAATGAACTGTATTTCATTTTCGATTGTGGTCGTAATCTATTCTGAAGAGTGTCTAGTGTTCATGCGTATATTTAACACAGTTGTGACTCAACTACTAGACCTATATTACTGGAATTCGTAAACGTGATAAATAAAATTACCAAACAGTGAAAACTTTATCCTTCCACAAGTTGGCGAGACTCTTACGTGAGGCTGTTTAAAGAAATTCCGTATATCTTCATATTTTAATTACTGTGTTTTTTTAAATATTAAATATACTTGGCGTTAATTTTGTGGAACTTCATTATCACTTAATTTTGATTCACAACTAAATGAAACTACGTGATATAGTATTATATCTACTTTAATTAAATTATTAACCACGACCTAGGTTTTGTTGCATGACGGCATCTTCAGGTGGGCAATTTGAAGAGAATAAATAGTAGAAACTTCCAACACATTTAAATATCACACAAAACAATAGCGGAAGTGGGGTTTGAGTGGGTTTTCCCAATTTTTACGTCAATAGTTTTATTATACTTTCGAAAGTTATACAATATAAAATATATTTTAATGTGGGTAATAAATTAAATTGATGTTATTCTTAGTAATATATTTATAGAATGACACGAACATCTTATGGTTTAAACGTAGTTATGTAACTAATTAAACATATCTAATTAATTATACATATGTCCCATATTTTCTTTTGTGATGTGTCTCCTTAGCTGTGGGACCGGGCTAAAACAACTGGAAGTGAAATGCAGTATCAATGTTGTTTAACTATAGTTCTACTGCATTTCCCTGCACTGCATTTCCCTTGAAATTGTTTCAACCCGGTCACACAGCTAAGAAGACACATCACAAAAGAAAACAAAAATTGAGAGATATGTATAGTTATATAACCGTGGTTTCATTTAGTTGTAAATGAAAATTAAATCATACTGTCTCTTTATTTTTTTAAGATCTACTTATACTTATAATATTTGATCGAATGTAAGTATACTTGGATTTATAGCCAGTTATACCTAAATTTGGTCAAATTTTCTTGCTAATTATATTAATTCTGAGCAATGTTAATTAAAAAATAATTGTATTCATTCTTGACAAAAAAAAATTGATCAAAAGATTCTAATTTCATTTGCAAAAACAACTTTCCTCTTGCTTTTCTTCGTAAGTATTTCTATTCTTCAGTATTAAAATATCGAATAGTAAATATTTTTAAGATGTGATGTAAAATTTTTGTAACGCATTTTGAAAAATATAAATGCAACCATTTTTATCTAATTTGCGGTTTTTATTAAAAGTAATAATTAATAGAAACTAAACACTTATTCCCTAACTATTTTTAATGAGTGTCTTAATGTATATTAACCAAATATCGCTTCGCTATTTTGGTTGAGAAATATTTTTAGTTGACTCGCTATTTTAGCTGATATATTATATAATCTTTTGGGTTGAGTCCTTATTTTGGCTGCGAATATATATAATATAATATTTTTAGTCAAAATAACGAGTCAGACTAATAGTGAATGACTGAAGACAAAATACACAATAATACGTCAGTCTCATAGTTATTTTGCTATAAATATCTTACTGTAGCGTGGTGGCAATTTCAAATTGCATTTTGCATTATTTCATAAAGTAGAAAATTTTAGAATATCCAGTTTTCTTGTTTATTTAATTCCGTTTCCATCCTGCAATTCATTTCAATTCTACGGTGTATCATATCATAAGTTCCACTCGTATAAATTTAATTTAAAACGGTTTAAAATATTTGTAAAAATATAAGAAAATAAATGTATTTTAATGAATTTTGTCCTTAGTAAAACGTGAATATGTAGCCAATAATGCTTTACAGAGAGAAATATATAACAACTTGCTCCTAAGAAATGTCATCAAACAGATTGAAACCCACCACCAGCATTTTAGTAATTTAAACCATCAAATACCCGATATCAAAATCACAAGAGGAAAGGCACAGCTGCACGGTCAGGCTGCGAGACCTATCCGATTGCATTATAAATTACTTTAAAAAGGCCAAGTTAGCCAACCTCCATCCATTAAGCCGTAATGATCGTTCCATTACAATACGTCAATACGGCCGACGTAGCGGGGGAGAACACGGTCGGTATGTTAAAGAGGAGTCAATATGAAATCAGAGATAATGGGCCGCCCCACTGGCGGACGTAGCTCGCTCTTCCTCGGAAAAGTCTTCGGGAAACTTTCTTCCGAACGCAGCGCCCCACGGCGCTAAAGCGAGAACATTGGCTTCTTTTATTCATGAGACCTATGCACATTTTTATTGGGCAATTTAAAGTAAGCTTTCGGGCGGTTAGCGTGAATTTGGAATATCATAAAAAGCTACAGAGTATTTATCTCGGTTTAGGATTACGGCGGGTGGGTGGCTTCGGATTTTGTGGGGCAATTTAGCGATCGGTACGTACGTGGTCTGGACTTCTTATGGTAAACCCACAATGTGAAGTTTTATACGCGTTTACGGCTCTTACGTTTACTTATCACGTACTGATAATATTCTTCTTTTGTTTAGGTTTATCAGTAGGATTTAACCTCGGGCAATTCTGTATTTACGTAGAAAGTTACCTTTACATTTTATCGACTAACTTTTCCCCACTATGTCAATAAAAACTATTTATATACTATAATTACATAATATTGTATACATAAGCATATTACTTATTTATCTTAAAATCTTAATTTTCCAAATTAGAAACTTGTTATTGAAATATAAAAGTTTGTGTTGGGAGACTTAGTTCAATAAGTTTCCTTACATCATTTGAATTTTAGTTACTATAATTGCCGGAAGTAATCAGTAATATTAAATAAGTAATAATACCTAATATAATTAAGTAGGAGGCGACATATATATCTGAAAAACTATGATATCTAAGATTATCCTAGATTAATCTTTGTAGTTTTACTACAACCTTTGCGACCTCCAACTAATCCTCCTACAACCTTCAAGTTTTCTTTGTAATTTAGGTTCATTTGTTACGAAAATAAAGAGAGAAAACATATTTTTTTTTGCATTTTAAAGTAAAACTTGGCTTTTCGATAATCGATAAGTGGACGAGAATTGAGAGTAAAATTTTAAGGTCGCATCACGTTTAAGCACATTTCGTTACGTGAGAGAGAAGAAAGATATGACGCAGAGAGAAAGAGAGACATGTATTCCGAGGCGATGGAAGTGGAGCAAAAGAGAGGGACATATACACAACGATACAAAGCGAATGAATAAGATAGTGTCGCACATGCGCGCATTGTGGATGTACGCCTCAGACGCTACATGTGAACATCTGAGATACCACGCATACTTTGTGTTATTAATATTTATCATTGTGTTTTGTGATTATTATGCCATCATTTGGTATCAAAGTGAGTAAAATATGTACCTCCGTTAATGTATAGGTAGCACACGCCTATTATTAATGTTAATTATTTTTGTTTATTAATTTTCGTATTCAAAGCTTTTAACAATCTCTGTATGAATTAATTACCAGCCAAACTTTTCACTTCTATAGTTTGATCTTAAGCACACAATATTTTTTTAATATGCCTCGGAAAATTACTATCTAAAATTACAATCCATATAACTAGCCATTTTAAATGATACCACGTACTGTGCATGGAATTAAATTTTGTTTTTTTTTCGATTTATTCGTTTTCTCCCCTAAAATTTATATTGTTTTTTCTGAGTAATAGTCATTAAAATATTTACGGATTAATATGCTTTAGTATTACACCAAGTTATAAGTTTTTACCTCAAACGAATGCTGAGAAAAATAGCTGCTAGTAAGGGACAAACTGACACGTGAATGATCTTATAAAAATTCCATTTTTAATTTTGTGGTATAGAAACCTAAAAATTTACTAACATCCGCTCAATCGTTTACCAATATCCGTGAGGCTTCATAAGGAAAATGAATCCTGTTACTGTCACCGGGCTGTCTGTCCGTCTGTCTAATAACTAAACTTAGAAATAAAATACTGCTATAAGTAACACGGATAATTAAGAGGATGTAATGTTTTGTGTTTGTAACCATTACGAACCATGAAACACAACACAACCATATTAAATTAAATAATAGTTTAAACTTGATTTTCTCAGGAAAAATCGAGTTTAAACAATTGTTTAATTAAATTTTATATAGGGATAGGGTTGAGGTTGAGGGTTGTTTCTGAATTTTATATACCTTGGTCTTAGGAATATTGTCAAAAAGAGCCCTTTAAGTAAAATAACAATTTATTTTAATATTTTTTCTCATTACGAAATAATAATCCGAAAGAACCGCTATGTTATAGAAGTTATCCATTTTTTTGGCAGTTCTATACTAATGACGCTTGTACCTAGCCACTTGAAATTCTTGGCATTCTATCAACAAAGCCTATACTTAAACTACTAATACGTTTGCCATGGAATTCTCTCAACATGAACCCGAACTTCCTACTTGGCCATTTTTGGAGTACGATGAAACTCTTATAATGAGTCTTCAGTACAATTTAATGATCGATTGTTTTTATTATCAATATATACTTTTATTTCTAAATTCAGTTGTTATACTTTGACATCTAAGTATAATACTTTATAAATAAACATTGAGTAATTTTTAAAAGGTTTAATTATTAAAAAGTTCTTTTCTTTCTATGAAAATCTTGATCTTTCACAATTGTCTTTGCATATAGACTTAAAAATCCTAGGCAGAATAAAAAAAAATATATGAATTGAGAATAAGCAACGCAAGCAAGGGTACGGGAAACGGAAGCTTCACGTTATGCAGGCCGCCGTTTGCAAACGCTGCGACCGTTTGTGAATTCGACATGCAAACACAGGAACGACCTACGATTTTCAATTATGTCTACCAATACAGAAAGAAGACAGAATTTGCAGCATCGGTCTTTCGTCTATATACATATTTCCATTACCGTTTTCTTGTGTAAAAAGGAACGTGCTTATAATTCATAAAGGCGATTCTATACATCAAACTCAATAGAAAATGTTAAGAAACTATATGATAATTTTTGATCGTTTCGCGGAGAGGCCACCTAATGAATATACTTTTTTAACGCGCTGAACTTCGTACGATTAGAACTTAACGGTTACCCTTTATTTAACGCTCTGAACTTCTGGTTTTACTCCTCATAAAACTTCATACTGGGCTTTATATTTGAAAATCGATTCTTAAGGAGTAAACTCCAAAAATTACTTTTTTTTAAGAAACACGCTTCAAAAATACTGAGTTTGATGCAGAGAATCACTTTTATGAATAAAAGTCATATTCTTTGATATATCTTTGTCTTTTTTTATATACTTAAGTGGCTTTCTTGTATAATGATATTCAGAACGAGGAGATTAATATTAAATTAAATTCGTTTATGCCCAGAATTAATTTTATTTAACGTTACATGTGGTAAGTACTTATAGATTCGGTGTTGCAAAAGTTTTCGTGTAAATTTGAGAAATTGAAACCATGTTTGTCAAAATGTAAATTTTATAAATTGAAACCATGTTTAGGAATTATACACTAATTAATTATAACAAACTAATTATAAGCAGAGAAAAATGGGTGCATATAATAAAAATGAGAATGAAAAATGTACGTTTCTTGTTGCACTGTATGCATGTCTAGCCACCCGTCAATGTGTGAAAGCTCGCTCATAGAATATTGTTCATTTAAAAACATCGTCAAAACTTTTAGACTATTAATTAGAAAAACATTCTATATATATAGAAAATTATTTCTGACGATTTAAACACCACACGCCAATATAAGTACCTCCCCAATGAACTTTCATTCATCATTGAAAATCGGGTAATTTTCATAAATTATTCATATAAACCTCTCTCGTATATATCTTTTTTTCTAAATAAAAAAATTTGCAAAGTAATAACTGAGAAAATCGCGTATATATAGACAGAAGCGGTGTAGAGTGTTGTTTTTTATGTTTTGATTTTACAAACATTCCAACCTGGTTTATATATACATATTACTTCGATATAATTACTTTTTCACGCCAGAAAATTGTTTCATGGTAGATAATATATCTGATAACGCTTACGTGTAACAGAATCCCATAAATTATGTAATTTAATTAAGATGATGTTTAGGGTTACTTTTACTATATACGAGTATTATTGCCTAATTTTCACGATTTTCCATTCCCAGTTTTTTTCTTGCAATATCGATTTAGAAAACCCCCTAATAACTAGTTATTATTACTCAAAAAATTCTCCAGTTCCTATATTGAAATAAAATGACAGTATTTTCATTTTAATGTTATCCCCTGTAACTGCTTCAAGCTAATGTAACGAAATTTTACAGCTACATGTACAATATAAACTAAAATATACAAATAAAGTGCCACAATAAAAATACTAGCTTAATTAACAAAAAAAAAGGTATTAACTAAATACTTTAATTAAGTAATTTTTCAAGATTTAATTTTAAAAATTTTAATCGTGTCTTCACTCTGTTAATTTATCAAGCAACTAACTAATCACGGTAACATTAAATAATATTATGATTATTGAATATATTTGGCGTCAATTTTGTAGAAATTCATTATTCACAATTAAATGAAACTACGTGTTGTAGCATTATTTCTACTTTCTTTAATTTCTTTACCACGACCTAGGTTTCGTTGTATTACAACAACTATCCCACCTGAAGATGTTGTAATACAACGAAACCTAGGTCGTGATAAAGAAATTAAAGAAAGTAGAAATAATACTACATCACGTAGTTTCATTTAATTGTGGATTCTGATTATTACTAAGGTGCCGTACCTCAAAAAGAAAGAAAAAACCGCGCCCTTATAAAATGTTTCATGTTACAATAATTTACATTATATACTTGATATTTGATGTAGTAATAAATCCTATTAAGCCGAATATATCATAATAGTTTTTGCTAAAAACATTGACAAATACAGAAAAAAAACGAGTGCTTAATTGGTTTTTATTTAATTTCACATGTTAATTTAGAGAGCTAATTATAAGGAATTTAAACTTGTTTTTTTCACAATTTTAAATAAAATAGTTCCAGAGATATTGCTAAAGTCCTCGGTAGTTACCTGTTTCATTCCAATAGTGACTATTAATACTGGCGAAAACAAGCTCGTAATTCTATTGAGATAATCGATATAGTACCAGTGAAAATACTTGCTAGAACTTTGTGCCAATCATCTAACAGGAGGCAACATTTATATAAATTTGCTTTACCGATTACTTTCGCAACTTACACCCCCAGTTACACCAATTACTTTTGCATTTGAATTCAAGGTGCCTAGCTTTTCCTGAGATGCCTCGTACGCGTCATTAAAAATATGTGAGCTTAGTTATTTCAATATTATTCCTATTTTATGCACTTTGATGCGGATGCGTTAATTAATAGCAAATGCTATTAATGCATTATATTGGATAAGGCAGTATTTCCTTCTTATGTAAATCTTGTGAAATTCAGTATCGCTATGACTTAATTGATACGAGTTAACTGTAACGTGGCTATTAGGAAGTTAGGATTTAATCTGTTTCCCCTTTATTAGGTTTCTCTTTATCTCCATATGCTACTTTTTAACTGCCTTCATTGCTACTAGTTTATCGTAACTCAACCTTCGATTTTATTGCTGTATTATCTCGTTATTCTCCAGCAAGTCTCATTAATGGGTTTCATTATGACGTTACATCGTTAAGCTGTTTACGAGCCACTGCTAAAGTTGAGTAAGTTTATATCTTGACTAATGACTCTGCTACTCATCATAACTTGCCCACGAAGTTCCTAAATTGGTAGTTGATTTTAATAGGCGGATGTGGTGAATGATACTGACTTAGGTTTACAAATTTAATGGCCAAATAGCTCCTATTAAAATACGCCGCAAACTTTGCTTACGTGATGTTTTTGAAAAAATAATACATGTACAAAATATATATTTAGTTAGATAAACCTAACTTCTTAAGAATAATTTCAGTAGATAGAAGCTTTATAAAATAAATTTTCCAAATTACTTGTTTTTCACACCAGTACTAGACCAAGTGGATAAAATGATGAAATCTATACAAAAGTTTTAACCACCTATTCACTTCACCATCTACATATACTCGTAGGAGAAAAGTGTTCATCAAATTTCACATTTCAAAGATGAGTGGCAGTGGTTTTGCGCTTTAACCTCTTTCCGCCTTTTCTAAATATCCTTAAAAATTAATCCTTAAAATTTAAATATGTCCTCAAAATGATGTACTTCTAGGACCAGCGGTTGAGGCCGAATGCTGTCATGTCACTCAAACAAGTTTGATTGATGTAGATACAAAAAAAAAATTCACATAATTTAATAAAACGATTGCTGCAATATATAAGAATAAGAATTTGTGACAAATAGACAACTCGTCCATTTAAGCAATTTAATTTACTTTCAGAGAAAATTCTGAAAATTGACAGCAACAATTGGAAGAGAATAATTTTATGGTTCCACACTTCAAAAGGAAAAATGGAACCCTTATAATACCATTGATTTTCTAATTCTTTGTTACTGCCGTTTTTCCCTGAAACCGCTTTATGTAGAAGCTTGAAATACGTCATAGTAATCCGCAAATATTTTAATAGCTTATACTTTAAAACATTCAGATAGTACTTATGGAGAAGACAAATTAAACACACAATTTTTTTTTGTGTGTTTTAGTTTAATATATATGTTATACATCGTGTACCCACACGATGTATAAAATAAATATTTTTTATCGTTTGAAAGGGCTAGTTGCAGGCAAATAAAAAAAAAGGAATTTTAAGACACATTCCCTCAACAAAATGCCCAAAAAAATTTTATTTTCCAAAATCATATCTACCATGTAATCAAAGTCATGAAAAAATAGAATTAGTAGAATCTTAAAAATTTACAAAAACACTAAGGCGATTATCCTAACTCTTATAGTTTCTTTTTCCAAACATACACCATATTTTTTCGTCAGTAAAAGATATAGTTGTTAACATATTTATGTTGTGAAAACTTAATATTTATAAATCTACACATAATAAAATTGTAACAGAGTGAATTCTGTACATAGACAAAATTCTTAAAAAAATTACTGATTTTGCGTATAGAATGATAATAGAAGTTAGAAAAATATTTTCACAATTTTTGTCTGTCTCTTTGTATGTTAATTTAACACACGCGAAATAAAATTTTAAATAAAGATGTATTTTGTTTATTTATAAATGTAGACATAGACAATATTTGTGTTCACTGAAATATTGTCTTCGTTGTACTTTTGACTTGATTAGATTTGCTTGATGTGAAAGATCTCTTAACAAACAATATAATAAGCCTATGACCGACATTAGAAGAATATGTTTTCCAACCAGGAAACGGCAACCGACAGACGCGTACCCTTGATCGTACTCGTTATATGCGGGTGACGTTAAACTAGCGGGGGGAGGGGAGTGTCGCTTCTTTACGCAGTAATAGTTACTATTCTTTGCTTAGTTGTAGTAGTTTAATAAAAATATTACGTATCTTTAAACGTTTGAATGGCTTAATGTGTACGAAACCCTCGTAATGCGAGTTAAAGTCGTACTTAAAAGTTTTTATAACAAAACTATGGATTTTTAAATAAGATGACTATAATTTGTCGAGGATGCGCCGAAAGTATGTTCACTTTAGAGATCATTAACAATCGCCTTTCATGTCACTTAAACATCACTATGACACAATGATACAAATAGATGCAAATATGTATATATTAGTTCTGTGACACTTTTTGGGTTACGTAGTCATATTGGAAATTCTTATAATTTCGCCATGTGCGTCTGTATGTAACAGCTGTTTTAATCAGACTATTAGTGCTATGTATTAGGGGTGAATTTTTTGTTATTTACTTACCCCCTTCTGATAGTCGAATAGGTCTTCCAAATGTATTGGAGATATATTATTGACACTTTATCTATATAGGGTTCTGTTTCCGTCATATTAAGCTTTAAAATCATCTATTTTGTTAAAGTTTCGTGTCTCCCGCCCCTTACTAGCTAAACCACTAATTTTAAATAGCTGAAAAGTTTTCATAATAGTATAATATATATATATATATATATATATATATATATATATATAATACATATATATAATACATATATAAAATATATATTATGAAATTAAAAGAAAAATTATCGCAGCTAAGCAAAGTTAATATTTCGGGAGTTACATTACGTTAATTTGTAGTTGAAACTGTAAAAATTTCATAAAAATTCCATATATATAATTTAAAACCTAACTTCAAAAATTACTTTACATTTTAAAATATATGTTAATTTTGGAGTTAGATTACCCTAACCTAACCTAAAATAATCTAACCTAACATAACCTAACTTAATATAATCTAACCTAACATAACCAAATCTAACCTAACCTAATCTAATCTAATCAAACCTAGCCTAATTTGACCAAACATAACATAATCTAACCAAACAACCTAATCTAACCTAACTTAACCTAACCTAACCTAATCTAACCAAATATAACCTAATCTAACCAAATCTAACCTAATCTAACCTAACTTAACCTAACCTAACCTAATCTAACCAAACCTAAACTAATATAATCAAACCTAACCTAATCTAACCTAACTTAACATAACCTAACCTAATGTAGCCAACCCTAACCTAATCTAACCAAATCTAACCTAATATAACCTAACTTAACTTAACCTAACCTAACCTAACCTGGCATAACCTAACCTAGCCTAACTTAGCCTAATCTAACCTAACCTAACCTAATCTAACCTAACCTAACCTAACCTAATCCAACCAAACCTGAAGAGGACAGTGTACCATATATTATCCATGAAATAAAGAATAAAACTAAAAGTAATTTGGCATATAGGTACAGTCGACAGCACTTCAGATTTTAGAACTTGACTGGACCTTACTTCAACGGTATAGGGACGAGATTTCTAGTTCAAGTGTAAATCTCGAAGTGTATAGACTGTACCTACACTAAATTACAGTTATTATTTTTTATTGAGATATCTGCGATCGATGACATCCCCCTTAATTATATTAGATATTATTAAATATATATTGTGCTGGGAAGACTATATTAGTTGTGACGTGATAAATGTGCTAGGAAGACCATATTAGTTATGACGTGATAAATGTGCTAGGAAGACCATATTAGTTATGATATGTAATTTACATTTTTATCTCAATCCAAATTCATATTTTTAGTAACGCCTTTTATCAAAAAATAATTTCGAACGTTTTGTACAACCTACAATATTCAACCACTTTAGATTTTTAACATTGAATTAAACTTTAAATATTTTTAAGTTTTAATCCATATCAGTTGACGATACTAAAACGTAATTTATATATCAGTACCACATCAATGTGTCATATATATACTATATCAATGTGTCATTTATAATCAATACCATATCAAAATGTCATTTTGTTAAAAACCCCGATTTCCAAGAAGACAATATGCATAGAGGGGAACCCCCAAAAACGCATCGAAATAAAAGAATGACCCAAGCAGGTGCGTCACGCCCGTCGTATCGGCGAGATTAATAGATGCGGAAGCTGCGTTCCGTATAGCCTCGCTTAGGAGGGAGCCTAAACATTGTTTGAAGCTCAGCTGCGAAACTAAACGTTGGTCCGGGCCGAGCATTAGGTTTTCGGGTCACGTGCGCGACGCGCGGCTAATGTGGCACCGCGTGCTACCCAACTGTCGTTTGTTCGACGGTCTCCCGTGGACGATGGAATTGGACGGGGGATTAGTTTGGGTTAGATTATGAAGTTGGTACGTGGCCGAGTTACGGATCTTCGACGGCAGCTTCTTAATGGTTCGCCAATTATTTGCGGCACGGGCAGATGCGAACGAGTGAATGATTTTTGATGTTTGCATTCGAATGGTTTAACTTGGTGCTGGAGAACTTTTAAGGTTGGCCATTTGATTAAATGCCATAAAGTTGTCTACTGCCTGCATTGAATAAGCAAAGATAATAAAACGAAAATGACAAATTGACTTAATCTATGTTTTTTTTCTTTTTTTAAGGTCTTGCCTTCTTTCAAGCTTTTTTCTATTTAATATATATTCTAAAATTTCTTCGTTTCTGTAAAATTTTCAGTACGTAATCAAAAAATCTCCTTTAAACCCTTTTAAGACCACGTCTTTATCACGGCCACTATTCTCGTAGGAAAATATTTACATTGAAACTTGAAATTTCGTGTAGTAATAGATCATATTGACCCGTATATTTTTCAGTTTACTTTAAAATATTTCCATGGTGATTTTAAAGATGGCAAATTAAGTACACGGTTGTTTTTTAGTTTTATATTTGTTTAATATATAGTGTGGGGTACCATCTGAAAGTTAAGGAAACTTAAAGTTAACTAAACGTTAAGAAAGTTAAAGGAAACTGAAAAAAAGTAATGTTAAGAAGTATACCCTCGGAGATATGCACTAAAAGGTTAGAAAAAAATGCAGTAACCACAACTTAATTTCGAAACTTTCTAACCATATATCATGATAAAGAGCAGAGCTGCTAAAATATGAAGTTAACAAGAAAACTATGGCGATTATCCTAATCCTTAACATTTTTTTGAGATTTACAGCCCTTTTTATGCTGGTAAATTTTGTAATAATTACCTTATTTTCGACACTATCTAACCAAAAATCACGATAAAGAACAGATTCTTAAAATCTGAAGATTACAAGAAAATTATAGCTATTATCCTAGTCATTATACTTTTTTTGAGATATGCATTCCTTTTTTATGCTTGTAAATGCTATAATAATTACCTTATTTTCGAAACTATCTAACCAAATATCATAATAAAGAACAGATTTATTAAAATCTAAAGACTACAAGAAAACTATAGCGATTATCCTAGTCATTATACTTTTTTTGAGATATGCGTTGTTTTTTTATGCTTGTAAGTGCTATAATAATTACCTTATTTTCGAAACTATCTAACCAAATATCATAATAAAGAACAGATTTATTAAAATCTAAAGACTACAAGAAAACTGTAGCGATTATCCTAGTCCTTGTACTTTTTTTGAGATATGCATTCCTTTTTTATGCTTGTAAGTGCTATAATAATTACCTTATTTTCGAAACTATCTAACCAAATATCATAATAAAGAACAGATTTATTAAAATCTAAAGACTACAAGAAAACTATAGCGATTATCCTAGTCCTTGTACTTTTTTTGAGATATGCTTTCCTTTTTTATGCTTGTAAATGCTATAATAATTACCTTATTTTCGAAACTATCTAACCAAATATCATAATAAAGAACAGATTTATTAAAATCTAAAGACTACAAGAAAACTATAGCGATTATCCTAGTCCTTGTACTTTTTTTGAGATATGCATTCCTTTTTTATGCTTGTAAATGCTATAATAATTACCTTATTTTCGAAACTATCTAACCAAATATCATAATAAAGAACAGATTTATTAAAATCTAAAGACTACAAGAAAACTATAGCGATTATCCTAGTCCTTGTACTTTTTTTGAGATATGCATTCCTTTTTTATGCTTGTAAATGCTATAATAATTACCTTATTTTCGAAACTATCTAACCAAATATCATAATAAAGAACAGATTTATTAAAATCTAAAGACTACAAGAAAACTATAGCGATTATCCTAGTCCTTGTACTTTTTTTGAGATATGCATTCCTTTTTTATGCTTGTAAATGCTATAATAATTACCTTATTTTCGAAACTATCTAACCAAATATCATAATAAAGAACAGATTTATTAAAATCTAAAGACTACAAGAAAACTATAGCGATTATCCTAGTCCTTGCACTTTTTTTGAGATATGCATTCCTTTTTTATGCTTGTAAATGCTATAATAATTACCTTATTTTCGAAACTATCTAACCAAATATCATAATAAAGAACAGTGTTATACAAATCTGAAGATGTCGTATATCATAAAAAGTATATCGAAGAGTATATCGAAGGGTAAAAAAGATGCCTACTCCACCCCTTTCCCTTTATGTTGCAAACTACTAAACCAAATACCGTAGAAAACAGAGGTGGTAATAAAATACACAGGAAAACGTAATTGAATTACCTGAGTATATAAAAAACAAAAATTGTTTAATATAATTGAACTTGGAGATGATTTTATTCACCCGGACACCATCGAGTGAAATATCTTTGAAGACATATTTTAAAATGCAATAAAAAAAAGTCTAGTAACATTTTATACGGCATTTCTTCACGAGACATGAGTCTCCAAAACTTTTCACATTGTGTCTCCCCACATCCAAATCTAAAAAAAAATAAGAGTAGTTACCTTGACGTAAAATAATTTCAGTCAAAAGGCGTTAAGTAATTTAATAAAGAAATGCTATGTAACCTTTCGACTTTAAATAAATATATGTATGTAAACGTACACGTACTTAAAAGGTTTATATTCAAGAAGTTTATTTCCCAAAAATTTTTTGTGTATGTAAATATTGACAAAACACCTAGGAACCCTTGTACATAAAATATATAAGAAACACAATGTATATACCTTTTACTACAATACTACCCTTCATAATATTTATCAAATATCTTCGTATAACTATGTATTATGTAAAGTTCTGACAAACGTTAAATAGAGTCACCAATGAGTCACTTTATCAAAATAAAATGAATGTAAACAAACAATTAATGTCGTAGTGTTAAGCATATTAAGTATCAACCATGTGGAAAATTAAAAAAAAAACATTTTTGAAATGAAACTTCTTTGGGCGTGATGAGAGTAAAATATTAAGGTCGAATCTCATGCAACGTTTTACGCAACGTTTTCATGTAACCTTTAGTTGTAACGTCTGAATATAACGAATCTACCGCAAGAAGGACATAAAATAGGTACTTAGCCGAAAAAAAACCGAGAGATAAATGAACACGATAGAATAAAACACAAAGTGTACGCATGCACGAAAACAAACAAAAATGCTGCTCAGTACTGGTATCAGCTGTTTCATAAGTTATGTATGTCAAAATAAAACTGTCAAAATTTTATCTATTTATGATTGATTTATTACTCATTTAGCGCGTACTTCATCATTGACAAGACTAATAATATATATACTTAGTTAATTTATATATTCGTAATGAACCCGCATATATAGTTTCCTTATACGTAATTTACAACAGAAGCAACACATCGCGACTTTCTTCAGCCATATTTAGCCGTGTTCTGGTACTGACATCGCGGCTATTTTTTAATTGACAATTGTGCATGTAAATTTTTATGAAGATTTTATTAAATATTTACGTAGATTTGTAATGACATTTTATTAATTTTTCTGAATGTACAGCGTTAAAATCTTTTTATACGAATTTAGTATAATCTATGGAATTATATTACTCTCCTTCTCTCCCTCCCTCTCATCCTGTGCCGTTCACTCCTTACGTATACTTACAAATTGAGGTTTAGATCACCAAGAAACTTATGCCACGTGTACTCGTTTCACTTCTGACACGTGTACTGAGTTGCGCCAACTCAATTTTATTTCCCTATAAATACTTTGAATTTGGTTAGAACGAATAAAATTGCCAAAGGCGAGTTTGGATCACGTATCGAGTTTTTCATTCCTCGCTTAAAATTAAATTACTTTATTTATTGAATATAAAAATGAGGTGGACCCCAATAAATATTTAATTTGATCTAATGCAATTAAGTGGAGGTGGGGGATATATTTGTTATCGTTAATATTTCAAAAACTATAACTTCTAGAATCACCATTATCGTTTTTCTATTACCTTTTAGCGGGCTTCTAAAACCCTATTAACATACATTATAATTATGCCATATTTTAATTTCTACATCAAGAGGTTTCTAAGAAAAACGGCTGCAACTGACGGATACGATATGTTAATGATCTTTTAAGGCTTCTATTTTCCTTTTGAGGAAAGAAAACCCAAAAAATTTAAAAAAGCTAAGTTTCATATGAAGAATTCTCAAATACTAAGACAGCATTCTGACTAGTTTATTTAGTGGCAGACAAACGCATGAACGATTTTTTTTATTTCAATTTTTTTAACTCAATCGAAAATCCTAAAAATTTTAAAAATCTCCAACTTTATATTAAGAATTCACAGATACTAAGACATCATACTAATTAGTTTATCTAGTGCTAGACCGCCGGATAAACATACACACAAATGATTTTTTTTTAAATTTTAATTTTTGCAACACAATTGCATACCCTAAAAATTAAAAAACTCCAAGGTTTATATTAAGAATTCTCAAATAATAAGACTTTTTTTTAGGATAGACTACTGGACAAACATACACACAAACGATTTTTTTTTATTGTTTATACTCTATCAAAAATTGGTGAAATTATTTTAAAAATGTAATACACTCTAAATTGCTTATTGCTCGACATTAAAAAAGATGTTTTATTTTTGAAACAATGGTCACATATAAATAAACAAAAGAAATAAATATTTTCCATAAAATTGATACTTTCCAATCTACTCCGAAACGATTCGCTCACAACCATCACTCAAATTCATAAAATTTAATGAAACACAATAAACTTATCAAAACGAATTAATTATTGTTTCCGTCTTCACAATAAAGATAATGGGCGCAAGCGCGGAACCCGCTCGCGAGAAGCCTCGCTGCCATTTAATGGCCACTAAGCCCTAAGCCAGATTAATCGCGAGGTAAATCTCCGAGCGGCGCCGTCTTTGTCGACACAAGTGGGACAAATCCTTAGAAAAATGACGATCCGTTCCGCCCACCTTCGGCTCACCGACGGCGTGTAATATAGATTGATAAGGAGAGCTTTTTTAACGTCAGCCGCCGTCGTTATGTTGTTTGTCCCAATTGTTTTAGTTCTGCTTGAGCTTTAAGCTTGGATCCTTTTCAGGTAAGAATATTGGAGTCTTTTTAGGTAATAAGCTTTATAAAAATGGTATCATTCACACCGATGATTATATCTTGAGGTTTTGGCCAGTCTAAATATCTTACTTAGAAAAATTTTCTGCTGATAGTTTGTTGAGGAATAAATTTCCATCCTAAAATGTTTTTTTTCACAAAATATATTTAATAAAAAAGTGGCAATTATGATGTGGTCAAGCATTCAGTAGTAAAATTTCATCGTAAAAAGTAAGATATCGATAATTTTTCTAGGCAGAAAAAGTAATTTTACTATATTAGACAACAGTACAAACTTTTTAACTGTTTTTTTAACATTATATGTGTCAAATATTTCTCTCAAGAAATTTAATTATAATATAAAAAGTGCGATAAATATCTTTCTTCTTTTTCTTTCTTGCTTGGTTCACCAGCAGAGGTTATATTTAATGCACTAATATAATATTTAAAATTGGGTCACATCTAAAATACTATTTCCTAAAGGAGACCGCCGAAAATGAGCCTGACGTTTCAGAAATAGAATATAATTTTTAAAAAAGATGATATTTTAAAAAAAATATGAAAAAATCAAACAATTTGCCGATACCGATAATATGGAAAGGGCGAAAAATAAAATACAATTTATGATCATAACATATTTTTAAGATATCAAAAATTCTAATTAGAAATAAAATATTAAAGAAACTAATGAAACATATAATAACTTTTTAGAAAAGATTACATAAAATAATCAATACCGCTGGTTTTTTGTTTTAATGTGTAGCCCCATAATATATTAAGTCTGTGGTATAGATATTGCCTAAATGAATTAGACATAAACTGTCAATGTCAGTGACAATGACTCTCTTTTCAAGTTTTCCGTAACCTTTTTTGACGACCCTGTCGAGTCTGAGTTTTATTGATTAATATGGTACATCTATGGATGGAGGAGACAACGGGACACAACCTGCACTTTGTTTCAACTCGCTAGTTCAAAGAGTTCTACAGAAATAACATTTACAAACGATTAAGGAAAATGACCTGAGAAATATTCATAAGAAAATACAAGATTTCCCATTTGTCTGATTGATGAAGGAGATAGAACTTCTAAGGTATTTTGTCTACGTAACAGTGTAATATTGATTCTTGTTACACTAGACGCCACATTATATGGACTTTTGTCAGTCTCCTTTGGCACAAATTTGAATTGAATCGTTTGGGTTCAGTTGGAATACATATAAAAATGAATGCTATGAAATATTTAAAATGAAAAGAACGAATTGCGTTTTAAAAATATAAAACGCATTAAAATTACAACTCATTTTATAATAAATTTATAAAGAATTAAATTGTAAAGAAGACAACTAAATTTAAATAATCTGCATTAAATTTGTCATTATTAAAGTTTTAATTGTTAATTAAATTAATTATAAAATAAATATAATGAAAAATTATATATTAATTTAAAATATATTTCAAAATTAGACGACTACAAAATAAAACGAAAGCAATAAAATACACAAAAAGATATAAACCATAGATAAATAGACTTTATTATTTATTGAATGTTGGTACCATACAAAAAAAATGTAATTGTTGAAATTGACAGATTAAAAAAACAGCAAGTTTGCACATCAAAAACATCAATTAAGTTTAATTATATTTTTATCATAAATACATAATCATTTGTAAGAAATTATGCTTTTAATTGTGTAATAAATGGTTAGTGAAAAAAGAAAAAGTGAATAAAGTAAACCGCAAACAAAAACATGAGATATAAATTTGTCAATTTGATTTTCATAAAATAAATAATCGCCTACTGCAGAATTATTTTTTTTTTAAATATGTCCTTTATAATGTATATACTTTCATATCACATAAAAAAATGGCGCTATGTCGTTGCCTCTGTAAAAAAACACACAAAAAAAATTCACAAGTGCATGCTCCTCCTGTCAAAATCTTTTTTCTTCCGAAAACCATTCGATGTAGAATCTCTAAATTTTACATAGTTGTGCACCTTATTGATCATTTCATATATATATATATATATATATATATATATATATATATATATATATAGATATAGATATACATATATATATAGAAATTATTTTCGGTCGTGCATCAATAGTAAAGACAGATTAAGAGGATTTTAGAATGGTTTTTCTTCAGGATTTTTGATAAGATAATTATGGAATGTTAAAAATGTCACAAAAATATATTAACTAAAATTATGAAAATGTAGGGTTACTAGAAGTTATAGTTTACCGGAAAATTCACTACAATATTCAAGTTGTGGATGTCAAAATGGATATTAGATAAAATATTTACTTGGTCAAAAATAATGTTAACGTTATTTATGGGAATAGTTTGTTACAAATAATATGTATCCTTACGTTAAAACTTTCCTATATACATATATATGTTCAAAAGCATAACAATACGAGTTATGCTTATAATTAAAAAAATTATATTTTTTTATGTAATGAGAATTTGAAATGACTGATCGAAATGCGGAACTTAAGAGCCACGTGAGTATTACATTCGCTTTAATTACATATTTACATACACGACTTAATTGAATTAGTTTCATGAACCACATGTGAAAAGTTTATATTTATATCACCTTTCCAAATTGGAACACACACGCTACGCCGCCCGCCCACCACAGCGCCCGCTCAACTTTTAACGCACATACGAACTTTTGCCGTGCGACATTAATCTTGTGCGACATAAAACAGAATCGTTCCATAGTTTATTATTGTTTCTTATATCGAATTGATATGAAAAACACGGAGAGAACTTGGTAACTCGGGCCGACAGATGGCGGAGCGGTGGAGAGAACATTACATTACTTTATATAGCACTTGCAAGTTGCCGCCGCTTGCGGGGGAGGTGAAAATGCTTTTCGCTCCTATAGAAAGTTTAGTAGAGCTTTCTGAGAGTTTCACTAGCATGGAAGTTGTATTTGGTCGAATTTAGTCGCTTTTTAATCTTATCATCGATTAGGTTAGGATTTTTTAAAGTTGTGGGCAGTAAATGCGGTGGTTGACTGTACTGATAATATTTAAATTCGGTGTTTTATAATAATTTAATCATTAAATTACTTTTGTAACTCAATACTTTATTCTCAGTCTACTTTTAGTGTTCCATGCCAAAATAGAAAAATATGTGAAATTTATGGTATCAATTCCGTCCATTCATACGTCTTATTGTCTTAATCATTAAATCAGAAATTTTTACCCAACACTCTATTCTCAGTCTACTTTTATTATTCCATGCCAAAATGGAAAAAAAATTAAAGCTTGTAGGATCAATTCTGTCCATTCTTCTCTCTTATTGTCATAGTACTAGACTGCCTTAATTAAAGGATTTGAGTGAAATTGTTTTAACGAAAAAAATTACTTACTTCCAAAGATATCAGCCAAAGTCCCAGGCGTTATAAGAATAAAAATAACACTTATTTATAGAGAAAATTAAAAAGTAAACCCTTTAAATGTGTTACTTAATGCGTTACTTAATCAGATAAATAAGAAATCTTGTATGATTTTGTAAAAATTCAGGTTATTTTTCATTATACTATTTTCCCGGAACTCTTTAAAGCAACAAGATAAAACATAGTGCAGGTTGTGATCTATTTTATTCTATATACACAAATGTAACATATGAATTCATGCATGTATAATATATGAATAGAGAACTAGAGGTCATAGAAAACTAAAAAAGAACCAAAAAGATATTCATTTTGACAACACAGAATGAATGTCAATGTCAGCTAACAGTTTATTTTTAACTCTTTTAGGCCATGGCTATACATTTAAAAAGCGATTCAGTTTTAAAAAAAATATTATATGCATTGTTTGATTATTAAAATACTAGTAATAATACATGAGCGTTTGTGAAGATTTATTATTCTGTATTATCCCCGCAAATTGTATTGTGACTATCAATCGTTGAATTGTTTATTCTTTTATATACTAAAAAATACCAGTTTTTTTTAATCATTTTCTTTGTCCATTAGGCTCTTTGAAAAGAAAGATCAGAGAAAGGGAAATTGTAAAGCAGTCTTTTTTTAAATTTTACTTAAAAAATGACACGCAAGAGGCACCCAAATTTTTCGAATTTTTTATCAATTACCTTAATGAACTTGTTGCCTAGGTATCTAGAGTTCTTTGTCTATATTGTGAAAACAAATATATTTAAACTACATTTACGTTGCTTATGTAGTTTATAAGTTTTGAGGAAGATAAATTCAACTATTTTTTTCAATAACCACTTTCACTTGAAAATATAGTATGAGTAAATAAATCATGTGCCCATGTCGCACTCGTTAATTTACAATACTTATACTCATACTTCATGACAATATACTGATTACCTAATCCTAACCCTGGTTTTAAATAATAAAACTACTGACTTTTGGTTACTCTAATTCAACTTCCACTTCCTCCGTTTTTTAGGTTTCCGTAACTTTATTCACTTGTTTATGTGTACAAATATAAAAATTTAAACTTTTACTATATATATATGTGTAAATAAATATATATATATATATATATATATATATATATGTGTGTGTGTGTGTGTGTGTGTGTGTGTGTGTGTGTACATATTTATATATGTTTATATGAGTTCCATATTTTTTGTACTATTTCATATTTAATGAAATTCTTTGCCACATTATAAAGGTCCTATTTAAAAGTTTTAAAAATGTATCTGATATTCTACAAAATGCATTGACAACACAAAATTTTAATCACACAACATTAACTTTCACTAAACTCCTATTATTATCATGTAAAGCATAGCAACCAAGTTCGATTACTTTTACTTTAGAAATACTGCCGAAAAAACCTTCAACGGTCAATGACATTAAGACCAAAATAGCGAAGCCAGTACGGTTCACTGCTTTAACTCGCCCGTATTGGCCACACTGGCAATATATTCTTTAACCCTCGACAATGTTGGTAATTACCACTTAATACATATAACCATTATATAACTTACTCCTTTTATAAATAGTATATTGTTTCATTGTCAGGTTTATTTAACTTTTTACCTTTTCTTAAAGACGTAATGCCTCCTCGGAATCGGAATCGCCTAAATTATCGTAGATGCGTAACTAAAAATGTCTCTTAGCTGCAATACTAATTTAGATATTAGGGTTACGTATATCAAAAACAAAAATGGAATCCTCGTAACTATGCAAAGTAGAACCTTAAATTTATATAGCACAGCTATGGTACAGTAATACAACTTATGTAATGTGTTTTCTTTCAGATGTTTATATTAGCAATAAAATTTAAATATTCATATAAGAATTAAAGGAAGGTCACTGGAAAGCTACGTCGATTATCTTTAATCTTGTAATTTGTGAAATATGTAGCATGTTTTTACGCCAGTCAAAAATATAGTAGGCACTTACGTTGTGAAAATTGATTTTTTGTAAATAGTTAGATAGAAATACCACATAATCGTAAATTTTTACAAGTGCCTATATATCTATGAAATCCTCGTAGTGCGAATTGTACTCGTATTTGATTTTGGTCTAGAATATAGCGGCAGCAAATGCTGTCAAAAGATTATTCCTTCCTTATATTCCTTTTCTCAGATTTTCATTATATTTTCCCCTTTAAATATAGTAAACATACAGAATAAACTGGCCCTTTTTTCTTTTTATGATTATACACTCTCTTGATACATACTCTATTGAAATACTTAACAATCGATAACACAACATGTTCTTTAATCATAAATTCATTGAATGTGTCAGATTTTATTGCTAAAAATATTAAGCAATCAATATAAAAAAAAATAAATATGCAAACATGATAATAGGTATAGTTATCAAACGATAAAAGGGCATTTAAATGTAAAAAAAAAATAAATAAAACAACATGTTATTTTTTATATACAGCATCGAATTCCTGCTACAGCCACGCTAACCCTAATGCAAAAAATACGAATTGATCACCTCAAACAATGGCACCGAGTAACAGAAGTAGTTTAAAGAGGCGCGCGGGCAGCAGCTGCTCCTTTGGTGACAATAAATTTTATAGTCGCATCAGTGAGAGATGTTTACGTGCAATCCCGTAATGCTTTGTGCGTAAATGTAGAAGCGCGTTGCAGAGAATTGGCGTAGAGGCGTAGAGCGCAGCGGGGCGGGCGTACTACGGTCGATGCAGCTGGCGGCGTGAGTACGTGATTGTCTTTGCAATTGGTTGTTTTTGGTTCGTATTGTTTTGCTGATAGCGATTTTATTGTTATATATTTTCCATTGTTTTTATTAATAAATTGTAATGGAACCAAAACGTTTCCATATATATAAATTGCAATATTTTACGATCCCATAATTTAAAGCCAAGACGGATAAGAGGTTAGTACTAGCTTCAATCAATCTTTAATGTAAAATTTTGAAGCAAATTCTTTTTAATAAGACATCTCATAAATACTCCAAAAATAGCTCCACGTCTGCGTACTATAATTTTATCTGTCTTCTATTATGTAAATAAAATTATCCCAACGCTCTCTACACGTTATTAAAAATCGTAAAGTTATGAAGTTTGACCTTTACTCTATAGCGGATTGATCGTTCCTCCAGTAATGTATCTGGAGCTCTATTATGCATTAATAAACTTTTATTTAAAAGACAAGTCAAGCGTGTGTTATACTACGTATAAATTACAGTTACATAGTCATTTCATAAAATATGAAGCTATATATATTTTACACATTCTCGTGTCGTGCTCTACGTTTACGGACACATACAGTCTTTCGGCTGATGGTAACGATGATAATGATAAAATCTCTAAAAAGCAAAATTTCCTCTAGCCGTTCACCCATATTTTATAGAATGAAATAAAGAACTATCATAGTGTTTAAAATTATATTATGATATAAACATGTAATTATTGTCCCTTAATGGTTCATCAAAGGAACTTAGATACCTTATAGGAACAAAACATCACTTTACGCCATCGTAAGTCTATAGAAACTGAATAACATAAATATTCCGAGAGTTACTCTTGCTATTGAGAAAAAGTAGTAATAACAATAATAATAAGAAAAAGGAAATATGTTAAAAGAAAATATTTCGAATGCCTTAATTAAATATTGAATTTAAAAAAAATTAATGTTTTAAAGATATCAGCTAGTGCGAATAATGTGGTGTTAATAAGAAAAACTCACATGTCGTTTCATAATTTCTGAGAAAATCGGTCACAACAGATAAACTGACAGACAGACACTCGGGAGTGTTTCGTTTCACAGTTGGAGGTATATTTATTTTATATAAACATAAAATAAGATCTTCATAACGAGAGCACTTAAAAAAAAATTAATTAAAAAAAAAACTTATACTAATTCGATATTTCTGTTTAACATTCTTTATAGGGGCGACATGATTTGTAAAATATTTACTTGAAAATAGTTTACGAAACGAATTACGAAGTTATTGGGAGGAAACTCCTCGAAATGATATTAGAAATTTGAGAGAGTCCGTTTTTCGATACATTCGCCAGTAGTGAAACCGGTTTTCTGCATTTTCTTTAAATTAAATATTGCAAAGTATGTTTTAATTATGCATATTAACTTTTCTTAAATGCACTACCAAGTTCTGTTGTCCAGAAATTTCTATCTGTTTTTTTCCGAGTACTTAAGATTTTTTGAGATAGTGTCAAAACTAACGATGTAGGAATACTCTTATTTTCAGGATTTTGTTCCAGAATTTTATGTAGTCTTTTTGGTAAATAAGAGGATGAGGGAAAGAAAGCACATTGCGAGCAAACTTTAAGCTAAATGATTCAGAAACAAGACTAAGAAATACAAATTTCAACTTGAATTTAAACTAACAATATTCCAAATAATGGGGTAGGCTAAAAACTTCTTTCGTTCTTCTTTCTTAATAGTTATCATATTAATATTAATTAAGGTTCTTATTTGTAAAATTTCAAGCACATAGGTCTAAATTTTAAGGTCTAAACTCACGATTACGTAACACAAGTGCTAAAAATATCTAAAAATTTTAATAGTTTTGACATTCTCGTATACATAAAGGGTTCTAGCAACGGAAATAGTTTATTGCAATAATAGGGAATTTTATTACAATATATGTAAGGAAATTCAACAGCATTCGACGGAAATACGAAAATTTAACTGCGTTGGAAGTGATGTAATGAATGTGAATTGAAAACTAACTCAACTAATAATTAACAGTATTCTTGATTAAAGTAGTCCAAAAGGAACAAATATTAAAAACACCATAACTGCAAATGAAATATTTTAACTGAATTTAGTTTACTTTCACAGATCTACACGCAGGCAGTATGTAAATTTTAGCAAAGTCCATACATCGTTTACTAAATTTTATAAATACCATACACCGTTTACTAAACACTGGAAAATACCATGCATCGTTTACCAAATATTGACTAATACCATACACCGTTTACTAAATACTGGAAAATGCCATTCATCCTTTACCAAACATTAGCAAATGTTATACACTGTTTAACTAAACACAGACAATTGCCATACATCGTTTACCAAACATTGGCAAATGCAATATATCGAACTTTTTAGTAAGGTACTTTTTTCCGTCGATAATAATAAATTAACGGTGCAGAAAAATATTGCAGAAAATACGAAATTTAAGTAAAAGGATTTGCGGTTTTATATATAAATATTATATTAAATAACAATATAAAGTCATCGCGCCACAGGACTATTATCTGAGTGCTGGATTTTTTTAAACAATGTTATTTAAATATTTCGATATCAAAAATGTATTCCTAATATCTAACAATCTTACAATCCATTTTATTAGATGAATATGTAATTTAAGCCTAACTTTAACTGACAATTTATTAACTGAAAATATATTCGAATATCTATGTTGCAAGGTACTGCCTACATATTGTATAATATAGTAATAAAACTAGTTTATTTCAACTATATAAGTTTTTCCAAACGTTAGAAACGTTTTTGAGGACATTTCAGGTGATTTTGTAATTATGTTATTTGGATACTTTTAGTTGAACCAAGAACTTGAAACTTGTTATTTGGGCACTTTTAGTTGAACCGAAAACTTAAAACTTATTATTTAGACGCTTTTAGATGAACCAAGAACTTGAAACTTGTTATTTGAGCACTTTTAGTTCAACCAAGAATTTGAAACCTTTATTTAAGCACTTCTAATTGAACTAAAACTTACAAACATAAAATGTTGATAGTACACAGGTTTTAAATACCCAAAAATATAATAAGAGGTTACCAATTTTTTTACTTTATTATTATAAAAATAATATATCACAAGAAAATAAGGGGAAAGGTACTGAAGTCTGAACTCGGAATTATATTTTCAACGTTAACTATCGGATCCAAGGAGTCGCATTTGTATTTTCAAAATTGTATAATTATGTTAATGTAACAATCATTTATCATAAAAATTTAGATCAATATACGTGTCAATTTAAAAAGCTAATCAAAGAAAAGTAACTAGATGACGCTAGTGACTCAATAAACGTCGCAATCAAGATTATCAGATATGTCAAGATAACACTAGCCATTCCTGTCACATGCTAAAGTTTTTTGAATATGACAAATACTGTCCATATAATCCATATAATATAATAATTATGACAGAATGGCCAGATTTCGGCCACTTCTATCACACCATGGTTGTAGTCGTGGAGCGAGTCACATTTTTTCTTGTTTATTGTGATAAACTCTAATTCCACATCAGAATCAAAATAAGAAATTGAGAAATGATTTTATATTTTTGCTTCAAGAGTAGAACGATACTAACGCGGATATAAATTAACTGCTTCCATTCAAAAATTTAAATTATACCATTTTAAGCCGTTCTTAGGATCTTGGGGACTTTTTGTGTTTTTCGACTCTATAAGTATTTATTTATTTTTTTAAATAAATTCTTCAATAATACTTGAACTTTTCTTTTTATATTAAAAACAATAAACTTATGAAGTCACTCGTTTATTCCTTAGTCGCTAATAGTATATAAAAGATTTATATAGAGAAAGAGAAACTAACAAAAACACAAAAATTGGAACAAACATGCAAACTTTTTTTAATAACTTTTTTTTTAAATATTGAATATATTTGGCGTTAATTTTGTAGAAATTCATTATTCACAAATAAATTAAACTACGTGATGTAGTATTATTTCTACTTTCTTTAGTTTCTTTACCACGACCTAGGTTTCGTTGTATTACAACATCTTCAGGTGGATCTTTGCTAATATTCCACCTAAAGATATTGTAATACAACGAAACCTAGGTCGTGGTAAAGAAATTAAAGAAAGTAAAAATAATACTACATCACGTAGTTTCATTTATTTGTGAACTTTTTTTTTAATAAATCATTTTTTATATCGGAAAAATGTCGAATCTATTGTCTCAAACTTACGAAAGGTCTTCAATAACTTTCGTATCTTAATTTGATGATTAAAAAGAAAAGCTATTAAAGAAAATTATTAGAAAATAATTTATTAAAATAATTCTGATATAAGATCATTCCGAATCCAATTAATCAAAATTTAACAATGCAAAATGACATGACACCGTTCTAAATATTGCATTACACGTAAACCCTTCTTTTACTGTTAGGTACATATATTTGTCGTCCTTCGGAGCCATAAATAAAACATCCTTAAACAGATGCATAAAACTCACTGAATCACCGCGCTTCCGTTCAAACAATGCATCTCCTTTCCACCGCCCAGTCCTCGTTCAACTTCTCGATACTTTTTTATACTGCGGTCTGTTATTGTCTCCTATAAAATTGTCGGAAGCAGCGTCGTAAAATTTAATACAAACATTTGTAAGCGAATTCGCGTCTTGTATATAAATCTTTCGTTCAATATTAAGATGAGAGGGGAGACGAAGGGAACCTATTGTTTTTATGTCAATCCTTGAGGAATATGGGCATCCGTTTGGAAGGAATCTTTTCAATGTCGCGCTGCATTGTGACTGGGGTCGGTGACGCGTCCCGTCGGCCGTGGAGTCAAGAGCGAATCCCCCCGGAGTTGTTTTAAGTTAAGAGTAAATTTAGATTGTTTATTTCTCGTGTACCTATGAATAATAATCTGCGGTATTCCTGTTATAAAAGAGGATTGTTAAATTATGAATTTACGATTATATTTTACAACTTGAAAGGTAAGCAGAAATATTCATATTTATATTTAAAGGATTTAGAGTCGTACACTTGACTAGTCGCTACAGTTGTATAGAGCACGCATCTTATATTACATATTTTTTATAATAAACTTGCATGTTATAAATTTTATCTATTATATATATGGCAAAACTGGTTTGTAAATACCGCCCGCACAAAGCACACTTTTTACAAAACCAAAATACCTCCACTTCTACCACACCATGGTTGTAGTCGTGGAGCGAGTCACTTTTTTCTTGTTTATTGCGATAAATTTTGATTCCACATCAGAATCAAAATACCAAAATGAGAAATGATTTTATATTTTTGCTTCTGTGGATTTTGTGGATATAAATTAACTGCTTCCATTCAAAAATTAAAATATACCATTTTAAGCCGTTTTTAGGATATAACATAACGTTGCCCTTTTTCAAAAAATCTAGGCGACATTCGAACGAATTGCAAAGTGTAAATAATGCCAGATTATAACATTATTTAAGTTTCTACAATATAGCTAAACAATGATATAAAATTAAGCACCAGATTTGAAAAAACATTTCTATTTTGCCTTTGTGGCATTACATCATTGAAACAAAAATGATCACAGTGTGTAACTGAATTCCGTGATCACCATGAAAATAAGAAAAATTGTATAACAGATCGCAAATAGATATTTTCATATACTTAACTAACTAGTTCGACTAAAGTCATAATTTATATCGTAGCTTTATTATATATATATATATATATATATATATATATATATATATATATATATGTGTGTGTATATATATATATATATATACAAATATTACTAACTGACTGCACATCACGATATTTTCTTGAACTAAAGCCTACGTAACTTAAAATTTGGCACGTATATTTCTATAATTTTGAGATGATAACTTAGAAAGGATTTCTTGACATTAAGAAAAATTTCGAAATAAATAAAGTCAGAAACATGAAAATTGAAAAACACGAGTAGACAGTCGAATAAAGGACCATGATGACATTTTATTTCGATTTGTCGTTTAGCTACGGACCCTAAAGATCGGGATCATTAATGTTGATGGAAATAGACGAAAAAGTAATCAGATTCACTTATTGCTTAGTAGCCGATTGATTGATATATGGCCTGCTTATAAACGTCTAAACACTTCTATAATTAAAGTTAATATTTTATAGTTGATAACATTTTTGCGATACACATTGTAACTGAATAATTAAAATACTTTACTACAGAATATTTTGCGAGTAGAATATATCATCCCATTTATTTATATATCCGGTTCATTCCATGAAAAAAAAAAAACAAATAAACTACTTCCATACCATTATTAAACAAACATACTTGTGGTGAGGCAAAAACTAAAATAATTCACTTAAACATAAATATCTCGGAATCTGGTTTACTAAAAGCTGGTACAGTGAGATAGATTTAAAACTCTCATTAAAATTACCCGCAGTACCTTTGAAAAAATGAAAAATGTACTCTGCAATTGTAGCCTCAAAATTACACTTCGAATCCGTCTTATCCAGTGCTCAACTCATCTACTGGCCAATACTCATTTACAGATGCAAGGCCTGGCCTATTAAGGAATCCCAGAAAACCTATCGAAACATTTAAAATGTGGACCCACAGACGTATGATGTGAACATCTTGATCTCAAAAAGTCACCAATCAGGAAGTTCCGCGACCGATTGGCCAGAAACACAAGTTTTGACAAACCGTCAAATAAAGTGAATTAATAATGATAGGAAACATTTCTGAGAAAAGGAAAACTGATTGTATAAGAAAAGGAAAACTGATTGTATAAGAAAGTCATGGTTGGATAACATCCGATAATGGACAGAGATTACGAGTGTCGCTGAACTCTTCCCCCTTATCAAGTATAAGATAAGAAAATTCTCAGCCGTTTCTGAAAAAAAATCACTTTCAATGTTGCGATTCTAAGGAGGAAAATTTAATTATTACAGAAACATTTCAAAGTTATTCAGTTTCATACACATAATCACCCGCGTGACTATTAAAACTGTTCTTTACAAATGATACTCAATAGGCGAAAATTATTTTTAAAATCTTTATCACTACCCAATAGACAAGTTTTGAAATAAAATCAGTATTCACACTACGATCGCACAATCAAAATTTTATAACCAAAACTTTAAAAAAGTTATCTTCTACAAAGAAATACGTAAATAATGTAATAAAATATCAATAACCAAAAACAATGATTGAAATAAATACAAAGAATACAGAATATTTTCGAAGATTGTAAGCGGACCGTAAAAATATAAATACTCCATGATCAAACTCTTAAACCGTAAATTGAACAGCAAAACTAATCAAAATGCAATAGCTCTTCCAATATCCAATACGGCAAATTTGACAAAAAACTTTAGGAATTGCAATTGGTTGTCGATATGCACGCGTATGTTGGTGTCGATGTTGGTTTATCAAAAAGCGTATGTGTTGCTCGCACAATGACAGTTTGACCAAAAAATTGGACCATTTTCAAAACTATGAATTGTCGAAGTAACATTTGGCTAAAGGAAAGAACATATGTAACTCCCTTGTCACTTGCACAAACGTATCCACCCATGTTCAAAATAAAAAAAACAAAGGATCATTTTTATAGCATTCATAAAAAGACCAATAAAAACTAACTTGATACAAAATTGAAATATATTTTAAAATTTGATCGTATTTTTTTAATATCCAAATATTTCAGTAATTTGTAACTAGAAAAGATGAAAAAATTAAATACCTAGCTGAAAAGTTATTCAATATAACTTTAACTTATATTTGGCGTTAATTTTGTAGAAATTCGTTATTCACAAAGATAATTGCTAATAGCCCACCTGAAGATGTTGTAATACAACAAAACCTAGGCCATGATAAAGAACCTAAAGAAAGTAGAAATAGTACTACATCACGTAGTTTCATTTAATTGTGAAAAATTATAGTTAGAATGGGACATAAAGGAAAAACCGTGTATTTTTAATATTTTAAGAATTGTTAATAAGTACGATACGTTCATATTACACAAAATGAATGTATCGTGCGTGGGAATCGTTTATAAATTATTGCAAAGAATTATCAACAAAGAATTATGAAAGCAATTCACTTCTTTCTAAACGTGCTGTCAAACGATTTAAAAATATTGGTCAGCAACGGCATTCGAAATATTTTCCCACAAGTGATTACCTTTTCAGCTCTTTTCAAGTTTTGCTTGACCTTTGACCTTTATAAGTTTCATAATGATTCAGAAAATGCTACACTGCTGAAAAATTCATTTTCATAAACATGTCATGAAATCTATTTACATCGAAAATAACTTCACTGTCGTAAAAAAATACATAATTATAATTTTTTTGATTCTTAGTTCAAATAAAAGTTCGGAACTTATACTAGTATTTTTGTAACACGCACTGTTTGGAATTTGGCCGATATCCAATAAAACATAGAAATCTATTAAATATTTTCTGTACTTTTTTCCAATATTGAGATTATTTATGAAATTCAAAATAGTATTTTCCCACGAGTGATTGCGTTCTCAGCACTTTTTTTGAATTTAGTTTGGCCTTTGATACTCGTAAGTTTCATAATGATTGTGAAGTTTCTGCACGCGTTTCGCTTTGATTATGTTATTGTTTATTTTTCAAACAGTTATTGTTCAAATGGTTCCATTTATATGAAATGCACTCATTTTAATAATTATAAATTCTGTTATTTTTTCCTTCTATTTATTCATCAGTACCTATTAAGAAAATTGTTTTGGTGAATCGAAAGTGACACAAACGGTCAGATTTCGATAAATAATAATCATAATTTATTGACATTTCTCCTTTTATATCTTACAAATACTGTAATGTATTGAACAATAAAATAAATGTAGTTACAAGATAAATTACTAAAATTATGGAAATACGTTGGAGGATAGAGTTTCCGTTCCTGACAATCGTATAAATTCAATAATTCTGTCTGTTGCATTTATTTACGAATTGTGTTTGGCACATTGCACAATCAGTGTTTTATTGTATTGAAATTTAAATCTATTTGTGGGATGAGAAATTTAAATGGAATCAGTTTGTATTGTGTCCGGTAAAAAAAATAATTACAACCTGTTGGGGAATCAGTTCACAGTATAAGCTTTTTTACCTTTCTATTACACAAAAAGTAAATCAGTGTGAAAAATATGTGTAATTAAGCAAGACTCTTATGATCATAATATTGTATCCTCATGTACCATATTATACTCATTACTAAAACATATCAAAGTATAAAAATATTAATTATATAAATTTAATATAATATTTTTAAATTCCAGCACCTATATACAATATTTCATTTAAACAGATCTCAGATTGGTTTTAGAAACTTTACCTCCTAATTATTCAATATCAAAAAATACGGTATTCTGGAAAATGTAGTCATCATATATTTGAATATTTAAAAATCCTAAAATTAGCTCTTCAGCATTACAACTTCACTCTCGTAAAAGAATACATCATTTATAAGTTTAAACCACCGTTTGGAAATTCGCCGATCTCGGAGAAATTGATTAAATGTTTTCGCTATTATTTTTCTATTAAGATACGAGTTCCCTTATATGGGGACCAATTGACTGAGTTAATTTCGAATTTACTAAGTATGAGGACATTAAAAATAGCCTCGTAAAGCTCCTAGACGTGTCACGTGACAAATCTCACTATCTTCAATGCAGTCTTAGCAGTATTAATAATATAAGTCTGTAAGAGAGGCAGCCGTTCATTGCTACAGCAAGGTTCCGATAATTGGAAACTAAAATTTGGACACGTTGTAGCCTGGTACATGCGATAATAAAAATAATTTCTTCAAGATGGAAATGAGTATATTTTAACAAAATTTTCTCAGTTCTGAAAGTTTAGATTAGGATACAGTTTGGACTAGAACATGAAAAAAGTTGTTAACCATCATTTCCACTCGGAAAAATTGTTATCCTTATTTACCGGTACTTTATTTAGCGACATATTTACCTTAAGTATATATACATATTTGGTTGAAGCGAAACTTCTAACCGCTAGCTTTAACATAACGAAAAAATTGCACAAGGTTAATTAAAGTTAAATTTATATTTCCCCTTGGCGGCGAAATATGTCGAAACGATAAAAAGCTTGTTGTAAAAAGCGAATTGTCTTTATCGGAGAGACCAGGCGACAGCACGGAAAAAACTAAGCAATTAAAAGCTCCCGCCCAATGAAAATTCCAACAGCTTTCATTACGCCGCCCTCCAGTCCTACAATATTAGTTACGCTATAAATGCTGAATCAACGCTGAGCGAGCGGAACTTTAAATTATTTAACTTTTGTCCACAATCATTGTCGAATACGGTCGACGGGTTTTTGTGTATTTCAATTAACAGTTTTTGGCTTTCGTCGAAAGGTCTTTTATAAACGTTGCATTTTTTTAATTATCGAAGTAGTTACTGTGCGTATTTTTTTTCTAACGATGAAATAGTTCTAACAATCAATATATACATTAATGATATAATTAAAATGTAAAATCCCCAGCGGATTTATATAAATATATGTATATATATATATATATATATATATATTGGTGTGAAAACTTTTAACGAGAAAGTTTTTTTTTACAGAGTTTGATGATCGCCATTTCTTTGTTTTAGAGTGAGTTTTATTTTTTATATTAGTGTCCTTATTTGGTAATAAAACATCGATATATTTATTGAAAATTAATAAATAATTATCAATAAATAAAATACATTTGGATTTAACGAATTCACTATCAAATTTTAAAAAAAATTTCCTAAATTGCCAAGTTCTTAGTTTCTTCTATATATGCCAAATACACTTTCTTTTTTTTATTTTCGATAAAACTAACAAGAAATACTAAGTGGTCTGTGATATACGGAGTGCATGAAATCATTTGTACGCATCACTAATAATAAACCTTTCTCGTCAACAGGGATGAATAAATGAAATGAAAGATAAATTAGCGGACTAATTTTATTTTTAAACTACGTTATGAGATTTCGTTACAAATTCCTTTGTTGATTTCGCAACGAACCTTTTTTTTCGTAATGAATTTTAATATTTACACTTGCAAGTTTGTAACCTTAGTTTGATAGTAAAATTAATATAATCCCAATGACAACAACGAAGTCAAAAAGCTTTAAACAAAATAACAGCTTTATCAAAGCTTAAAGTCATAGAACAGCCTCATTATTCAATGCAAAAATAAATTTATTAAAAAATGATTTAAGAATGTATCGAATAATTTTAAATCGAACATCAAAGTATGTATATGCGTAGATATAAATTTACGAATTTTCTATTGACTACGAAAAATAGACACATTTTAGGATTCCGTAGCTTGTAAAGGAAAAATAGAACCCGTATAAAATCACTCACCCATCAGTCAAACCCATTTTCCTCCGAAAGAATTTGACGGAGAAATTTGATATAAAGAACAATATTATTATATAATTATTTTTGAGTGTTATTATTCACAATTAAATGAAACTACGTGACGTAGTATTATTTCTACTTTCTTTAAGTTCTTTACAACGACCTAGGTTTCGTTGTATTACATCTTCAGGTAGACTATTAGCAAAGATTGCTATTTCTAATAGATCTTTGCTAACAGCCCACCTTAAGATGTTGTAATACAATGAAACCTAGGTCGTGGTAAAGAACTTAAAGAAATTAGAAATAATACTACGTCACGTAGTTTCATTTAATTGTGAATAATGAATTTCAAGTTATGAATAATGAATATTCAATGTTATTATTCACTCAAAAATATAAATACTAGGGGCAAATGAAGTGCTCAAAAAATATTTTCTCAATTACGTGTGTCAGTTTTAATTAAGAAAGAGTTATAGTAAATATTCTGAAACAATTTCTTTTCAGAACTCCGTTTGAATTAGTTCTGGAATTATTTACCCACAATCATATCGGTGTTGTAGTTTCTGAGAAATTCGCCATTATAATTAGTTACGTTTGCGCAAGATATACTACGCAATGCATAAAAAATAATATCGATATTTGTCAATAGTACAATAGGACTACTTTACCTAAATATATGTGGAAATCTTGTAATGCGAGTTTCACACGTACGTGACAGAATTGTTTCTTTATTTTTAAATTTTTATATTCTTTATCAAGAATCTACTTTCAGTTTACTTAGTAATTTTGATATGATGCAATTACAAAAAAAAACAAGAAACACGTCAGATCAATAAACACACATCCCACCTCAAACTCTAAGAAATGCAACTCTGATATCCTTATAATATCCTTTACGTGATATATATATATATATATATATATATATATATATATATATATATATATATATATATGTATGTATATGTATATATATATATATATATATATATATATATATATATATATATATATATATATGTATATATATATACTAGCGTGACCCGTGCGAAGTCTTCGCATTATAAATTATTCAACTCAATTTAATAAATCAAAATTGATTGCAGGTATTCAATTCATTTCTAATTTTGCACACTGCTTATTACGTTTTTATTCCATTATGAAGTTCAGATGGTAGATCAAACAAATATTTTACTAAAATTGACATATAGAGGCGCAAGTATCAAAAGCATTGAGCTAAAGCGCCACTTTATTTATACGTGAGTGGATTTGAAATTAAACAAAAATTTTACCGACCGTCAATCATATTGACGTTGAGCCGTTAGATGGCAGCATTGCTGTTTTGTGTATATAATTTTAATAATTAATTAATTTGCAAAAACAATAGCAATAATAAATTTTTTAGTTGTGGATGCCGGTAGAGCAAGCAATTATCTATAAAATGATATATAAGATATGTGGATTAGTTGTGTGGTTTTTTCTAAAAAGGGAGAGTAACATCTTAACCTTAGCGTATTAATATATATGATGATGATGATGATGATGATGATGATGATATATATATATATATATATACATGTTACATACATACATATACACACACGTGTGTGTGTGTATATATAAATTTACTAGGAACTAGTAAATTATATTTTTCGTCAACATTTTGTTTCCAAAATAACAAAAAATTTTATTTAAAAAAAATATAAAAGCAAGAGTACTCATTAATATGAATGAAACGATCCCAAATTGAATGGGTGTATTGTTAGCTGTTGAGAAGTTCTCGTTACCTTCTCCTTTTTCAGTCATCATCATATCAGGTCGATGGACCATATAATTGTGTTGTTAATAAATTTATAATTGTGTTGTATAAAAAATTTAAAAAAACAAAAGCACGCATTAAGAGGAATGAAACGAGCCCAAATCTAATAGTGTACTTTTAACTTTTAAAAAGTTTCCGTTGCCTCCTCCTTCTTCAGTCATCATATCAGGTCGATGGACCATATTATTGTATTGTCATCAAAATTGCGCAAGAATATAAACATTAATAACAACAAAAGAACTCATTAAGACGAATGAAACGAGCCCAAATTGAATGGTTTACTCTTAGAAGTTGGGAAGTTCCCGTTGCCTCGTCCTTCTTCAGTCACGATATCAGGTCCATGGATCATATTATTGTATTCTCATCATAATTGCACAAGAATAAAAAATAAAAAAAATAAATCAATATGATAATTAGAAATGAAGCGAATAAAAGCATGGTAAAAAGAATACACTATCATCTAGTAAAATCGTTTACTAAAGCTTTAAGTTCGATTATTTCCACAACAGAAAAAGCTTTCATACCTCTACGCAAAAATAAGAAAAATAAAGAGTAAATAGCTATTATATGTTAAGCTGAAATCAGAAACAAACCTTAATGTACTTCGCCAACTGCGAGCTTAAATTTTGCCATTGGCAAAATAAAATACATCGGTAGAAGAAAACATTTACGTTCAGTTTTCACTTACGTAGTTAATGTAAAGATTAAATTGATAAATAAAAACGAATTACGTCGCTTTATAAAATGTTTGAAGCAAAATTATTAAATTTGGTACATTACCTCAATAGGGTTCTTTGATGCAAAATGCTATATCGCGTGCTTCGACCAAACTAAGCGTCCGGGAAAGTTTCCTGACGATTTCCAACTGGGTCATTTTCTTATTTAACGCAACCGTTGTAGTCAATGTTCACTTCTTAGCTGACTTTCATTGTTATGCTTACAAAGTGTTTTATCATTATGAATTGCATTAGCGAAGCTTTAGCAACTAACGGGAGCTTACAGCTAATATAAACTTTTATGTCGTTTTCCTACAGTTAAAGTATTCTACAATGTATAATGCATTTTTTCGGTGTCTTTATCATCTTTTCTACCTTTTGTGATTAAGAGCAATTATAACGATAATGTTTGGATTTTATTTTGCACTGTTAAAAACAAAATATACTGCGACTAGATATAATATAAATATAAAACATTGATACTACCGTACCCTGGAAATTGTTTCAGCAATAATACACATATAAATATAAGTATATATAATAAAAAAAAAAAATTAAAAGAAATAAATAAATTAATATATGAATACAAAAAACCGGAGATATGTAGAATTAGTGTATTACCTTGGCCTTACTCTCAAATACCCTTGCTTTTGTACAAATATATTACCGATAATAACTTCCATTTAATTTTATTACATACACCGTAAAGTTTGCATTGTATAACCTCACATAATAACAACAATTGAATTTATTACCCTCACTAAAATACTGGTGTATTGTATAACTCTCTGTAATATAATAAAACCTAGTCTGCGCCTCTGCAATAAACTCACTAACATAAACAATGGAAAAATCCGCACAAAGAAGTCTTCCGCTATTGTGTTTGAAACATATAAATGCTGTTGGTTGTTCCTAAGAGTTAAATCTTTGCTAATATCCCACCTAAAGATGTTGTAATACAACGAAACCTATGTCGTGGTAAAGAAATTAAAGAAAGTAGAAATAATACTACATCACGTAGTTTCATTTAATTGTGAAAATATACTGCATTTAGAAATAATTTTCTCACTATTTTTTTAAATACTTTCTTGTTTTATAAATAGCTGTTTAAATTTAAAAATAAATGGACTATTAAAGATAACGAGTATTACGATTAAACATCCCTAGGGTAAAATATTTTTTTTTTAAATTTGACTTAAACTTCTTATACAGTTCTTATTCTCTGTATGAAGATCCAATGTTTTATTTATTAGAGTTCTTACAACAAATAAATTTTTTATTTATGGCAATAAATAAAATAGAACTAACAATTTTCACTCTCAAATTTCGAACATACCTAAGCTTACGCCATTACAATGTACTCATATAGGCGACTGATGAACATCATATGCTTTCTGTCACCTTCCATAAAAGTCGTTGTGCTTAACTTTGTTTTAAGCTAAAATAAGCTCTCCAAACTAATTTTATAATAAAAGTTATTCGTCGTTACGATTGTAAGTCAATATCAAATATTTAAAATAACGGTTTTCATAACATGTAATAATTTCGATACTCTGCAGATGATTTCCCATTCCACCAAAAGCTATTTCGTTGTTTCATAACAAAAATAAGTTGTTAAAAATACGACAGTTCTGTATATTAATGATGTAAATGACATGAAAATTGGTAATAAGTTACACTGTATTAATTATGAAAATGACATGAAAATTTATTGAATATATTTAGCGTTAATTTTGTAGAAATTCATTATTCACAATTAAATGAAACTACATCACGTAGTTTTATTGAAGGATGAAAATTTGTAATAAGTTACAGTGTATTAATTATGAAAATGACATGAACATTTTGTAATAAGTATGATGAAAATTACATGAAAAATTATAATAATAACAATAAAAATAATTTATTGAAGTTTTATCCATTATATTAATAGAATATAAACGAATAGTGTTTGTTTAATCGTAATTGATTGAAACTTTATCATGAATCACGTTACACTACACTTCACACATTTTTGCATGTATATATATATATATATATATATATATATATATACGTCGAAAATATCCAAACAGTTTAGTTAATAATTTCTTCGTGGTCGATTGAGAATAAAAATAAGTTTTTGCAGTTTTATTCAATTGGTATATAAACAATACGAATGAATGTTTATTTTAATTTAATATTTTTTGCTTATTTATAATTGACTGAAACTCTAATATAAATTGCGTTACACTTCTGTGACACAATAACTCACAAATAGTTGTTGCATGCATTCATATATACGTCGAAAATGACCAAAAAAATTTAGTTAATAATTTCTTTGTAGTCAAATGAGAATGAAAATAAGCTTTTGCAGTTGTATCCACTTTATACAAACACAATATGAATGAATATGTTCTTATATACTTTTGTGATACTCATAAATGATTTTTTTAACATTCATCTATACGTCGAAAATGGCCCAAAAAATGTAATTAATAGTGTCTTCGTAGTTTAATGAGAATAGAACTAAGTTTTTGCATTTTTATTTACTTGGTATGTATACAACATGAATGAATATTGTTTATTTATTCGTAATTGATTAAAACTCCGTCAAGACGCCACGTTACATTTCTCCTTTTTCCACAAACTCCGTTACATTTCTGTGACACAATGACTTGAAAATCATTTTTACTTATGGACATATATATATATATATATATATATATATATATATATATATATATATATATATATATATATATATATATGTAGAAAAAGTGAAAAAAATTTGAGTTAATAATTTCTTCGTAGCCGAATGACAGTGTGATTATACGATGTTAATATTTATTTACAAAACATTGATTTGTTTATAAAAATTAAATTTGCGCCATCACTCAACGTAGAAAACTGCCCAAATCGTAATACTCGTAGCTCAATTCAAAGAATAATACATAGTTTTATAAGTGAAAGAAAAAAGTTGATTAAACACTGATGCCCATCAGTGTTTAATTAATTTCAAATGAATATTCGACAAAGCGTAAATGAATATTGGAAAAACTACACAATATCATATCAAAATTAGTCCGGCGATTGGCAGTTTGTTCTTGGTTTATATACATATCCACGATAATGTTAAATAGCATGAATATTTTTAAAAATGTTGAATATAATTCCAGTTATAATCGTAATTACAAAAGTCGAAAGTGTGTGTGTGTGTGTGTAGTAAAAAACCGGCCAAGTACGTGTCTGGCTCGTGCATCGTGGGTTCCGTACTTCGTTTTAAGTGAAATTATTTTATTAATCTTCAGTCATCACTAATATGGATTTTCTGGCGTAATATATATTTAATTATATCTAATATAAATAAATGTCGGGGACGTATGTATTACCGTGAATATTTCAACCATATATAATTCTAGATGTTGAATAATTATTCTAATAATTTTCCTACAATTTGGCTTCTTAACACCGTTTTGTTTTCAAAAATTTAGGGTAGTTAGTTTCAAAAAAAGGAGTGGTGGGTATAATTTTAAACTTTTTCAGTACATTTTTCAAGATAGACGTTCTAAAATTATGAAAAAATTGACATCCTTGGAACTGACCCATTCAACTATGCAAAAAATTTTAAAAAAATATTTTATTTACTAAACTCTCTAAAATGTTGATACGAATATTTTTGAGTGTCAGCTATTGAGATCTGTGCAGGTTAATATGTTTTATTACCGTGTACTATTACAAGTTTCTATGCCAAGTGGTTTCCGAGACAGAAAAAAAATGACGGTGACAAATGGAAGATGTACACGTGAGCGACTTATACCGGGTAACGTTTTTCCTTCCGAGAACATCTACTCTAAAAACATAAAGTATTGTACGCGGCGATAAAAAGTAATAATCAACTGTGGCTTAAAGAGTGAAATGTTGTTATATTGTGTATAATACGTGTATTTGAAAAAATATTTCTTTATAATTTACCACTCTTAAAATAAGTATTATAAACATTTGGCGACAAATAATGGCGACATACTCTAATTACAGATAGATATTCGTTATCCATACTGAGAACATTAAAATGAACAAGAAAAAAAAATCCACGAAATACAAAATAAATTCACAAAAAAATATAATGTCATAAACAAGCAAATATTTTTAAAAACAAAGGCAAACAAGGCTTTGCAATATTTACCAAATAATGACGACATGCTCTCATTACAGATATATATTCGTTATTCATACTGAGAACATTAAAATGAACAAGAAAAAAAACAGCCCAAGTGCATATTGGAACATGCTTAAAGTTAAGTGCCATAAGTCTGGAAATTGTTACCGTAATTTAATCAAAATAATTTTATTAAAAAGTTCTAAACGCGTTTAGGCACTAAACATCATGTACGACCAGCAAGAGAGACGTTGCTGTAAGAAAAATTAAGAAAAATCGACCAGAACGACGAGGCGCACCGCTTTTCCTTGTAGGATTTCCGGTCGCTTGTTGAGTGGGGCTGGACTGGTGTTCTGATTGACTGCAAGAGATTACTCTCATAACAATAAGTATGCCATATATATCAACTGTATGCATTAAAGGTATATAAATAAATAAATTGAGTAGTATATCCGTCTTGTTTTCTATAGCCGCGCTCTTTGCAGATATAGATATATACTGAGTAGTATATCCGTCTTGTTATTTATAGCCGCAGCTTTTGCTTTGCTTTGCATCGGACAAAATTGGTGATGCTTAAAGTGCTGAAGTGAATATCGATGCGTAATTTTTAAAATTTTTTCAAACTTGTGGGTTAAAAATTAGACAGGAATGGATATATTGAACTTATTTTTAAAACTTAACGTCTTGGTATTCTGATTGAAAAATTGAACATATTGAACAAAAACTCGCTTCATTTTAAAAGACCTATCCAAAGCGTTCGATGGAAGGCATGAAAAAAAATCGTCCTACTTTACACGATATGGAAATTGTTGGACGGAACTATGAAAATTTTTTTTAAAATAATTTGCTGCATATTATTTGGAACCTCCATATACTCAATTACAAAATTTTACAGAGATAAGTAATACAAACAGATGAAAGTCCAGGCGATGATGAAATCATAATAGTTACTTGTTTTACTACAGAATACTAATTAAATCAATACCATTATGTAAAGCGGTTGTGCTTCGAACATTGATTATTTTCGAACAATTTGGTATTAAGAGCATGCCTAGAACGGAATAAAAGTTAAAAACAATTTTTTTTTATTTTTGTCTTTTGGTCTATCTGTCGCCATCATATTATTAAGATTTAACTTAACTTTATCCTATTCAAGAGTACTTTTGGGATGTAAACAATATTACTGGAGAGAACCTCCACCGCCTTAAAAAAATAACAAAATGTAATCGTGTGCAAATGCAAGTCAAAAGCTATACTAATAATAAATTTGGACAAAAACGAAGATAAACCATACCTGAAAACCCAGATAATATCACAAGTAGATGTTTATTGAAGTATATAATGTTACGCATTCTAATGTTACAAAAATATAAAATATAGTCGAAGTTATTCTACCGATTTCAATACAATGATAGTGAATGAATTTTGAATTGTCAGTCTAACACCTGAGCAGCCTAAACTGCCTTCCAAATTTCGATTTGCAAAATTCCAAAAGCGATCCCTCAAAATAAATAAATGCTAACAGATAACAAAGTCGACTCCAGTAGGGGATGACTTGCACCCTCCTCTCGTAAAAATTAAAGCTAATTAACTTTTTAACTTTATTCGCGCCGCTACGGCCAACCGGGGGGTAATTAAAACAAAACAAAAAAGACAATTCCGTATGAAACTCATCAGTTGGAGCAAAGTTTTTTTATATTTATATAAACACCGCTACAAATGAGAACGGCCGTGGCGTTCATTCCATTTTATTACGGCGCACTTCAAATTGAATTTGTGTTAAAGCAGAGGGTGCATTAAGATCTGGAGAAAAAAGTAAGTGATAGCCAAGACTGTAAATATCATTTTTAAAAAGAAAACTGGTCAGAAATTTATAAGAGGTTAGTTACAGTTTTGTGTATTGCCAGCACATTATTGTTCTCTTTATGTAAGATATTCAAGTTCATGCTGGCCTCTATATATATATATATATATATATATATATATATATATATATATATATATATTTCGTTTCCAATCCATATCCGCATAGGAAAATTAGATTGTGTACGCATACACAATATTTTAAATTATAACTGTGTTGTTTTAGAACTAATTACAATGAGGCAAGAATTAAATTGCTCCCATGTACTTACCATATCGGTCTATTGTTTAATATTAACTAAACAACCTTTGGACGCAGGTGTGAGTCATTGAAAAATTATTGATTACGTAAAAATATAACGAGTGACACTATTCCATATCAATTACTTATATTTGTATAAGAACAATTTAAAACTGTTAAAATTTTACTGAACAAAGTTTGTTAAAGTTTTACTGAACAATGGAGTTACATACATACCTCAATTTTATTCAAAAAGTGCCATTCTTGCAATTTAACACACTTTCAGAGTAATTCAAAATCTAGGAGTATTAGGACGGATGAGCATTGAGGTGTTTTACGAGATCAAACCTACATACCCATTGCATACTAAGCAATTCTTGGAGATGGCTAAAACTATCTTTTTTCTATGGATAGCATAAAGCAACAATTTTTTTTTTGGTAAAATTCTAGGGTTTTGTAATCTCAGGTTTTCCTAAATTTTTCTAATAAATCCTCAGGTTGATTAAATAATGGTGCAACCTCGAAATATATATATATATATATATATATATATATATATATATATACATATATATGATCAATATTTTATTATCACTGTCCATAATTTCATTGTTGCGTTACTTTCCATTTGTAATTTATGCCAACTTAATAACTGAAAGTAACGGATTTTTTGAATATGGTTAGAATTGAACATCACTCCATTATTATGTTCCTATTTAGGAAAAAGTTAGTCATAAAGTAGATTCATGGAAACATGGTGACATATATAACAGTCAATATATTGTCAATTGAATTTAAATGTAATCTGCAGAGATTAAAAATTATCCTTCCACTGGACGGCCGCCAACTATAACTACTTTAGATGTTGGAAGTATTAGCACTTTGATTAAAGCAGACCACAGATTGAAAATAAGAAAGATACCTAAAATTATGGCCATCTCTTAAGAACGAGTTCAAAACATTCTTAGCAATGAACTGGGATTTTCTAAGGGGTCTGCTAAATGGATATTGAAGCTTCTTTCAGTCAAATAAAAACGTAACCGACTATCGATTTCATGTGACTGGAGCTATTGAAAGCTGATTCGTAAGGATTTTTGGGCAGATCTTAACTACTGATGAACCCTTATATTCTAGAGTTAACCGCCTTGGGTCAACCGCTATATCTCAGAATCAAAACAGCTATTTAAAAAAATAGCAAATAGTGGGATCAAACAAAAACCCCAAATAAAGTCAAAGTTATTTTGTTGCAATTAAATTAATGGTATCAGTTTTTCTGGAACTAGTCAGGGACTATCAAAGCTATCACTATAATCTCCACATACTTTTGTATAGTTTTACAGCAATTGCAGGATCAAATAAAGGAAAAAGAGCCAGAATTGTTAACAAAAAGGGTTTTGTTGCATCGGAACAAAGCACGCGCTGACACAACGTTGGAAATCATGACTGAAATCTAGAGTAATATTATTTACTTAATTTAGCACAACTTTTATATTTTTCCTGACTTAAAAGAAAACATTTAGGCAAACAGAAATTCTCACAAAATGAAGACGTCGGTCAACGTTTTCTTTTAGAAGGCCTTTAGGAAAAATATTTAAAAAGCTGCGTAATTGTTTTAGAAACCAGACGAAAGAAATACATCGAGCGTGTTGGTGACTATGGTGAGAAATAGAAATACGTTGGCAAATATATTTATTTATTTACATCAAGGACTTGAACGAATCCTTGTATCTATTATTTAATAAAGATACTTCACCTCCAGCAAACACGTTAATAATTAGGCACATTTCGATAATATTTTTCGTAATTCAGAATATTAATAATATCATATAAAATAGATGAGATAAAAATAGGACAGCATCAAGGAAATAAAACATTCAAACAAGTCACTTGTTTAAAGTTAATCGCAAAGGGAACTAAAGAAGCATTTGTTCTTAATAAAATCCATAATCTAGTTAAACAGTAATCCATAATCGAGTTAACTCTAAAGTCAGAAAAACATTAGCATCTTTGTAAGTAATACAATGCTATACGTCGTCAGAAATTAACATCTTGGTCGAAAAAATTATTAAATCGGTTATAAATATCATACCGTCGAAATCGTGATATTGCTAGTACCAAAAATAAATCTTATTAATCTTATTAGCCATTTAAATATTAATTTAGTAGCAACACTGAAGTCTTAAAACCAAACAATGAAATTCAATAATGTGTACGTTGTAAGCGATACACGCAAATATATTAGCTTTCAATCCGGCCAACTATCCCCCGCCCAAACTCCGAAGGAACTCCCTCCCTCAAGTGGCGTCGGCGACGAATAAAAACCGCACAACTAGACGGAGGACAATTTCAATTTCACACGTGCCTGCGCCTACCGACGAAGGCTCAGCGGCCGCCTTCAGCCCTTGCGCTGCATTGACCTTACTCCTCGAACTTAAAGCTCTTGTTTTGTTTCGTGCAGGACTCGCGTGTCCGATATATGGGTTGTTTCGAAATTTGTCCATATTCAATTTGAGACTTTTCGTTTTAAAGTGTTTTTTCTTACTTAAGATGCCGTCCCCAAAAATCTAGATTCTATAAAATTTTGTAATAAAGTTTTGATATTATGTATAAAAAACACTCTAGATCTAATATTTATTGTGTGCGAATACTACAAACTGACAGTTGTGTTTATATTTACTGTATAAGGATATTTTATATAATTAATTTTCTATATTTGTGACCACAGTCATAATTTTGGTTTTGATATCCGCATAGCATTCAAAAATTACTCGTCAATTTTGATTTGGTCTAGAAATATATTAAGAAACGTTTTAAAATGGTCCATGTTTAAGCAAGTAATATGTTTAATAAGCTTAAATATTATGCTAGCCAATAATTATACTAAGTCACTTTCATGCTAAATACCATCAAATTTTCATTCAGAATGTTTTATCAATATATGGTTAAATCAAAAATCTCATAGTTTATAGAAATATCTCCTATTAGGTGATCGATGGCACGTTTTGGCTATGTGAAAAGTAGGTCATGGCAAATCTGTTTTTACAAAAATAAATTAATCGACACATTTTTACAAAGATAGGTACGCCATTAAATTTTCTTCTTTTTTTTATAATACAATATTTACTATTTATTTATAATATAATATTTAGCTTCCTAAAACTGTAATATAATGAAACTATGTTATGCTTACATACAATTAAGAAAATTTAGAAAAACATAATAATTTATATATATATATATGTCGGTTTAGGGACATGAGCAATAGATTTAAAATATATTATAATATTAAATTTCTATTCTAGAGTAAAGAGCACGGAGTTTTATACTAGAAAAGTTACATTATTTCTTGAGTTAAAACGATAATACATTATCATTTAACCGTTTAAACATAATTATGTAATAAATTTATAAACGCGCAAACTTTTGATAATCAATGAAAAGTTTGCATGTTTATTACTATTATTATTATGTTTATTAGCTATTTTATATTACATTTTATGTATTATTATATACTATAAAGAATGGTAGTTTATCTATACTAGTATTGTAATGGAGAGAATCGATTTATTATTAATTAACTCTTTGTTTATATGATAGAAGAGAAATAGAAATCTATGTTATTCCAAAATAGATACGGATTATGTTTTATTATCGAAAATTTAAGTTTTCTTAAGTTGTAGTAATATTTGCAACTTAAATAAAAAAAACGATATACGATAACAAACTTACGTCCAAACAAATTGTGTAATTTAATGAGATCTACAAAAAATATATTTCCATTATATTCTATAAGTTATGATAAACACAAAAGCAATATAATTGAAAATACTTCTTCGCTTATGCAAAATATTTTTCCCAAGTTAAACGTTCTATCAAAAATAAAATGAATATAATCGTTTTATTATATGTAGGGTTAGCGAAAGAATGTTTTATCTGTAAATGAACATATTCATTAAATTCTAAAGAAGAAAATGTTTATAACCGTACACCCCTAACACGATGTACCACTGATTACTCACAAACAAGCAACTGCATACTTCTACAAAACAGACCGACGTTTAATATACATTGAAATGAAGCCGACGACCGTTCTCCATATATCTTTTTCGCTGCGACAAGCATTTTCCAGCTACGCTTAGTGCCTCGTTATTGATTCCGCGCACAGACTGCTGCCGTAATGTTTTCGAAATGACCTTTTTAAAGGAAACAAAGTCTAAAGGAATGGCGGAGGCGAACACAACAAGAGTCGAAAGGGAATTACAAGGAAAGAGCGTCCCGTTGGGCTGATGGCCTCTCGCACGACTTACGCATAAAAATCACGGTCGGTCGGCGGCGTAGAGCTTCGTAGCCTCGTAGGCGCACCGTAGCAGTCGGGGCCACAACTCTTGCACTTTGAAAGTTTTCTAATTATTTTTAAACTCAACTTCCTTCTGAAAAACTCTTAAGTTCGCTTTATGTTTTAATAGATGATTAAGTAATAATAATTTGAGCCTTACTCAAGTTTTAAAATAACCAGTGGGGTTTTAATATGCTTAAAAGTTTCCAGTGGATTATCTTATTAATTAGTTACGAAGATTATTTTTATGAAGTTTATAATATAATTATACGGAAAACTTTCACGTCTAAGTAAAGGATATTAACGGAACGAAACGTACCGAACTGATGTTTTATATCTAGAAGCAAATAAATTTGAACATTTTGTACTTTTAGGTGAATTTTTGGCATTAATATATAGCGGAGATCTTGACGTTATTTTAATATATCTTCGATCATGACCCCAGAAATCAAGTCCTAGGTCATCTTGAAAGTTTATGTATGCATATATAAATACATATATATGTACACATGTATATATATATATATATATATATATATATATATATATATATATGTATACATGTCTCTTCATCGAGATTATGCCAGAGATAGCCATTAAATTCGATGGGAAATCGTTTACGAGTTAGTTTATAAACGTTAGTTCATAAACTAACTCGGTTAACTGTTTTGTAACAAAAACAAATTTTAAAGTTTTGATAATTACTGATAGTAAATGTAATGCTAAAAAAAATATTTCCAAGATCCACTGAGTAACAAAGATGTAATAAAGAGGACATGCAATTGATCTTTAAATCCATTATGGTTAATGGTGCATGTACCGGAAAAATAAAAAAAAACATATGCAAGGAAATGATTTGAAAATTTACATTGTTTTTAGCATCCGGAAAATTATTATGATTATTTTTTTTATTTAGTCTTTTATCGTGGCGCCATTGAAATAAAATATAATGTTAGACAGATGAAATGAGAAACCAATAATTATTTATCTAAATATTATTCGTTTTTGTGACAACTTGACTTGTGTTTTTGATATCATCACAAGAATAACTGTTAAAAACAATAATCCTATTTCCTCGTGCCGGGTTTGTGAATGTCAAAGAAATAATAGTAATTATCATAAATGTAATTTAAGGGAAAAACAATAATAGTAATTATCATAAATGTAATTTATGGGAAAAGCAATAATAGTAATGATCATAAATGTAATTTAAGGGAAAAGCAATAATAGTAATTATCATAAATGTAATTTATGGGAAAAGCAATAATAGTAATGATCATAAATGTAATTTAAGGGAAAAGCAATAATAGTGATAAACAAAAATGTGAAATTGATGACAGTTTTAGTTTTTTTATGTTAGAGAGAGAAATTGTGAAAGATACATTATTTGCTATCTTACGGTTGACATTTTAAATAATATGACTCAAACCCTCAAATGACTTACTTATTAGCCATGTGAGTCGCCATGACATATTTAAATATATTTTTGTACGATTGGGAAATTGCTAGATTCTGCAGTGTTTGCGCCAAATAAGAGCAGCACGTCATGTCTTTATCATATTTAAAAAGCAGAATAGAAGGTTTTGGCTTTTACAGGGGTTCTATAGTTATAAATGTTGGTGAAGGAAAGAAACAATTAGTAATTAAAATTGAAAAAGATCTAACAGTAAATGTGCGCAAAATTGAAAGACGTACTGACATGTCACTTTCTGTTGTTGGATAACATTGGATGACATGTCACTTTCTGTTGTTGTAATTGGATATTTTATAAATCTATTTGTTTTTCTTTGTTCTTTGTGGAAATGTTACAACACAAATTATTTAATACCAAATAGTAATTAGTGTTCATAGAATATTTCATATAGTTTGTGTTTGTTTTTTTTCCTGTACATAAAATAAAATAAAATAACGTATTACGACGAAGGGAAGATATGCATCTATATCATATTCAATAAATGCACAATTTACTATGACATAGTTTTGTGAAGGAGGTACAATTTTATCGAGAAATGTTTTGGAATAATATTGAAGACCCGAACATTATTGACAATCAAATGTTTCGGAATATTTCGCATGCATAAAAAACTTTATTGATACTTCTTAAACCCTCATTATAAACAATAATTTAGTTTCCAACATCAATGAATTTGTGTGGTGGACTTTGCAAAAGGCAATTTATCTGTCCCGTTAAGCTTTTCTCGATTTTGAACTAACGCTATTTGCAGTTTCTGTAAATTGAATTGACGGACTTACTAGAAGACGTTCCGTTAGATTCCCTTAAAAAAATGTGTTACCAGCAAGACAATGCATCATGTAAAAGTAAACCACTTTTTTACTATCGATAGATTGGTTGCAGTGATGTGATCAGTTGGCCCGCGCCCACCCCGGGTTTAATTCCTATAAATTTTTTGACTATTTTAAAGAAATATACAACTTACATTTATAATATCATTTTATTCACAATTAAATGAAACTACGTGATGTAGTATTATTTCTACTTTCTTTAATTTCTTTACCACGACCTAGGTTTCGTTGTATTACAACATATTCAGGTGGGATATTAGCAAATTACTATTTGTTTAAAGTTTCTGAGTTAAAATCGTATTACAGACACCAATACTATTTTATGTAAATTATAATCTTAAAAATGACTACATTTGTGATGTATTATTATAAGATGTATTATTACTACTACTTTAAATGATTCTATATTCTAAAAATCAAACTCTATTTACTTATGTACAAAATTAATGGAAATGAAAAAAAAATTGCACAGTCAATGTAAGTTAATTACTTATCAGGTAGCACTTCCGCGCTTACATAAACGACTAGAATGGACAAAGTTTAAATAAAATTGAAACTATGCGATGCTTTTAACTTTCCTGCTATTTATTCAGAATTATTAAATCATTATTTTATTTACAATATTAAAAAAACATAACAGAACTTAATTGTATATATCAAATTAACACAAGCCCAGCTTTGTACCTGTGAATAAATTCGTCCATAAATATTTAGTTTAAGATAATAGTATTAAATTATCGAAAAGATGAAAAATATAAAATATATTGCTTCAAAAAATTTAATAATTACATTGACCATAATTGTTGAATTATTATAAATTTTAAACACAAATGCTTTTATTTGTGTAACAAAACGTTTCACATTTTAATTTAGCACATTTTTCTGCGTTTCTACATGTGATTAAATACATAAAATTTTCTTTCATTTTATATTCAAAACTATAAAATGAAAGAAAATGAAAGTATTATTTTCTATTTGTATGCTAGCCTTTACTAAGATTTTGTTATTAATTATTACATAAATTAAAATTGACGAGCTACTGGTACACATAACTATTTTCTATGGTTTTCCAAAAACCAATTTAAGATTTACTTTCCTTTTCGAACACTGGCTGGAATCCTTGTACAATATCAATGTTTCACCCGTGTGTTTATTAAAACCATTAAAATACTAATAAAGATCTTGATACTCGGAATATACCGACAAGCCATCCGAAGATCGTCTGAAGAAAATCTTTTTTTAACTCCCATTCCTAACGCCCCAAATCCCACCCTTATTTTTCTTCTTAAATCCTGTTCATCCACTTTATTCCTGTCAAAACATAATATAAGTTGACATATGTACATGCGTTTACAATCTTTTCTTTTTTATTTTTATTTTTTTGTTTTGAAATTGAATTCACAATCTGAACACATAATTTATGTTAGTACTTGGTGTTATGGTTGACTGGAAGAGAATTCTCCTGTAGCAATAAGATTACATTATGAGCAAGTACACATTAAAGACGATAAATAAATAAATAATACTTTAAACTAATCTATTCGAGAATATTATATTACTAAGTATGTCACTACGCTATCAATATTATACCATTCATAAAAGATGAAATTCAAACTTATTTATGCACGAACTACGTTAAACTAAGCGAATAAGTAACTATATGAAATTAAGTTTATATTCTTTAATTAACCAAGAATTTATTAAAATTTTTCAATTATTGTTTTTCTTTTTTTGAAGCGTGTTGTACTAAGGTCATGGAGTATGATTCTATTGATACTGTATCCATAAAACAATTTGTTAAAAAAAATATTTTGAAGCTAAACGTTTACGCTTTGCGTTTCAATATGAATACAAAAGAAAATACTGTAAAGCTCGAACAAATTTCGATAGAAGTAAAAGGTGACTGACACATTAATTTCAGATTTAAGTAGGCAAATTGGCTTTCAAGTTGCATTTCCCTATTCATGCTATTCTGGAACTGTAACCAATTCAGTTACATATAACGGACTTATGTAGGTACACCAATGCTACTACTGTCTACTTGCAGTAGGCATGCTGACGAAACAAACGAATGCATTTAAAAGTCAAACGAATGTGCAAACTGCAACGCGCCGACCGTATGAAATGTTATTTATGGACGCCGCATAGCGCCATATTTCAGGAGTCGCAGGCTAATCGATAGGCCTCCGTTACCCGCTACGAATAATGGCCGTCCGTATATACGCTCGCTACAGTGACTCTATTGCATATTTCACAGCCTACATCAGCTCTTGAACGGATTTATCTAAATTTTTTATTTTAAAGAGAACTTTATGGGCTATTTAGCAATTATTCCAAAATTACCAGCAATTTAGCCATGTATCAAAAAATAAAACACGATTGGATAAAGTTTGGAAAGTCATATATATAAACAAATACATGAATATATAACTTATAATATTATTCTTTTGGAAATACGATAAAAATACCATGACCAAACTTAAAACATTTGTCAGCCCCATTTCTTTTACAAGGCTGATGTTCAATACGTCTTTGCAAAAGCTTTAAAATTTCATATGGATCTTTTTACACATATGCCCAGATCATATATTCTTGTATACAGTTGAACCTGGATAAGCGAAAACTGGATAAGCGAGAAAACTCTATAAGCGACAACAATAGTCAGGGTCCGTTATTTTTATCCATTAAAACCTCTATGACAGTGCAGGAACCTCTTTTAGAGAGAGTCATTTTTCACATCTAGACCTCTGTAAGTGACAGTTTCTTACTCTAGACCTCTGTAAGCGAAACTGTTTACGATGATATTTCAATGGAAATCTCAAAACTAGCAAGTCGACTCAAAGCCAAACCATATCCTTGTTTGTAAACAAAGAAAGCCAAAGCGTCATCGTTTTCGATGGAATTACAAGACACCTGCAACCCATATCTACGTTTGTTCCTACCTGCTCATCATTACGAGTAATTATTCGTAGACTCATCCTCAACATTTGGTTCCAGTTGATAACAATAATTTGGGGAAGTACACATTTGACGTTGTTCTCCCAAAATGTTGAAAAGAAAAATTGCAATGTGCAGAAGGATATGGAAATATTAAGAGGAATAAAGTTGCTGAATTTCCCGATGTCGAAAAGTGACTCGTGGAATGGATTAAACAAGCCCTAGATAAAAATATTCTCATAGATGGAACATTGTTGATTAAAAAAAGTAAGACATTTTTTTATAAAATTTATGAAATTGAAAAACATATTCAAAATTTAAAAAGGACACTCGAAAAAAATTAACTGATTTCTTCAAATAAATAAAATATTTAAAGACAAATGTGTACTTATTATTTTTCAACGCTCTAGCACCACGTTTCCCGGTTTTTATTAACCTCTATAGATGAGAGTAACTATTCCCAACCCAAACCTTCGTAATTGACAAACCGTTTAGGGAAAAACCTCTACGTGCGAGATTAAAATTCGGGTCTCTTGAATTCTCGCGTACCCAGGTTCGATTGTATCTGGAGATCGTGGAAATAAAATAACGATTTAAGTAAATAAAAAAATTGAGTGTGTCACGCAAACACGTCAGAAATATACTTTTATATGTTATTATAGGAAATTATCTATTTAACATATTGACACCAATAAAAACTGAAACCTGATTGACATAACGAACCACCAATTAAATGATAAAACTACAAATAAAACTATTCTTAAAATACAACATAATTACACGTCGATACACTCTCTGCCTGTTCCGGCTCCAAGAAACCAACCCCAATCAAACCGTTGCATTGACACGTCATCCGCATTTTCAGCTGTCCTCAGGCTATTTATATAAATCACACAAAGGTTATAAACAATAATGAACTAGACAGAAAAGTTGTAATAATAAGGAGCACGCAGCAATTCGACTAAATATCATTTGGTGTTCAGTCGTTAACTACCAACAAACTCCACAACCCCCTGTTATTGTTCAGTATTTCGTGATTATGTTTAAAAAATTAAAAATATATTATAGAAATTAGTTAGAGCGATCTAAAGTATGCAACCCTTTTAAAGAATGCTTATCAAGAGCTTTATTTCTGTTAATCAAATAGACAATTTGATTACAATGACGTTATATTCCATAGGCCCCTTTTATCCATACGAGTATAAAACGAATAACAAATGCAATACAGTCGACTTAACAAAGCATAGAATATATAAATTGTCATCATCATATACAAATCATCGCGAAGTTGCGGATGGCATACCATGGATCTGGAAGACATTCATCTAGTACGGCGAATGGAGTTGGACGGCGCAGAGACGTATGATTATGTTGTTCATCAACGTATGATTATGTTGTTCATCAACGTATGATTATGTTGTTCCTCAACGTATGATTATGTTATTGTTTCCAGAGCTTTTTTGTTCGTGATTTTATTATTTGATTGTGTATGCAGAATACACAGAAACAGCTACAATCCTTTGACCTAATTATCTCAATATTATTAACAAATAAATATGAATATGCGCTATGCTACGGCTGAAGACATGACACGCACTTTACGTAACCGTGACTGGCAGTGAAGGGAATTTTTTTCTGTTATTTGCCATTGGAAATTTATTTAAATTCCTATTACGATGTCATTTCTCAATACGCCAAGTTTATTAAAAAAATTTTCTTCAAAAAAAAAACATTATGTACTCTATCAAACAAGGACATTATATTATACAGACATATCATTGGCTGTCTAAAAGTAGTCCTCAAATATTGAGGTAATTTGTCTCAATTTTAATACGATCATCTCTTCTAATATATTTACTTGTTTTATACGAAATCACGAAATAATAATAACAATAACAATTCCGTAATTTACACCATGGTAAATACAATAATACTGAGAATAGTTGATCGTCCCTGCAAACGCCATAAAAGTGTTTTATATTTTCGTTCGTAGTAAATTATATCTATAAACATTTTTATTTGTTTTATAATAATCACTAAATATTGAACAATAGTACTAAAATTTTGTAATTTCATCATCCAATCCCAATCGGGAATACTTACATTACACCATAGTAAATACAATTATACTAAAAATCGTTGTTCGTCTGCAAGCTCTCTAAAAGTGTTAAAAATTTACGACTGCAATAAATTATATCTGTAATGTATTTTACTTATATTATACATAATCACCAAATACTTAATAATAAAGACAACAATTCTGTAATTTCATTATCAAATCCCAATCGGGAACACTTACATTAAACCATAGTAAATTTAATAATATTGAAAATAGTTGATCGTCTCTACGAGCTCTCTAAAAGTGTTGAAAGTTTTCGACTGCAATAAATTATATCTGTAATGTATTTTATTTATATTATACGTAATCACCAAATACTTAATAATAAAGACAACAATTCCGTAATTTCATCATCAAATCCCAATCGGGAACACTTACATTAAACCATAGTAAATATAATAATATTGAAAAAGTTGATCGTCTCTACGAGCTCTCTAAAAGTGTTGAAAATTTTCGACTGCAACTGTAATGTATTTCACTTATATTATACGTAATTATATTACACCTATATTATACCTATTTTACTGCCAATTACTGAATGATAATGAGAACAATTCTGTAATTTAATCATAAATTCAAATCGGGAACATTTACATTACATCCTAGTACAAAATACAGTAATACTGAACATAGTTGATTGTCTTTCAGAAATGAGAATGTGTTTTATGTTTTCAATCATAGTAAATGATACCTATAATATATTTTTACTTGTTTTATACTTAATCACCAAATACTGAACAATAACGAATACAATCCGGTAATTCCATCATCAAATCACAGTCGCGCACCGCACCGTCGCCGCGCACGAACAAACCGCACGGCTGAAACCTACAGAACACATTCGCATAATTAATGGTATGTTAATCAGCTTAGGCAGATTAAAGCCGTATCCACATGCTATTATTGGCCGAGATATTCATTGTGTCGGAGATTTATGTTGATGGTGCGCCGTGCGGAGAGATCGGTACCATTCATCACGGAGCCTATATCGCTGTAATCAATTTCGTCAATGTAGCCACTCGGGCCGAATGTGAAGTGTCAGTCTTGTATGCGAATACGTTTGTTGTTTTTTGTACTTTTTTTCCGGTTCCATACTAGTTGCTCAGAACCCGTATTAGTATTACCGTCTGTTTACTTTTTCATTTTTGGCCTAATGTGTTGTTTTTTGAAGAATTAAATATGCTTACAAGATGCCTCGTTTCAGAGATTACTTTCAACCTATTGAACTAGTTTGATAATTTGACACGTTATTTTTATTTAGCAGAAAACATTAAAAAACATTAGTTTTGTGAAAATCAATAGTTTAGAAGTTATGTTTTTTGTACTTTTTTGAAAAATCTTTACGCCAGTCGTACACTTTTGTTCGAAAACTATTCCACTAAATCACATGAAATTTGGTATGGAAATAGAGTAATTATGTAGCAAGCATACAATGAGCGATTTTTATGTTTGTTCTTAGCTTCTGTTATTATTTGTAACTTAATTTGTATCTTTCTGTTCTCAAAATTTACATTTAAAAAAATAACTGTCGTAAAATCTATACAACTGGAGATTTGCTTCTGAGCTTAAAAACTACCTTAGGATATGGTGATATTCTAGGTCGATAAAATTGTAGTGACGTAACTATTACATCTTCAGAAATTAATATCACGTCATTAATTAATATCATAACTACATGTGAAATTTCTTCCACAATTGCAGTTTTAGCAAAACGAAGTGTGTGTTTTTTTCAAAGCATCAATTCCACATAAATTATTTTCAGCAATAGTTCATCATAAATATTAATAGATTTTCGTATCATTCAACATTAATTCATCATAAATATTTACAGATTTACATAAATTATTCGCTTATCATTTAATATGTTTATTTTGTAGAGTAAAATAACGATAAAAAAAAATTGAATATTTAAAAATGGAAAATTTTCCGGTTGTTTAGAAGAAATCTACGGTATTTTTCTTTTCTTTCTTAGAAATAGATTTTAGTGACTTTGTCATAACACAGACGGCGACAAGTTCTCTGAGCTTGGTCAAATGTACATGGGTTTAGTCTACATCCATTCTAAAGAATCCAGATGTCCCGGTTCAATGCAATACAATTACTTGTTTTTTTTTAATTGATCTTGATATATATTAATACAATAGCATCGTTTTTTTCTTTTAATCATCCTTTTTTTAATAAACAATATTTTGACCAACGGCTATACTAATCGCAGAGGCTGTGAGACTTGATCAGTGTAATCAATAAAAAATTGTTACATAAGTTCAAATTATTATATTATAGTTCATAAGCTCGAAATTAATCAAAATCCGACACGCACTTCAATAATTTTTATTGTTACTATCTAGAGTATTTTACAACCATAATTTAAAAATATTCACAGGTTTCAACATCTTTTTCTTTCCCAAATTAAGTGAACGAAGCAAACAATTTTTTTTATTTATATATTTAAATTATTTAATTACTTACATTATCTAAATACTAATATCCCGACAATAATCCCGAAAAATACCGATATTTTAAAAATACGCTGATATACCATTTTTAGTTATCCTAAATAATTTATATTAAATAAAACTACGTGGTGTAGTATTATTTCTACTTTCTTTAAGTTTTTTATCACGACCTAGGTTTATTTTTATTACAACATCTTCATGTGAGCTGTTAGCAAATTTCTTTGGTAACAGCCCATCTGAAAACGTTGTAATACAATGAAACCTAGGTCGTGGTAAAGAACTTAAAGAAAGTAGAAATAATACTACATCACGTAGTTTCATTTAATCGTGAATAATGGATTTCTACAAAATTAACGCCAAATATATTCAATATTGATTATTTATTTAAAAAATTGAGTTCCGTGTATATTTTTAGAAAATATACTAATGTTTTACCAATAGGTAAATAATGGTAACGGAAGTTTACGCCGAAAAGATTCAAAAAGTTATTTTTTTTCACATACTCACCCTACTAGGTTTCTATTTTTACACGTTTATTCACGTAAAAGGAAGTGATATAATTATCTGATATAGTATTGGGGACCAAAACTAATGTAGCAATTTTGACAAATGAAATATCGTTTGATTCGTTCTAATACTAAAATTATAAAACTGTATATAAAAATACAATAGTTTTTTAATGTAGTGATTAAAAAAAGTAAATGACAATCAATTATTCATAAAATATTATTATACGTGCACGAAATACACGTGCATTAAAATGATAAAATTCTGGCAAGAAATACAATTTATTTTGAATTCATTTTCAAAATTTCTACGTTATAAAATTTTACTTAATGTTTCTTAACCCATATATGCCCAACGATACAAAAAGGACCCCAAAGTTAGATTTACGTTCGTGTGGTGACCCTATGCACAATTAAAGAAAAAAGTGTTAAGTAACGCCATATACCGATGATTAGATAAATTATCCTGAATTGACATTCGTTATGTTCTTAAGTAAGCGGTTTTTTGTGGAACTTATTACTGTCACAAGTAATAAGTTCCAAATACACAACAGTTCCAAATACACAATTTTACTGTCACAAGTAATAAGTTGCAAATTGAGAAAACAGAACGATTTCGCGAACAAAAAAGTATTCTTTGTTTTAATGTTTTGATCACATTTAAACTACTTTATTTGTGAATAATATTAGTGTTTGCAACTATGCAAAACAAAAGTGATAGTTTGAAGAAAGTTTTAAGTATTCAAAGGAACGTGATTCTTTTCGGGCGAAAACGACCCTTTGGGCATATAAGGTCTGTTTTGTTGATTACAAATACATTGTTTGTACTAAAGATTTTCTCAATGGGAATGCAACAAAATGTTTAAATATTGTTTTTTTATCCAAGTATAGGTACTAATTATATAGGCATGATACATTATGTTAATCTCTTTAAAGGTCTCTTCATCGTTGAGTGCTGAAAACACACGTTTTCAGCACTCAACGATGCTTCACGACTCAAGATAGTTGAAGCTTTGGAAGAAATACTGGTCGAGGAGGCTAACAGTATAGATGTGTTCATCGAACCACCAAATGACGGTAGAATATCTGACGACGACTACGGAAATGAAGATTGCTGTGACATAGATCGCATGAATCGGCACCAACTTTTAGCTTCAGCAGAGTTAGTGTTGCAAAAGTCAGGTGATGCGGACCAAGGTAACGACATAGACGAATCAGGTGACATCTCTCATCTACAACCTGCATCTGCTTCGGGTAAGTCAAAGGCAAACTATGGCTTGAACGAAGATGCCATGGCCAGACAGTTGCCCTCATCTGGCGCCGATGAAATAATTGATCCACAATCTTCATCATCTTCGGGTGGATCACGTCGTAAATCATCAAAAACAAGCGCTGACTTGAACCCAAATACCATTGCCGCAGAGACGACCTCTTGTGGCACCCGAAGTACTCGCAGCCGTGTTACGACTTTAAAGAGAAATGGTTGAAACGTGATTTGCTTCAAAATCAAGAAGAATAGTCACCACCTCTTCCTAGTAACTTCTCTGTCTGAAAACAGCGATCATATAGATTTCTTTGAACTATTTTTTAATGAGTCGATTGTACGTCATATAGTGAGGCATTCTGTTATTTACGCTGTAAGTCAACACCACAACACAAATTTTACCCTGTCTGGCGATGATATCTATTGCTTTTTAGGAATTTTGATTCTTAGTGGCTATGTTCCTCTGCCTAGACGCAGAATGTTCTGGGAAAATAATGATGATACCAAAAATATACTGGTGTGTAATGCTATGCGCCGCAATAGATTCGAAGAAATATTTAAGTACTTGCATGTTGCTGACAATGAAAACTTGCCTCAAGGATACAAAATGGCTAAGGTTCGACCATTGTTTGACCACATGAATAAACAGTTTCTGAAGTATGCACCCATTGAAAAAAATGTAAGCATCGATGAGTCTATGATACCGTACCTTGGGCGTCATTGTTGCAAACAGCATATACATGGGAAGCCGATACGTCGGATTTAAAGCATGGGTTGCAGCTACTCGCCTGGGGTATTGTTTGTATGTTGATCTGTACGAAGGTAAATCACAAAACGCTGAAACCAGTCTTGGTGAACACATAGTTAATAAATTGACTCAAAAAATCCAAGAAGTTTACCCTGATGTCCAGTTTTCAGTCTACTGTGACAACTTCTTTACTTCACTGACACTGCTGTCTGTTATGTAAGAAAAAGGCGTCAAAGTAACTGGGACTGCTTGTCAAAACAAAATAGACAAATGTTCATTGATGGATGTTAAGGCATGCAAGAAACAGCCACGCGGCTTTTATCATTATAGACTGGATACTCGTGACAAAATTTGTGCCGTGCGTTGGCATGACAATAGCATTGTGACATTACTGTCTAATGAGTTTGGAGTTCATCCCATCCAGAAATCCCGCAGATACTCTGTAGCTGCAAAGAAAAAAGTAGATATTGATCAACCAAACGTTGTAAACCAGTACCACAGATTTATGGGAGGCGTGGACCGCTTGGATGCCAATGTTGGAGTCTACCGCATTGATATTAGAGGAAAGAAATGGTATACGCCTATTTTGCTGTAGCTGGTGGACGTTGCTGTAAATAATGCAACTTTATTATCTAAATCTTATGGGTGCACGGTTGACACATTAGAGTTTAGACGAGCCATTGCTCGATCTTTGATAGTTAAATGCGGGACTGTCAGAAAAGCGGCAGGACCACGAGGATTAACAGCCATGTTCCCACATCAGTGAGAAAATATACCGCACAGCATCTGATTACTACCAGCCAGAACAGAAGACGATGTGCCTTATGTAAGAACAAAACTATGAAGATGTGCCGCAAGTGCCAGGTTTATCTTCATGATAAATGTTTCATTGATTTTCATGACAAGTAATAATTTATATGTTATCTTTATGAGACTCTGTTATATTTCAAGTTGATTTGAAAATAAACAAACTACAAATAATGTAAATATTGCATTTATTTTATTGATTTTCTTTCACCATAATATATCGAACTCAGCTTATTAGCCCAAAGGGTCATTAACGACCCATCAAAATATGCGACATGTAATCAAAACTATTAAAGACAGAAAAAAGACAGAAAAACGAAAAAATCAAAACTATTAAAGAAAAAAGTTCTGGGCATATATGGGTTAATGAATATATTGGCGTTAATTTTGTAGAAATTCATTATTCACCATTAAATGAAACTACGTGATGTAGCATTATTTCTACTTTCTTTAAGTTCTTTACTACGACCTAGGTTTCGTTGCATTACATCTTCAGGTAGGCAATTATCAAATGTAAGTTAATCTTTACCAATAGCCCACCCGAAGATGTTGTAATACAACGAAACCTAGATCGTAGTAAAGAACTTAAAGAAAGTAGAAACAATACTACATCACGTAGTTTCATTTAATGTCGATTGATGTTTCTTATAGAAACACGAGAAAACCGCTGAATATATTTACATGAAATTAGGGAAGAAATAGTATATGATCTAAATTAAGACATAGAGCTTTGTCTCAAAAAACTGTCTATGATTTTTTTTTAATTTTATTATTATTGTTGTCAATAAAGTATATGAGAGAAGAGGATTTTATTTTGCAATTTAATCAAAATTAATTTAATTATCTAAGTTTGTCAGACAACTGAAAACTAATTTTTTGCGAATCTTTTGTCTTTTTTTAAATCAAGATCTTTTTATTTCATCATAAGTATTACTGGGAAACTTCAAAGCAGGTTTTATGGAACATTTAGTAAGTGTTGTTTCTTCACGCAAATCCAACGTAACTTTTCTCCATCACCTCGCTAGTTATTCAAATTGATTTCCCTAACGACCTACCGAACAACCTCCAGGCGTTGAGGCTCAAACCAACGCGGCCCCGAAATATCCCCCAAATCACCATCACCCGCGCAAATCCACATATATCGACGCGAACAAGCCTCCGTCGGCATTTTCAAAATCCGCGTCGAGCTATCAAAGTAGCTCCTATTCAAACCCCTCGCTAAGCGAAACAACAAACTTATATCCTTTTAAAACGAGACATTGTTTGGGAGTGAACCGGCCTGGTTTACGAGGGCTCCCCTCCGCCCCGCGCCCCGCGCCTTTCACCCCCGAGCACCATCTGGTCGTTCTCAAGACGTGCCAAATATGCCCGCGCACATTTCTTTGAATGTCGCTGCGCTGAGATTTGTGTTTCTGCTCGTGCGTGTGTGCGTACATCTGGTGATGATCTGTATTGTTTGTGTGTAAAGGAGCCAAGCAAAAAGTTGTAATCAGGCCCACTCATAAATGTTGATATTTTAAAATCCAGATATTAGTCACCTTATTGGAAATGTTATAAATATAATATTTAACTTAAATGAAACTACCTGATGTAGTATTATTTCTACTTTCTTTAATTTCTTTACCACGACCTAGGTTTCGTTGTATTACAACATCTTCAGGTGGGATATTAGCAAAGATTAACTCTTAGGAACAGTCAACAGCATTTATGCCAACAGCCAACAGCAAAATGCTGTTGGCTGTTCTTGAGAGTTAATCTTTGCTAATATCCCACCTGAAGATGTTGTAGTACAACTAAACTTAAATCGTGGTAAAGAAATTAAAGAAAGTAGAAATAATACTGCACCACGTAGTTTCATTTAAGTGTGAATAATGAATTTCCACGAAATTAACTCCAAATATATTCAATATAATATTTAACATTGAAATCACACAGCGCGAGTGCAAAGGAAAAAATGACTGACATAATATTAAATGTTCTCAATATTTTTCAGTCTTGTAATAATGACTTTTGGCCATATCCGTAATCCGTTTCCGTAAACCATTTCAATACGAGTTTAATTCAGTACAAAAATATATATTGTGTATTAAAAAAATAATATTGGTACTTCAAAATAAGAAATCGTAATTCATGTAATGGGTTTTATAAAAATTACATATTTTTAATCGATTAAAAATAAATTAAGGTTAAATGATATTTGTCATATGGTCTTCAATTCTGAACAAGAAATTATATCATAAAATAAGCCATATAAAATTGAGAATTTTGTAAAAATCCTGAAATGTAAAAAAAATATTTTTGGATACCTTTACAACACAGATATTGCATGAAATGTCACTTAAGAGAATTTTTCTACGTTCGTTAAACGTTCTTTACCACGACCTAGGTTTCGTTGTATTACAACATCTTCAGGTCAACCTGAATATATTGTAGTACAACGAAACCTAGGTTGTGGTAAACAACTTAAAGTAGAAATAATTATACATCACGTATTAACGCCAAATATATTCAATAGTTTCAGAAATGTCAAAAATGTTATCAGTATGCGCAAAAATATGCATTTTTCGTGTACAAATCAATTCTGTTTGTCGTCGTCTAAAAAGTGAATCTATTTTTTTTTTATGTCCTTTGTGATGTTGATGCTGTGACCGTGTTTGTCTTATACTATTATCTCGAGTGGAAATTTCAAGACAGATTCCCATCAAAGATAAAAAGCTAAGAGAAAAATTGATCAACCCATATTGGCCCATAGAATGAACTATATTACAAACAAATTATGAATTTTTTTGGAAAAATGGAAATGTTTTTTAAGAAACGATTTTTCGCGTCTCCTTTGTACGTATAATTTCTTAAAAATAAAGATATGAAAGATATGAAAAATTAATAATTATAACAAAGTAAATTTACAAACACGAGAAAACAGTATACTGAACAAGCAATGCACCAAGCCATATGGGCAACCATAATTTTTAATAACCTGATTGTTTTTGGTATTCTTATAGATGAAAAATTCTGAAAACAAATAATGAATAAAGAAAATTATGAAATATTTAAAAATATATACGTAAATATAAATCTGAAAGTTATTTTCTTTACCGGTCCCGTTAGTTTGTTGCCTAATAATTCTAAAGTCACATAACTAATCGTTACGAAATTAACATGCATAACAAGGGTGTCAGAATTTTTTTTAAATTTAGTATAGTTCATGTTAATAAACTGTAGATTAATAGTTTTAAACAAATAAATGTCGTATTTATTGTAGGAGTTCAGTGTCTTTACTCAATTATAATCATATATCATTACAATATATCAATAGATGATGCATCGTGTATATTAAACCTATTTCTCAAAGATCTCAGAATCTCAAAACCTACATTTCAACCAAATAATTTAAACTACATAACGATAAATTTACTTTTCTTTACAGAAAGGAACGTAAACTTTTAGTATTTGGAGAAATTGCATAAATCGTTGAAAATTAAATAAAATAGAATTATATAGTGGATATGTTAAAGGGTTTGTGTGGGAGAAGGTGAAGGTCGAACGACAGATGTTTGCTAGCTTTAATAGCAGTTTAATTTTATGTCAGGGTCCACGTTGAACGTAACTTTTAAGTTATTTAATATGCTTCAACAGTTTATTCTTATTTGAAATTATAAAATAAGGTTTTGATTAAAAAGTAATTATTTTTGCGTTAGTACGCAAAAAGTGTAAACTGTGTGTTGACGGTAAGGATATAAAATATTTATTTATTTTTGTAATTTAATGTATATAACTGATACACATTACGGACTTATTGCTACACAAGCAATATATTAGAACTAACCTGAAAGAAAACATCCCGTACATTACTGGTACTTTAAATTGTGGGATTGCATTTTTTTTACTTATTTTTCACGACAACCTAAGCAAGTGTATAGAGTTCAGATTTTTTTTGAGCTGAGAAGTCAAAGTATATAAACAAAAAACCCTGATAAAAAAAGTATAAAATGTAAAGAACATATTTTGTTCTTATACTTGTTTACAGGTGTAAGAACGAAATATGTAACACAGCTTAGGCATTCATGAAAAAAAAATGTCGAAAGAATATTTTTATACTCCTATTAACAAGAACTTTCAAATGATATACCCACATATAAAAAAAATTTAAAAAAATGTTCAGTACTTTATAAGAATTCCGTTTTTTAGTTTGAGGTCAGGCAATTCCTATTCATCAAGTTCTTAAGCCCACGCCCTTAGTTCTTGGTTCTGCGTGAATGCCAGTAACTGAAGTTCAAGCACCTTAAGGCATTTTCGATTGAGACAAAAATTTGCCTAGATTTTAATTTGAATACTTTAAGGTTTGTTACTAGGTAAAGTTATACTAATGAAGTTTTTTTTAAAAACGTTTCTAAAATACACAGATTTCCAAAACACTGAATATTTTTGAAACAAATATTCAAAAAACGAATATTTTTAATTCCGAAGAAGGGATCAGGGGAAAGAAAAGTTAGTCCTCTGTATGTAAATAATGCAAAAAAAACTTTAACAAATGTTTATACCCCATTCAGCTGGACGCCCTTTTAGACGTTTTCCTCACTAATCGCTTTAGCGTTGGATAACCGTAAAATCAACTTATCTTCCACCCCTAACAAAACCTCGACTCGCTTGCGTTACGAGAATCATGGCTAACTGGTTCAGTTAACTCCTCACTTAATCTCTAATTGAAAAGTACGTTCTGGAATGCATATTAATACCTTTATGATACATCATTACCAGACTTTGGACATTTATTGGGCTTATATTAATTATCCAGGTTTCAAAAATATTTAGAAGAACTTTGGCAAAAGTTGTATACATAAAATGGATAAAAGTAAAATTTCAAACAAGATTTACCTCTTGAAAACATTAATGTATCTAAAAAATTACTGTATATTTAATGATATACGTAAAATGGAAAAAAGTAAAATTTCAACAGTATTTACCTCTTGAAAAGATTAGTGTACCGAAAACATTATTGTACATTTAATGATATATGTATAATGGAAAAAAGTAAAATTTCAAACAGTATTTACTTCTTGAACACACTAATGTATCTAAAAAATTACTGTATATTTAACGATATATGTAAAATGGAAAAAAGTAAAATTGCAAATAGTATTTACCTCTTGAAAATATTATTGTACCAAAAACATTACTGTTTATTTAACGATATACATAAAACAGAAAAAGGAAAATTTCAAACAATATTTACTTCTTGAAAACATTAATGTACCTAAAACATTACTGTATATTTAATGATATATGTAAAATGGAAAAAAGTTAAATGTCAAACAGTATTCACCTCTTGAAAACATTAGTGTACCTAAAACATTATTGTACATTTAACGATATATGTAAAATGGAAAAAAGTAAAACTTCAAACAGTATTTACTTCTTGAAAACATTAATGTATCTAAAAAATTACTGTATATTTAACGATATGTGTAAAATGGAAAAAAGTAAAATTTCAAGTAGTATTTACCTCTTGAAAACATTAATGTACCTAAAATATTACTGTTTACTTAGCGATATACATTAAACAGAAAAAAGTAAAATTTCAAATAATATTTTCCTCTTGAAAACATTAATGTACCTAAAACATTACTGTATATTTAACGATATATGTAAAATGGATAAAAAGTAAAATTTCAAACAGTATTTACCTCTTGAAAACATTAATGTACCTAAAACATTACTGTATACTTAACGATATACATAAAACAGAAAAAAGTAAAATTTCAAATAATATTTACCTTTTGAAAACATTAATGTACCTAAAACATTACTGTATATTTAACGATATACATAAAACGGAAACAAGTAAAATTTCAAACAATATTTACCTCTTGAAAACATTATATACCTAAAACATCACTGTATTTTCAACGATTTATGTAAAATGGAAAAAGTAAAAATTCTAACAGTATTTACCTCTTGAAAACATTAGTGTACCTAAAACATTATTGTACATATAACGATATATGTAAAATGGAAAAAAATAACATTTCAAACAGTATTTACCCCTTGAAAACATTAATGTATCTAAAAAATTACTGTATACTTAACGATATATGCAAAACGGAAAAAAGTAAAATTTCAAACAATATTTACCTCTTGAAAACATTATATACCTAAAACATTACTGTATTTTCAACGATTTATGTAAAATGGAAAAAGTAAAAATTCTAACAGTATTTACCTCTTGAAAACATTAGTGTACCTAAAACATTATTGTACATTTAACGATATATGTAAAATGGAAAAAAATAAAATTTCAAACAGTATTTACCCCTTGAAAACATTAATGTATCTAAAAAATTACTGTATACTTACCGATATATGTAAAACGGAAAAAAGTAAAATTTCAAATAGCATTTACCTCTTGAAAACATTAATGTATCTAAAAAATTACTGTATATTTAACGATATACATAAAACAGAAAAAAGTAAAGTTTCAAACAATATTTACCTCTTGAAAACATTAATGTACCTACAACATTACTGTATATTTAACAATGTACGTAAAACGGAAAGAAGTAAAATTTCAAACAGTATGTACCTCTTGAAAACATTAGTGTACCTAAAACGTTACTGTACACTTAACGACAAATGAACATAAACACAACGGCCAAGATATCTTGCTCCGTAGTATCATAGTTTTATAGTGCATATCTATAATCCCTGATAATACTTCTAATAAAAGCGAAATGTTCCCTGTTTATTTGTTTGTCTTTCTTTGACGATTATACGATTAATATGAAATTTTGCATGTAGATTATATATATATATATATATATATATATATATATATATATATATATATATATATATTAGGAGATAAACTATATATAAATAAATACGCTGTTATTTACATTACAGCAGTATTAAAGTCAACATAAACACTTAAAAAATGTCTAAAAAATGGGCGGGCGCCCATGAAAAATTACCCTGCTGTTAATTTAATTTATAAAAGTAGTACATTCAGCACTCAAATTGATGGGTTATTAATTGAAAGGCAATTTAGTCCAGACTACCATCGCATAACTCGCGCAACGCATCGCGCTTCACCACAACAAATTTTGACGTTAGGCCTAACAAATCATGTTCAAAATAATACTTACGTTGATTGGGATCTATACTTATTCCTCCGACAAAAACAGTATTTTCCATTTTCCTAATACCGACGCTGGGGGCTAAAACTAGATTGACTAAAATAAGTCTATCGGTCGTAAATAATAGATGGAATTATATAAAACCAAAAATATAGTGTCACAATTAGCGCTAGAACGAGAAGTGCCTGCTTTAAAGCACACAAAATTCTTACATCTATAGCAAAGGCTACTTGTCAAAATATTGTCTTCAACTTACCGCGAAGTATATTAGATTATATATCGTTGTACAAACTGGATAGTAATCGAATCACCATCACCAAACTAAAATTGTCTAGATTGATGTGTTATAGATTTTTTCTGCAGGTTAATTTGCATTATCCGATTGGAACTACCAATAAACTTTAACCATTAATGCCTGCCATCTATATTATTAATGTAATTATTGACTTTAGTTTAAAACTATTTAGAACTATCAAGCGATAAATTAAAAAAAAACAATTTGGCCAGTTCGTGTGCAAACACATAATAGACTATTTGACTTGAATTTTTAAATTGTTTTATTTTGTATTATAATCACACTATATTTATATTTCCAGGATATACGCCGTATTTTTTACATAAATCACTTTTAAAGTTTGAACTTTCGAACTCTCGCGCTAAAACGCAATTTATGTTTGGAATAAAATTATTATAGTGCTGATATATACATACTAGCTGACCCGTGCGAAGTCTTCGCACTATATCGCCATCTAGCGTGTTCCAAGTATACAATTTGGCTAAGATATTTGATGTGTCGCCCACAGATGGCGCTCATGCCAATTGTTATAAAAATTAATTTTTTTATTAACAAAAAGATTTTTTTCGAATTTTTTTATATTTTTCGCCCAAAGTAGAAAACATAAGCTTTAAGTGGGTATTTTTTTTATTTTTTTTGGTGCAGTAGTTAAAGAGATCGAGCCGCTCGACCAAAAAACACCTTTTAGAAATAATATATTTAGATGCATTGCATGGGAATTGAATAAATTGTTTATATATTAGTTATGACCGGAAATTATTTAAATGAAATATATCATTTGTAATGTAGTTTTAATGTATTTCTTTTTATATAATATAATACGTAATGAATAACATACGTAATGAATTTATATTGTAAAAAATTTATACTAAATGCAAAAGGTCATAGTTATAAATTAAAAAAAAATGAAAAAGGACCATAATTTAAAGATTTAAAAACTTGTCTGTGAAGTTATCTGACTTTTACTCAATAACAGGGCGTTTGCGACGCTGATTAAATTTCAAAAAAATATTGTGATTTCTTTACGTTTTTTTTATATAATATAAACTTATCCTTCCAAAAATTAAAAGCAATACGCTTATTTACGTTATAATCTAATAGGATGACCCCGAATTGTAGTATATTTTCGATGTTTTCAAATAGCCTATTACAGGGGTGTGCAGTGATTGTCAATATCCCTTAAAATTGTGAACCGAATAACATATGATTCTTTTATATTTTTAAAACTTTGCGATTTCTCTTCGCATGTATAGACGCTCTCTTGAAAAAAATATTTGATTTTAGGTTTTAGTTCGACTTTTATTTTCGGACCCTACAGGTAAAGAACATAAAAAACCAAGTGCGAGTCGGACTCGCGAAGAGTTCCGAAGCACCAAACAATATTACACTTATTTGGTATGCAGTAATGTATATTTTAACTTTTGTAGGTATAGTTTAACAGTTAGAGCGGTCGGATGACGATGAGTTTAGATGTACATATCTTACGTTATCATCACATTTTGATTTAAATAAATGTAATATAAAATTTAATGGCTGTGAGAGCCGCAGAATTTCTGCAGATTTACACTTATATGAATGAAATTTTGCAAGTAGCTACATCATTGGGGGTTTCAATGACTACATAGTCATAGCCAAATATTTAAGAAACCTGTCAAGTACGAGTAGACCTCGCACTAAGAGGGCTCCGTATAAATAACTTACAAACATTTAAAGACCCTTAGTATTTTTGTTAAAATAATTAGAAATATTAATTTTTCACACAATACTTTCACGAGCTTAAAAATATGGTGTATATTTAAGTAACATTATTTCTCTGCATGTTAATATATAAATATATTGCCGAAAATACCTTTTAATGTATATTCTAAAATACAAATTAATTTTTAAAGTTGGTTTTAACCACTTCCATGGATTTTCTATGAAATTTTACAGACCCGAATGCATGTCGTAAGTTGTTCGACCGTTATTCGTAAATTAGTAGTTATATAGTTAATAGCAGTACCTACTTATTTATTTATTTATTTTAATATATCTAATTGATACATATGACGGATTTATTGCTACGAGAGTAATCCCTTACAGCCCACCATAACACCACTCCAGTTCCATTCGACGAACGGCCAGGAATCGAACCGGGGTCCCCATGGTGCGCCGCGTCGTCAAAGCCCGTATGCCTTGTGATCAACCCAACACACCACGTCCACGACTTAGGTATTGGAAAATGGAATACTTTGCTAGAAATAGCCTACGATAAACAGCAATATTTTTGTAAGGCCTCTTTTTCATCATGCATCAGACACGATGATGTCATAATTGATTAATGTTAGAATTTTTCTTCTTATCTGAAAGACTAAAATATCATCAGACAGTCTATTAAAATAAAAATTACTTTCCATGCAGCTTTTTCTCATTTTCAAGCCCTACTCGGAAAATATTAAGCTTTCAAATATTTATCACGCCCACTTTCAAATATTTAAGCAAGGATTTAATTTTCTTTTAATTTTTCCGAAAATTAGAACTTTCATATAAAATTATTTACGCCAACTTTCAGGAGAAATTTCTCTGCCTAATGATATCAAATCGAATAACGATTCATTGAAAATATTTCCGTACAGTGGAAGCAATTGTCGTTTTTGGTAGGTATTTAAATTATTTTTACTCAGAATTTTCTTTTACTCACATGGAGTAACGAACGGCAGATCATCTGGCTTCACATTGTGGTTCACATCTCCATATGTAAACATCAATCTACATTTGCCAGAGATCCAAATAAAGCGCCCGCCTCGGCCTTAGGACGATTGTTATCTGTCATTCTGATTCAGATTGATCCGGCAAGATGATGCCGGCTCTCGACAATTGTCACCGCCTACACTACCTCTTCGCCTAGTACGCTCTTTTAGCGATTAGAGAAGCCTGATGCTTGATCTGTTTTAATGACCACGTCTTTTGAGCTATCCGGTCAGTTTCCTGATCAGCGACGATTTAACTGATAGTGCCAATTCCAGATTTTACAAATATTTTAAGATATTTTCCAACTTGATTATGATAACTTTTTTCAACCTCAATCATGGTCAGGTAACTTGTATTTTCTATTAGATGGAAACTTAAATAATTTAAAGAAAATGTTACTTAATGATTTCATAATCGTGTAGGAACAGAGATTATTTTTCATCACTTATCATCGAAGACAGAGCTACTGAGCTGTACTTTACGGGACACTTAAGCAGTTGCGACCTTTTTATTTCGGTGAAAGAGTATGCAGTAAGTTATTTTATTGATAAAAATGTTAGGGGCTTCCACTTTAAGCTGTTTATTAATTTCTGCAGGTGAATTTATAATCTGTAACAAACTAAAACGCCCATGTTTAGTATGAATATTATCTTTGCTAACAGCCCACCTGAAGATATTATAATACAACGAAACCTAGGTCGTGGTAAAGAACTTAAAAAAAAGTAGAAATAATACTACATCACGTAATTTCATTTAATTGTGAATAATAAATTTCTACAAAATTAACGCCAAATATATTCAATATGAATATTATCCTGACGAAGCTAATAGATACTCATTGACATATGTCAACGAGTATCTGATATATCACTGGCTTACAGCGACCACTAATGTTATTTGTTTTACTCATTCAGCTATGATACAATTGTTCGTACGCCAAATGAATGTAAGTAAACCAGTCCTAATCGACTATTTCAAGCGACTCGCTGCACAAATCGCACCCCAGCTCCTGCAACGTCGCGGCGCCGCCCGCGAGGGCAGATCTTGCGGGGGATGATAGGTGCGATCGATTCGACGAGTTTAGGAAATTGGATCGAGCGATAGTGGGCGAATAGCCACAGGCGCGATCGAAAGACGATACCGCGGGCCGCGTCGCGACCTCTATGCCACCCGCTGCGTCATTATCTCGTATTGGATTATGATTTGATCTTGTTACTCAATTTATGAGTACTTCTTGTACGTGACAATATGGCTTAACCAGTTAATGTTACTTTTACCATGCACATATATATGTGTATACATATTTACTTTATTTTGACTTCCTGAATTTGCTTCTTTTGACACCAGATCTGAAATTTCATCTCAAAGTGTACCGAACTTACAAGGGGAGGTTTGAGCTACTTAATTTTTGCAGAACGTGCTTCTCCTGCAATCAGATCCCAGGTCGCCAATCCGGAAGATGTGAGATTTTCAAATTCTAATGACTTTGTCGATAGTATCAGCGACCATTGTGGTAGAGTAAAGGTTTATTATTATGTTAATAAATTAGATATAGATGTTGTTATTCGTAGATAAATTAATTTTTATATATTGTTGGTTAAGTGTTATATATTCATATATATATATATATATATATATATATATATATATATATATATATATATATATTGTTTTTTTAGTAATACCTATTTGTAAGTAAGTTTTATCTCTTTTTATGACTGCGATACACTTATTTGTTATTTATTTCAAATCTTATTTTATTGTTTTCTTCTGTCTTACTGTATTTATTATATAAATGAAATTTTCTAAACTTAAGCTGTATATTTTTTACTTTCTGAATATTATTTTCCGAATATTTTTTTTAACTAGACCATACCTATTTGTGTACTATATTCGACAAAAATCATTATCTGGGCTATGGTCTACGACGATTTGATTAGATTTTCTAACTAATATAATTTCGAGCAACCACTTGTACGGAAGTGGAATACTGTACACTATCCTTCAGCGCGGAGCGCGCAGGCACGTAGCTCCGAATCATCCATTCCTTGCGACAGTCAGCCGAGGTGAAAAACAGGCGCGCTCGGGTATATTTATATGCATACGACGCGGATGCGTGGGACACACGATCTATGCCCCGTTTCATTCATCAACTGTCCGTCTTTATAGTTATACTCTCTCAACTTTCATATATTGTCATCTCTATTTTTGGTACCACACTCGTATGTATAAAAGGAAATACCGTACAAAAAAATTAGTAAAATAGTTAATAAAACAAATTGGTCGAGTGTAAGATGCATGCGCATAATAAGTGTCTAACATATTTTTATTAAACCTTGAAAATATTAAGTAAACTAAGAATTTCCTTCTACAAAATATTAAAAAAAAACTATTTATAAGAAGTTAACGTTTTAAAGATCGGATCGGGTAAAAATTAACAAAATACCAGTTTTTCGTAAATTTATTGCGAATTGGCATAATTGGGCAATAATGGTGTGCAGATTAGAAAAACTCGGTAATATAATACTACAGACTGGCCTGGGAAAAATAAACGGACAGGGCGATAGAACCACTATAAAGAAGGTCGCTGTGAAACATTTTTGAAAACAAGAACTATTGTGAACAATGTTATCATTTAATTTTTACTCTGAATTTTACGAAAACGGAAAAAAATACCTCTCGAGCACAAATAGAACTTGTAATGGCAATTCTCCACACTCTTAGGCACTTATAAACATTTGAGCGTACATAGTAATTTTCTTAAAATATTTACAAATATTAATTTTTCACAACCTAAATATATTGCCTACTATAACTTTCAAAGTGCAAAAATATAGTACATATTTCAAAAATTTTACGATCTAAGATTATAACTGCTGCAGTTTTCTTATAATCTTTCTGTGGGCTTCTAACACCCTATTTTTGAATTATTTTAAGTGGGATAACTCGAAAATAAGGGGGTGGAACTCATTTTTTGCAAACATTGTTTTGTATACCTCTTTTTTATTTTTATATACAACTGTCTACAACCATGAAAAAAATATTTTTGAGGCCTTTATTATTAGTCAATTTAAACATGATCACAGACATGATAGACAGACCGACAGACATGACGTGAGTTTTCCGACTTACCGTATAAGTAAAGACTTGCGCGCTGCCGATCAAAAATCTATCGTCTCCGTTAGTGCATACCCAGTCGTATATTCTATCCTTTTCTCCGATAGTGCTTCTTAACTCGCAACATTTGGATCAGCGAGAATCGATCACAGTCGCTTAAATATTTTTAGGACCTTTTTTTGCGGAGCGTTTAAGTTAAAGTATCAAAAAAATTTCTGTTTATTGTCGGTCATCTGCGTTACGTCTTATGCGTATGAAGCAGCACAGTATAAGATAATAGAAAAATAAAGAATCGAAATTATAAATTGTGCACTAACAGCTGCTCAGAATTTCTATACAGAATGAACTAATTTTCTTATTTCAATGGAATACTCAACATATGTATGTTGAGTATTCCATCAAATTATTACCTGCCAAGTGGTTATCCAAAAGGATTAACTGGTTGATATACTTCCAAAAGTTCTTTATCGACTCGCTGGAAGTATCGTTCAGCATGTTAAAAACAAGGACTGCTAATTCCAGTATGAGCGTTAATTTCTAAAAATTATGATTATTTTCAATAAATAAATACATACGTTGGGATACTGGCCTGTTGTCGTGAAAAAAACTGTTGTCGTGAAAAAACTAGTATTTATATCTATTGCTAATGAAGATTTATCGTGTTGTTTGTTTACAACTTCAACAAGAAGACTCATTACATAGACAGATGCATTCAAAAGTTAGGTGTTGGCATTTCTTTTTTGTTTTACTGCTATAACCGTATCAGATTTGTTTAAATTTTAAAATAAAGATTAATGAACATTTCGAAAAACATTACTATAATTGCAATGAATGAAAATGTTTGAGAGCTTACGACAGTACTTCACCTAGTAACGCATAAAATGATTATGGTATATTTTCAAGTATATATATACTTAAACTATATCATAATAATGGCATATGCTGCAGATAGATACGTCCTTTAAAATTGGGTACAAAACGTTGCGGTTTGTAATTCTCAGAAAATGTTATAATTAACTAAACATATATGTATTTTTTGACTGATTAATGTTATTTCCTGTAGCCGTTTTTTAAGGATTTCATTGAACTGAAAACTAAAACTAGTCAACTAAGCTTACAGAAACAAAGTCTAGATAAGTAACAGGAAGAAAAACTTAATTCAGAAGTGGAAAATTCTAAACAAAAAAATAATTTCCCATCTTAGGAAGAAAGCCAAGAAGGACAAGAGGTTTGTAAATCGGATTCGTTTTTTTTATGGTTTAGTTCAATATATTCACTTAGTATCTGTACGTTTATAAAAATAATAGGCGAGGAGGGTGATGGAGACTTAATATAACTAATTGAACAATTCGTAACCTTCACCGCTCTCGTAAGTTTAACAATAGATCTAAAAAATTAAATTCACTACACTAAAAATTAAATAAATTATATTTGTTTTAGTACATGTTTACGTATTCACATACTTATGAAATTTACAATTCGTGCATCACAAATTTTTACAAATTTTATATTCGTGTATCAGAACCAAGCATATAACTAAGTCAAGTTTATTTCTGTTTCTTATCGCGAGAATAGCGGTTAAATTTAAAAATAAACGTCATTTTTTCCAAAAACGAGTCCGAATATTTATTACCTCGTAATATTTAAAATATCACGACCTTATAAATATTCTGACAGGTTTTGTATACTATACGGGTTTACTAATTATTTACAGGTTCTCATACCTCAAAGGAGAAAACAGAACGCTTGAAAGATCACTCGCTACTCTTTCTGTCCGTCTGTCACATCCATTTTTATCACCCATCGTTTTATGTAGAAACTTGAATTTTAGCATAGAAATAAAATGTATTAGCCTACATATATTTGAATAGCTAAAACCCACAAATATATATATATATATATGTATATATATATATATATATATATATATATATATATGTATGTATATATATATATATATGTATATATATATATATATATATATATATGTATATATATATATATATATATATTTGTATATATATATATATATATATACATATATATATATATATATATATATATATATATATACATTTTAAGAGGGGGTGGTAAATTAAGTGAATGAAAACATTTGTATAATTCTTTATACAGTGTGGGATCTCATTTGAAAGGACTTGTTACAAAAGCCTAAAAATATTTTTGTAATAATTGTAGATTTAATATATTTGGCGTAAAAGATTAAAAATCTTAAAAATCTTTGCTAATAGCCCACCTGAAGATGTTGTGATACAACGACACCTAGGTTGTGGTAAAGAACTTAAAGAAACTAGAAATAATACTACATCACGTAGTTTCATTTAATTTTAAATAATATATCCTTATAAATATACTAAAAATATGTCAAAAAAAATGTTTCCACCTCCCTTATGCCCAATCTACTGAACCTAAAATTATGAAAACAGGGTTTTCAGAAGCCCACGCAACAATTGTAAGAAAACTGTAATAATTTTTCAAATATCAACATTTTGAGATATTGTTTATAATATATACGACTCCCCTGCCCCCTATTGAATTATTTTATTATATATAAAAATGAAATATGACTCACAATATAGGTCGATTTATTAGTTAGATAATATCAATCTGTTAATATTATAACATAGTCACGACTAGTAAAAAATAATTATTTATCTAAGATTGTCCTTCAGTACTATTAACAATCGATATCTTAAATTAGACCACGACCAAATTGTACCAAATTGTAAATTACCATATATGTCAGGGTTTGTGGTACAGGTCTCATGTAGCCATCTCTTGCATCGCCCGCATTGCGGCCACTCCACTTGGGGTCCACTTTTGTCGAAGTAGTGCTTACCGCACGAAACGCACACATTTTCATCATCTTCATCATCGTCATCTAGTTCAATTACAACATCGGAATCGTTTGATCTACGGGAAATTGACCTTTTTCATTTCATAGTCTTTCTTCGCTACTTTTTTGTTAGTTTTAGTTGCGCCTTGCTTTCTGCTTTGCCAGCTTTTCATTTTCGTTGCATACTTTCTTCTACAGATTATTTATACGGGGATAATGTTACTTTAGTCGCTCTTTACAGCTCTGCTTTTGGCTATATTTTCTGGTACAGGTGACAAAATTATCAGTGATTTTGTAATTTTTATTATTGATGTGGAGGGATGGCAGTATTCTTCGATTAATTTTCATCATTTTCTTTTTCTTTTGTATAACTTGAAGCTGGTGAAATGAATTCATCTCTCAATTTTCTTGATTTTCACTTAGGGTATTTGCTGCTTCACACAGGTGTGATGGAAACAGGTTTCTGTCTACTGATCACACTCCAGTACAGCGGAATTTATTTGTCACGCTGCTTATTGTAGCTGCTCGTTTGTGGTCTTCTCCGAACAATCTTACAACTTGATATTGAATAACTTACCTTCTGGGGTTTGTCTGAAGCCATCACTCTACTATATGTAAAAGATGCTTAATGACTTAAAGAATACCTAACACATCCAAAGATTGCAAACTATGGTGGTGTGCTCAGGAAGTACGATAATTATTCCAATTTCTCTTGTAAACTTTACCGCTTCAAGGTTTTGTATGGGTCGTATGCACATCTAACAGAAGCCAACCTTTTTTTGTCTTGTATTGGCTTTGAAATGGCAACGAAATACTTTAGCCACAGTGAATACTTTAGCCACAGAAAATCAACATCAGTGGAATAAATTGTTCAGTTACATTGGCACAGCATATCATAGTTATGGTGATCCCGCGCTCACCACTTGTCACCGATCCAATTTGTCTTTTATCTTATAACCCTACAACTTTCTGGGCATTTTTGTACTGCCGAAATACCTGTCTTATCTACGTTGAAGAAACTGCTGGCCTGGATTGAATTATTGTCCACAATCTTCTCAAGTAAATCTTGAAAAGCTGGATACGTTCTCAAGATTAATCCTTTTTGACTCTATTCATCTACCGGAGAATTCTTCAGGCATTCTCCGGTTGATGAACTTCTAGGTGGCTTTTCTTAGAAGCAACGTTTACTTGCCAACTTTATTTCCCTATTAAAGGAATGAAGGATTTTGATATGTTATGCAATTTGGTAAGCTATCCATCACACATCGTTAATAATTAACCTAAGCATGTGGTTTTCCAGAAGCAAAAGATGGTCTATATGCTCCTTTTCCTATTTAATGGAGAAAACTGTCGGTCTTCCTTCATGTGTAACATCATTATTTGCAAATGTATTAATTAGTTTAGGGTGACGTAAAATGGTTGTTTTGACCTCTGGAGATAGCATTTATACCCATTTCTTTTTTCTTATAAGCTAATAATCCTCTTTTTAATTCTTCTTTATTCCATTTATAATATTCCTTTTCACTCTCGCCATAAGTAGACACCATTAAAAATTAATTTAAATTTTGAAATAAAAGTGGTTGCATAAACTGGATTGGTACAATTTAGGAATTCGGTAGTGGTTCAATACAGACCGTCTTAAGTTTACAATTTGTCATAAAAATTAAGAACATAACGTCCACAGATTTGCATTCATTTACCAGTACTTAAAACAATATAAAACATGCTTTTTATGAAGATAAAACATGCTCTTAATTAAAAATAACTATTATTTAAATTACTATTATGATAAACAACCTCCTTAGAGTACACAAGGAAAATTAACATCAATACAGTCCAAAAACGATTTTTTTCTATCACAGTCCTAATATTTGTCCAAATTCAAAATTACGGAGTGTTAGTGGCGCTGCAGTTGCCTCTTTTTTGTTGAGAGTGTAAGACAGATAGTGTTGTTTGGTAGAAATATAGAAGTGGTACAATTTAAGCATCGCTTCAATATAGGGTACTATTATAATTTTTATAGTAAACAATTTCCTAATATTAAATAGATCCCGCTCCATCATTATCTTTTACAGTACCACCAATTGCGCATCATTGACACAATAGTCGTAATGAACATATTAACACCCACCCAATATCATATATTAAATACCTGTATTAAATACATACATCATCCCTCATTTGCAGATACAATACCATCAATTGTATGTCGTTTAAATTGTCGTCGTAATGAACATATTAACAGCCATCCATTACCACAATCGTATATCAAATACTTGTATTAAATACATACATCATCCCTCATTTGCAGATACAATACCATCAATTGTATGTCCTTTAAATAGGAGTCGTAATGAATATATTAACAGCCATCCATTACTACATTCGTATATTAAATACCTGTATTAAATACATCCGTCATTTTTTGTTAAAATACCATCAATTTTATGAACATTATTTGCAATAAATATATAACACCTATACACTACCATATTTTTTTATAAATGCCTGTATGAAATACATTATAATTAATATTAATTAATTATTATATAGATAAATTATTTTTTTATTTTTTTCATTTTATTTAATTAAATAGATCCTGCCTCCATCATTTTCTTTTACAAAATCATCAGTTATGCATCAATTCAACAAAAGTTGCAATTCGCGTATTAAAAATATATAGAAATTCTATGAACTCAGTATAATTGCGTACAGGAACTATTTCCACACGAAAAATAGGTGAAAATGAACTTTTGATTTAGTGCATTATATACTGTAGCTACCGATTCTAAAGGGCCCAATATATTTGCAGATTTCTAAATTTAAATAGAATTAGAAGGTGAAATCTGATATAAAGTAGATATTCTGTTAGAATCATAACTAATATTCTATGCCTTTTTAGCTTAAGAGTATACATTAACATATCAATTACAGTGAAAATTTATCTATAAACCTTGTTCAGAGAAAACAATAAATAAAATTACATAGTTCCTGGCGAATCTGCCTTACCACTGTTTTAAAATGAGTAACCGTATGGGTTTAACACTCCTAAATGACACCATGTGTGCAGTTAAAACCCATGTCACCTAAACCTCTTAACTCATAACTAACACACGGTATCATCCATCCATTTAACGGGCCAAACCCTAAACTCAACTTGCATAATAAACACCAACAGTAACATTATTAAAAGCTACGCCGCAACGCGCCAAACCATATTTGATACTTGTATTTAAGCGGCATAAAATTTATATCCTTAATAAAATATTCAAGTTATCACTTATATCACCTCAAGTCCTTTCAATTAAGGCTCAGCGGGCAGGAAACCGCAGCCCCGAACTCGCTTCTAAACGCCGAGTGTCGAATCCTCGTTCACACCTTCACTTGTTTTATTATGCAAATGCAATGGCGACATGCGAAATAAAACTAGATGCGGATAGGGTGAGCCACGGTGGGGTGCGATCTGAGACGGATAGAGATTTCTAGCGACCGCGTAATGCACTTACGTCGGGGGCGATGCCGCTTCGGCAACAGTTTATTTGGAGTTGTGATTTTGGAATGAAATTTGAGATTTGTTTGGCATCGATCGGCTTCGGCACAAGGGGAAGCTGTTCGTAATAGGCGGTTTAAGATTATAGATTAGGGTACGTTTACGTTAAAACATTTCGAGTATATAACTGAAAATGGGGTGGTTAAAGAAAGCCTGATAAGCGAAATTTTAAATTCTCCGCGTCGGCTCTTAAGTTGGCATTAAGAACGCTGAATTAATGTAAAAAAATAAAGTTTTCTTCACTTACACACATACTCTTAATGCTTCTAATATGACATTACCAATAGTTTGAATATGATATGTCGTGTCTTCACATTAAAAATTAATAAAAAAAATTTGATATCTCTTTAACTGTCATTTGAATTACATTAATATTACAGTTCGAGAATACTACGGTATTTTTCCCATTATTTATAACCTTGGTTTAATTATACTAATACTCTAAGCTTTTATACAGCTTTTGCGTCACAGGTATGTTACAATTGTGTTAAAATATCAGAAAATTGCCAGAACTGTGAGACAATATGAGGAAAAACTTTGCTTCAAAATGTTTTCTACTCTTTAATAACTGATATACTCTTGGGATCCACTGTCTTCATCCGATTGAAAAGATAATCAATCCTATTGAAGTATGCGTTTCAGCTTTAATCAAGAGAATAAATTTTACCCTTGGTTTTGTTAGATTAATTCTTTCAACAATGCAACGACCTCCATACCTTTGCATGAAAAAATGGATTCATTCACCATTCATGTGTGTGTGTATGTATATATATATATATATATATATATATATATATATATATATATACGTATATAAGTCTAATACTATTCCCTCACTGACTGACTCTTCATGCAATCTCGGTAACTACAAAGACTTACAATTTGACAATAATATATCGCTTAGTATCTAAATGTAACTTAGCAAAAGGATTTTTTAAATTTCAAAATTCAAATTAAAAAGGGGGAAAATTGTATGGAAATTTCGAAATAATTAAAGGCTTGAACCTTCGAACTTGCATTTTGATTCTCAAATCTTAATAAACAAATACCGATTTCAATAAACATTTGTTATAGGTTTTGCTCATTGCTTCAACCGCATAAGATTTAAGCAGAATCTGCTTCGCTGCCTTCGCTTTATGCACATGCGCAAATACCCTACCTTCCAGAATTCCCCGCCTGGTCCTAATACGTATTACCGCATGAAGATTCGCAAGGTTTAATGATTACATTTATAGTTCCTGGACTATAAATGGTTTTTAACATCAAAAAAACTTTCATAAGTTTCAAAAGGAATTCATAAGTTTTCGCAATAAACTTCCATGAATATGATATTCAATGATAATGTTTCTATTTATAATTAAAAGCTCATTGGCGATATGTGTATGTCATAGCAAAGTTTTCCTATGTATTTTAGTGCACGGGCATATCTATGGTGGAGAAAATATACCTGTAACTCTGTCAGCACACTTTCTCTTTTCTGTATTCGGTGACATTAATAGTAGCGGTGGCTATTTGCCCAGATTCCTCATCATGGAATATCTCATCAATCATCCACACTGTTCCACCAGCCCAAGAAATATTCAATGGTTTATAGATCCAGTAGCCTTCGCGTCAAAATAGTGCAACATTTAAAGACAAGTTAGCTATCAGAAAGTGATAACTTAAGAATGCGAAAATGGTCAAACTACCAACATTAAAAGAAAGATAAAATGTCTTCAAATAAGTCACTAACATTAACTGAAAATTTAATGGGTGTGATTTCCACATGGAGGTTTTCGTGAAAATATGCCTTCAGAATTGTGGGACTGTGTCAAATATAATGAAACCGTTTATTTGAAAGATGTTTAAAGGCGAGAACGAAAATTATTTTGTTAATTGGTATATAAATTTGTTTTCATATTGAAGAAGGTCAGATTGCGAAAGAGATCTGGTATAATCTAGCACGGTTTTCACGATGCGTCGGGCTAATTAGAGATGAGTGTAGGACAAATATCAATATAAACAGCATAGATCTTTGCAAATAGCCCACCTGAACGAAACCTAGGTCGTGGTAAAGAACTTAAATAAAGTAGAAATAATACTACATCACGTAGTTTCATTTAATTTTATTCACAACTAAATTAAACTACGTGACGAAGTATTATATCTACTTTATTTAGAGAATTGTTTAAAGGAGTTCTCTTCAAATTGACCACCTGAACAACGAAACCTAGGTCAGGGTTAATAATTTAAATAAAATAAATATAATACTACATCACGTAGTTTTCATTTCAATAAAAATTAAGTGATATTGAATTTCTACAAAATTAACGCCAAATATGTTCAATACTTAATACAACTTGTAAAATATAAAGGTTAAAATGTAATTTGAAACAATGTAAAATGTAAAACTCATATGCAAAGCTCAAGGTTGGGTAAAAATTGGATGCATATCGTTGTGTGTTAATGCAGTACTATTATGTTAAAAGATCTTCAGTGACATGTAAGCACATGAAATGCAAAATACCAGTCATTGAAAATTAGAATTAATATAAATATATAGAAATATATTATATATGTACAAAATTTCACTGAAATCTATTCGGCTGTTAAAACGTGAAAGAAAGACTGAAAAAAAACATTCAAACGTTTCACTTTTATTATATTAGTAAAGATATAAAAAATTAAATAAAAAAAATATTTTCGTGTACAACGAAAGACCTTTTGCCCGAGAAATTAGTATATCGTATATGCCATGTCTTACATCCTATTAATAAGTAATCACTGAGAGCTGTTTTTCAGTTAATTCCAACAAAATTTAAATCTTTCTTAACAGAAACTCTCAACTCAAGTAAATGGGCGTTGGTATGCGTAAGAAGGGGCCTCGAAGTAATTCTGCACTCCAAGACGAGCGTGCCTCTAGCACCATCGTCGAGCGACGATCGATAACAAACACTCCAATCGTAACTTAAACGATTCCACCTATCATAAGATGCTGTAGACGTGTTAATATTTGTTACAAGAAAGGGATACTAAATTAAAATTTGTTAAAATTGAGATACGTAAATGTATTGCGACTTTGTACGCGTGTTACTGAGTATTATGAAAGGGATATTAAATTTAAATTGTATTAAAATTGAGATACATAAATGTACTGCGGCTTTGTATGTATGTTAATAAGTGTTACAAGAAAGAGATATTAAATTTAAATGTTATTAAAATTGAGATACATGAATGTCCAGCGACTACTTTTAGTAATGGCTCTTTAAGAAGTATATGTTACCTTTGATTAAAGAAAGTGCTTACATTAATAAAATGCAGGGATTAATAATGAAAACGTCAAAAATTGCACAAAGGAGCAACCTTTATATTAAACCTTGCACCCTTTAGATCGATTTTACATACTGGTATAACCAAAAAGTGAATCCAAAAAGGATATTTTTTAATTAGATTTTACACACTTTACTTACGTAAATTTTTAAATATGAAAATTAGCCTTTGGATCATGGGAGAAAATATATAAAAAATAAAACGGTGAAATGCAAATTGTACTTACGCGTTTAGTATTTAGTTTTTAAAAAAAAATGTTGGAGATAATCCAACCAACATTATTTTCATTTAGTTTATCCTTTTTTAAGCGGTACTTTCGAAAAAAAGTTGGGAAGGCAGATATTTTTGGGCATTTTTCAGCAAAGTTTTAAAAGAAATAACAAATGATATATTCTTTTCAAAATGTGCTCTAATAAGTTTTAATTAAATCCATACTATGGTCTTTAATCTTTTTTTCTTTTCACTGTACCCCCTTCAATCAACTTAAAACTAAAATTCAAATATTTCCTTTCATCAAGACAACACTTCCTATACATATGCTAAATTTTAACTTTCTACGTTAGAGAAACATGTGCGCAACTAAAAGATACTGAAGTGATTCCGCAAGTCTTCTGTTTTTGTTGCGGAAAATTAAAAATGAAAAAATAGAAAAGTTTTTGAGGGAAAACATCTGACATAATCCTTTTTGTAGGGTTGGTAAAAAGAAACGAGTCTTCCATTAATTTCTTACAATGCTGATTAGTTTGTAAAATTTTGTTGCAGATGCGACAATGGTAGTATGATATAGAAGACGTACATATTATCGTGGCTGACATCGGTTTCAGGTGTTTGTTCAGGCGTTACATGGAGGTATCGAACAAACACCTGAAACTGTTTGAGAAACTATTTCAGGTGTTTGTTTGACACCTCATCGTAAACCTCTACTAAGCAGAAGCCGTTTATTTGGATCGCAGGGCCAGTCACTAATTATATTTTTTCTAACTCCGTATACTCCGTAATATCTGTAAATGAATATATTGGTTTGAAGAGTATCGAAGTCTCATTGTAAACGTATCTAAGGTTTGTTGAAGTATAGGTTTGTTTTAGTTTATCATAAGTAATCATTAATGTAAACTTCCCAGCTCGGTAATTATTTATTAATACCCAATATGATAAGCAGGGGCGACATTTTTGATAAACAGAATTTTAATTATATTTATCCTATAACCATTGCGTAAGTATCTAAAAACACTGGACTTTCGTTTGATATTTTTTAAAGGTTCGTTTGAAGTGTATTGAAGGTTCCTTTGAAGTGTATTGAAACTTTCTTTGAGTTCATCGTAAGTAATCATTAATATAAACTTCCTTGCTCAATAATGATTTATTAATACCTAATATAATAAGCAGGGGCGATATTTGTTATATGCAGACTTTTCGTTACCTTTATCCTATAACCATTGAGCAGGCTTCTAAAAACTTGGTTTTAGAATAATTTTAGGTAAAGTAGTTCCAGAAATAAGGGTGGGAAAAAAATTTCTACATATTTTCCGGTATGTCTCTGAAGATATACTATCTAAGATTAAGAAGAAATATTATTCAAAAAGTATTTCGTAAATATGTGATTGTATTACGTTGAAAATAGTCGGTTTTCACGTTTATTTTTTTGTCCACTAATTAATACTGAAAAGGCGCGTTATATATATATATATATATATATATATTTGCAAAAATACACGTACTACAACTGGAACTACTTAATCTAAAATTATTCAAAAACAAATTTTTGAATAATTTTAGAATAAGTAGTTCCAGAAATAAGGGTGAGATAAAATTTTCTTCATTTTTTCAGTATGTCTCTGAAGATATACAAACCTTAATAACTAGGCTGTTCATACAATACCCTACATGATATTTATTTATTTATTTATCACCAATCGGGAAAAACAGATACAAGTCATAATGAGACGCAATCAGTGAATTTTTCAAGTAACAGGTTAACTTCTATCTACATCAAAATAATATACTACGTACAAATATACTCAATCTTATATTACATTAAATTAAATTATAAAAAATGTTATGTTGTTAAACAATCAATAATTATTAAAATTAATAAAACCCGTCTTCCATTCAAAATTCACTGTAATAATTATTAGTAATAATATTAATATTAAAAATTATTTTATTTATAATAAAATGGATTTGAAAAAAAAATGAAAATGTAGTGTCAATGTTTTCAAAGGATTAATGGTTGTATAGTATCCGTTTTATTAACTGGTTGTATTGAATACATATGAAATTTCAAAACTTTTCCCCATACTTAGTTTGCCCCTAAAATTATCTTAAAAATATTGGGATATTTTACTTATTGGAACATGTGCGGGTTAATTTGCTTTATTCCTATACAAAATTTCAAGTTTACACGTTATGCATTTTCTAATGAAAACGGCAGTATCAATCAAGCATATGACGTAGTACACGCAGATAATGTGTCAAATGTGATTAGCTAAAAATAATCTCCATAATAGTTTGGTTACTTATTTTTTTAATGGGACCAAACGCGTGCTTAACTCGCGTATCGAAGTCTGGATTAAAGTGTATCGAAGGTTCGTTTTATATGTATCGAAGGTTCGTTTCAAGTGTACCGAAGGTTCGTTTGATGTATACCGAAATCTCGTTTGAAGTGTATCGAAATCTTATAAGGATCCATTTTTCCTTTTATTTACATTCAACGTGAAAAAGTATTTTGCGAAGATGTAAATTTATTACATTGAAAATAGTCGGATTTCCCGTTCAGCCAATTTTCATATCCACTAATTAATACTGAAAAGGCGATTTATATCGTTATATATATATATATATATATATATATATATATATATATATATATATACATATATATATATATATGTATATATATATATATATATATATATGTATGTATATTAATTAATCACGTTAATAGTAAAATCACAATAGTAAGGCGTAATTTTTTTTTCTATTACAGTATGAAGGCATGTGCTCTGTTTCATTAGAAACGATAAACCATAAAAAAACCACAAATCATAAATCATGTAACTGAGACTGTTATGCGAGCATAACAAAAAGCTAATCAGAGACAATGTTATTAACGAATCGAGAGAAGCCATGGCACGTGCGTGAGTTTGTGTGTGCGAGCATATGCATGTATATATTCTATTTATATCTTGGTCTTTCTAAAAAATCAACAAATATAAGTACGGCAAATATGTATGTACCGAAAATACGAGAACTGAATCTAAGACAAAATAAAAAATTTTATTTATATAGATTTAATCTAAGAATCACATGACATTATCTTCACAAGAGAGAGTTGAGATAGCGTGTTAATTGCTATATAATATATAACATATTCAATGTAAACCGTCACAGATGCCTCAATGTCCTAATACGTTGGGACTTTGATAAACTTTATCATAAAAGCTTAGATAAATGCAAGAACGATTGTTGTTAGTGTAATTAAGAAACTAAATTAACTTAAATTTATTTTTTAGATTCTCATACACGGAAAACCTTAACATTTAACATAAATTACCAATTAAACTTCAACCAATTTAAACTTTACGTTAAGGTGAACTCATCAATGTGTAAGCAATAACTTATGAGTTAAAAAAAAGCAAAGTATCTTAAACTTTAATTCCAATATAATTTTCTCTTTTACATACGTGCTTTCTTTGACTCTATCCCTTTCTTTATAGTCCGCATACGAGTGTTGCCCGTACCTATTTTTTTCGTTCAGGTTATGAGACTATAACGTGTATGCATTTGACATAATGCCTATTTTACAATGACAAATTCTCTCCATTTCCAAGAGATTTTGGCAATGACTCAATTCTTTACAAAAGTGAAAACTGTATCCTAGTAACTAAATCAAATAAGATAAAAAGATCTCAATAACACCCTGTTATAAAATATAATCACTTCTACTACTCATTAACATTCTCTAGTAAAGATCTCAATAACATCCTGTTACAAAATATAATCACTTCTACTACTCATTAACATTCTCTAGTAAAGATCTCAATAACATCCTGTTACAAAATTTAATCACTTCTACTACTCATTAGCATTCTCTAGTAAAGATCTCAATAACATCCTGTTACAAAATATAATCACTTCTACTACTCATTAACATTCTTTAGTAAAGATCTCAATAACATCCTGTTACAAATTTAATCACTTCTACTACTCATTAACATTCTCTAGTAAAGATCTCAATAACATCCTGTTACAAAATATAATCACTTCTACTACTCATTAACATTCTCTAGTAAAGATCTCAATAACATCCTGTTACAAATTTAATCACTTCTACTACTCATTAACATTCTCTAGTAAAGATCTCAATAACATCCTGTTACAAATTTAATCACTTCTACTACTCATTAACATTCTCTAGTAAAGATCTCAATAACATCCTGTTACAAAATATAATCACTTCTACTACTCATTAACATTCTCTAGTAAAGATCTCAATAACATCCTGTTACAAATTTAATCACTTCTACTACTCATTAACATTCTCTAGTAAATGTAAACATTAAGATCTTCGAAACTCAAAAAATTAAACTCAAGTGATTTAGTTTAATACCTCTTAATTATCTGATCATTTAAAGGACAAATTACAAATGATATAGAGCACGAAATGAATCACAAAGCATGTAAACTGTAGGAAAGCAAAGAATGAAATCCTGTATGTAATACGCGACGAACGTACGGTAATGATGTGACGAATCCTTTATTCGCTTCTCGAAGCTGTTAAATACGATAGCCGCCGCAGCAGGATAACGGGGCGTTTAATTACCGTAAATATTTCAGTGCGCGGACGTAATCAGCGCCGCTGTTGCTGAGTTGATTATGGCGGAAGCGTCGTAGGCCAGGCCGGCCTTGGTTTCCGGCGGCTGCGGCTTCCTCGCTACGTAGCTTCAGGCGCTTGTCGGGGCAAACAATAAACTAGTTAATGTGGCTAAAACTGTATATTTATGGTCTTGTAGATTTAGGACACAACGGTCTCGGCCGCTTCGCAGTTTATGGGTTAAGGTTTTAGGTTAGGCTTGCATTTGGCAGCCATTTGATTAAACTCACTTTTTAGGATTTTTCTACTGCTATATAAGTATGTATACATACAGGTAAATATATATTTATTTATTGTATTATATTAACGTTCAAGAAAGCAAACTGTAATTCCTACAGAAGAGAAATGCATACACGAGAATTAGTGATTATAATTTTTCTCAAATAGTAAACCCAGAAAAAAAATAAAAACAATAAACATGTGGTCCAGGATTTACGTTTTTAAATTATAAGGAAAAACAAGGCTTCTATGATCATTTCATTTAGTATATTTAACGTATTTATGAATAAAATTAGCAGATGTAGCAAAATAACGTGCACTGATAATGGTCACTTTTTTGCAAGGCCATTATCACATTTACAAAACTATTGTCGAATTACTGTAGAATTTGATTTATGTTTAATAAAAAGAAAATGTTTTACGGATCTTTGGTAATAATAAAATCATAATAGTATGTATGTATGTATGTAAAGGAATACCATGACCGACTAATTGATTCACAAATATGTCAATGTTCAGCCTAAATCGCTGGATCTGGATAATTCAAACTTCGTACGAAGATACTACAAATGATGTAGGCATCTATTTAGAAAACATTTTATGAATTTTCCATCCCAAAGACGTGAATTTGTATAGAGAAAAAGTATTAGAAGGTCCTGTCACGAAATCAATTACTAAGTAGATAAAATGGGAGTTCCAAGTTTGTAATGTGGTAAAATTATTAAACATTTCTATTAATTTAGAAGAAACACTTCTTATATAATAGAGTACTAATGATGGATATTTCAAAATTTAACCCCTTAAGGAGTTAAATAGCAATTCAGAGTGTGTGTATAAAAAGATTTAAATTGTTCTATTAAAGGTGTTCTAAAAATAAATAATTAGACACATATTTTACAATTTTTTTTGAAAATTAACACTTTAGGGCTGAATTGCACATAATAGTAATACAAATGAGTTAAATTGTTAAACGACTTGATTCGTTTGGAAAGCGGATTCCTTACAATGTTTATTTCTTGAAATCCATGTAAATTACAGTTTGTGTGAAGAAAAAATATTGGTTAGACACTCAAATTTGTATTGACTCAAAAATACTTTAAAAACAAGTTTTTAAACATAAAATTTTATAGTTTTTTGCAAATCAGCCATTAAGGGGGTAATTTGAAAATTTAAAATTTCTAGTTTAATGAAATTGTTAAACGATACTATTAACTTCAAAACTTCATAAAAATATTCTAAAAAATAGTAATTCAATTTAGAAAGGTAAATTTCAGCTAAGAACCTGTTATATTAATAAAAACAATAACTATTGAATATATTTGGCTTTAATTTTGTAGAAATTCATTATTCACAATCAATTATCTTTGCTAATATCCCACCTGAAGATGTTGTAATACAACGAAACCTAGGTCGTGGTAAAGAACTTAAAGAAAGTAGAAATAATACTACATCACGTAGTTTCTTTTAATTGTGAAAAACAATAACAAAAAAGTACGTCAAACTATGGTAGTAGTAATTAAAATTTATTATTATTTATGTGCAATCATTATAATTTATCGATATCGAATAAGAATAACAAAAAAGTACGTCAAACTATGGTAGTAGTAATTAAAATTTATTATTATTTATGTGCAATCATTATAATTTATCGATATCGAATAAGAATAACAAAAAAGCACGTCAAACTATGGTAGTAGTAATTAATATTTATCATTATTTATGTGCAATCATTATAATTTATCGATATCGAATAAGAATAACAAAATAGTACATCAAACTATGGTAGTAGTAATTAATATTTATCATTATTTATGTGCAATCATTATAATTTATCGATATCGAATAAGAATAACAAAAAAGTACATCAAACTATGGTAGTAGTAATTTAAATTTATCATTATTTATGTGCAATCATTATAATTTATCGATATCGAATATATTGTTACTTAATGGCACTGTGTGCATTTTAAATCGCGCTATCGTTTACTTCACCGTAATCTATTTGAATGTTTATATAAACATAATCGACATACATAGATTTTTCCTAATTTTTATTGTTGTTTATTTTGGTTTGTTGATTTTTTATTTAAATTTTTATTTCGATTCATTTTGTTTGGATAATTTATGTATTTACTGCCTTATTGATAAGCTATTTGTTTTTGTTCTTATTGATTTTACTATTTACTTATTTTAATTTTGCTTACCTTATTGGGCATTTATGTTTATGAGTCGCTTTTTTTAATAATATTTTAATATTATAAGAAATCTCATAAATAAGTCAATGAGAAATCTCATAATATAAGAAATCTCATAAATTATAAGAAATCTCAGAATAAGACTCTTGAAATAATAAATACTAATGGGAAAATGGTGTTACAAACCATTGAACCTATTATTAAGAACGAACTTTACCTATTCCTGTTTCTTTCTTTTTGACGTTCAACACACAATAAATTACAATGGATGTGTACGAATGAGTGTTTAATTTTTTTTAATAAATACTTGGGATAAATTTTTGACTGTAGCACATGTTAGTAGCGATGACAATTACAGCACACCAATCGAATACTATGTCTATATGAATCAGCCATCAATATGCGGTGAATTGTGTGAATTGGTTGCATCACGAAGGATATAAGTTTTTGAAGTTTACCGTAATAACAAGGAAAATGTTAAAGCAGATACTAAAGATTTTCCAGTACTTTCCGCTTTCGATAACTTCAGTTTTCCTATAATCATGAAATTTGTCGGAACTTGTCTTATTTAATGTAAGTAAACTAATTTCAAGCAAACAAAGCGTATTCATAACTGGCTTTATTGACGTGATACGTCTTTCATTTCAGCCAGTGGAGGGGTCCACTTATAAAAACCATATGTAACAAAATATGTTATGGCAACATCGCTTGTAACTTGAAAAGTATAGCATCTACCAGCATTATTTTAGTATATTCCTGAATGTGTAGTAAGACCCATTTGGAACTAAATTTATCATCGCGCTGTGTGTTTAATTAGTGATTACTCGGTAGTACATTGATCGATTCGAGCGGGAGTAGTCGCGTTTGTTATGGCAACATCGCTTGTAACTTTAAAAGTATAGCATCTACCGGCATTATTTTAGTATATTCCTGAATGTGTAGTAAGACCCATTTGGAACTAAATTTATCATCGCGCTGTGTGTTTAATTAGTGATTACTCGGTAGTACATTGATCGATTCGAGCGGGAGTAGTCGCGTTTGACAGAGCTTACAAC